>SJXO01000480.1:76302-187012 GCA_006408615.1 Connochaetes taurinus | reverse complement strand
CCGGGCGGCTGGGCGGGGCCGGCGGGCTGGGCGGGGCTGGAGGGGCTGGGCGGGGCCGGGCGGCTGGGCGGGGCCGGGCGGCTGGGCGGGGCCAGAGAGAGGAGCAGGCAGGAGGGCTGGCTGACTAGTTCTGTGCTGTGTTTGAGGCTCACTCACCGTGTGGTGGGGCGTGAGCTGGAAGAGGTTGGGGGACAGGATGGCTGGAGCGAAGAACCGTAGGAAAATGAAGCTGCTCACAGCTGTGTACCGCACGTCCAGGTCATCTGTGGTGGAGACAGACAGACTCGTCTGGCTTCTGGAGCCACAGGGAGAAACCGAGCCCGGGAAGAAAACGGGAGCCACTGGGACAAAGCTCGGCTGCGAGCTGCGATTCCCCAGGCAGGGCTGGGGCCTGGCTCCCCCAGGGGCGGGTGTAGACAGTGGAGGGTAGATGGGGGAGGGGCAGACAGGGAGCCCTCCACGCTGGTGGCTGACCCCTCCCAGCAGCAACGGCTGGAACCCTAACCCTGATGGGACCTGCGAGTCCCCTGCGGCCTGGAGGCCTCCCCACAAGGCGCCCACGGGCACTCACCCTGGAAGCGCTTGGCGGCCGCCTCCCGCAGGGAGAAGAAGATGTCACACATGACGGTGGGGCAGCTCACCCCCGACTTGGTGATGACGCTGAACACGCGGTCCACAAACTGCCGCAGGTTCTCCTGCAAAGGCAGAGGGCAGTGCCGGCTGCACCCAGCTGTCCCGGGGCTGCGGAGCCGGCCGCTCACCCAGGGCCCTCGGGCAAGACTTCCCACCACAGGTCAGGATGAGCGTGCTGTGGAGTCCAGACCCCGCATCCAACCAGGGAGGGCGGAGGGGCACTTTGTGGCCGCACCCCTGCCAACCAAAGGCCCATAGATGGCACCACGGGATGTGACCTCGGAAGGCCAGGACCGCTCTGGGCTCTTTGGAGGCACAGACAGTGTGATCCGCCTGAGCCGAGTGTGGCGGCTGGTGCCCGGGTCGCCCCCACAGCGCTGCAGTTCAGGTGCCCGGGGTCCCACAGCCCTGCCCGTCCCGAGAGCGCGGCAGGGCGCGTGGGTCTCACCATGTTGCTCTCCAGGCTCTCGCCGTCCTTCAGCCTCACGGGGTCAATCTCGCATGACTTATGACTCTGGCAAATCTACAGAGAGCGTTCGGGACAAGCCACACATGAGCTGAGCTGGGGCCCCGGTGGGCGGAGGTCCTGTGAGCTTCCACGGGGTCACTCACGGAACACCTCAGGGCTCGGCTCACAGAGCAAACCGGGATCTAGCCTCAGTCCTCTCAACTGCAAAGGACCCGTTTCCTGTGAAATGTTCTGCGGAAACGCCCCTCCCAGAAAGGGGACCCGGAGGAACGGCCTCCAGGACCGGGGAGGGAGGTGTCCTCCCTGGGTCCTCCTGTCTGAGCGGAGCAACGGACTTTCTGAAGTAGTTTTCTAATTTGAAAAACGAGGGAGGCTCTGGGATGCTCGGAGGCCCCCACGGGAGGCTGGGGAGGCGGCGGCAGCTCTGGGTCCCAGGGGCGCCCGGCCTCCCCTCCTGCGGGCCCTCACCTCCTCTATGGCAGGTTTCAGGGTGACGTGCAGGTACTGCATGCCTGCCAGCTTCATCGCCTCATCAATACACTTGGACGTCAGCGAGTTCCCTCGGAAGATCGTGTTGGGGTCCCTAGGAAACAGCGTGGATAGGGAGGCGTCCAGGGAGGGGGGGGCTGCTCTGTCCATCGGATGCCTTGCAGCAGCCAGGGGTCCAGGCCCACTTGCTGCATAACTAACCCCCCACCACTACGGCCACCACGGGGCCCCCAGGGCCCTGCACTTCAAGAGCCGCATCTGGTCTTCAGGGACTCAGGACAGCCCTGGGACAAAGGGTGGCCTCGCCACATCTCCACGGACTCGTATGGATCTTTCTGAGCTGTTGGTCCCAGCAAAGCCCACCTCCCAGAACAGTGGCAGGCCCTGAGGAGCAGGGACCTGGCCCCTGATGCCGGCTTCTTGCTGACCCCACAGCCCCGACCTTGGAACTGAGCTGCCCCCAGGCACACAGCTCCCTGCTCACCCGCCACCCACCTCGTGTCCAGGAGGAAAGGCACAGTAGTGAAGAGCCAGCGTGTTGGTGAAGCCCACGTGGCTCCCTCCAACTGCCTGGGCCCCCGCCCAGCCCCTCGGCAGGCCAGGACCCCAGAGGGTTTCAGGCCCAGCTGGCACTCACTGGGTCCTGCGGACCTCGGCGCTGGCAATGGCACTGATGAAGGGCACCACCCGGCCGTAATGCAGGAAGAGCCGTACCAGCGGGATGGCTGCCTCCTGCTTCTCCCTGCAGACCTCGCCCAGGATGTGGGCCGCCGACGCGGAGACAGGCTGGGGCAGGGTGCGGGAAGTGAGCCCCTGCCTGCCCGCCCGCTCCGGGGGCCACGCCCACCACCCTCACGCAGCACCAGCCGCTGTGCCGAGGGCCCGCCCGCGCCTCTGGGGTCCCGGCCAGAGAGACCGCAAGTGCCAGGCCTACTGGGCTCCCGCGGCTCCCGTGTGGGGGTGTGGGGTTCCCGTGCCTCCCGTGTGGGGATGTGGGGTCCGTGGCTCCCGTGTTGGGGGTGTGGGGTTCCCGTGGCTCCCGTGTGGGGGTGTGGGGTTCCCGTGCCTCCCGTGTGGGGGTGTGGGGTTCCCGTGGCTCCCGTGTGGGGATGTGGGGTCCGTGGNCCCTTCAGTGGCCGCCCCCTGACCCCGACCCCAGAGACCCTGCACCTGGACGGTCCCCCACCTGGTGCCCCCACGGAGTCTGCAGGGGCGGGGCAGCCCCCATGGTCACTCACTCTGGGCTGATCACAGAGCCACAGACTCAGAAGGGGGGTGTGGGAGTGGGAAGAACAGGCAGGGCCGTGAGCAGTGCAGGAGACTGCAGTAAAAGCGTTTTTCCTGGAGGCCTACCCCGGAAAACGGCCATCACTGAGTAGCCCCGGGTGGAAAGACCCTCAGAAATGGACAGTAGTGGGGAGGGAGGGCTCGTACTATGGGCTGGGTGGCCCCAGGCACAGGGGCAACCAGCGGTGCTCCTGACGGATACCCTTGTCCTCCCGGCCCACCCACGGCCTTGCAGCACCCAGCTGCCCTGAGCATCCCTGCCAGGCAGCCTGAGGTATGAAGCGGCTGAGGCACTGACCACCTGCAGGCCTCCCGTCCAGCCCCGTCCCAAGGCCAGGCTGTTGGTCAAGCAGGGCCGCCTGGGAACAGAAACAGGAATTCCAGTTTCCTGGGATGGACGTTCCCTGGGGCACAGCACCGTCTGCCCGCATGTTCGCAAGTGAGTGGGCTCTGGGGTGAGGCGTGAGGCAAGTGATCCGCGCCTGCCCCCACCCCAGAGGTGGGACAGGGTGGTGAAGCCACTGTCGGGGCTGCCTGGCTGTGGGGGCCTTACCAGGCTTCGTGGGGGCTGGACTGCCGCAGCACCTTCAGTGGGACCCTCAGCTCCCCCAGGAACTCGTCCCCGAACTTCAGGTTGCTGGCGTTCCACAGGTCCACCCTAGAAGGCAGAAGGCATGGGGCCTCTTACCAGGTAGCCAGGCAATGGGAGCCTCGAAGCCCAGAGCTGGGACAGGACAGGCCCGCAGGCCACTCTGAGCACAGCTGAAGCCTGAGGTCCAAGCGCTCAGGCCCTTGGAGGGAGAGTGGCTCACCCAGAGCCCCAGCCCACGGCCTGTCACTACGCGGAGGCTGGGCTTGCAGGATAGACCCCAGCCTGCCCCCAACTGAGTGTCAGAACCCCAGGCTTCAAGGGAAATCCTGACCCACAGGAAAGCAAACTGAAATGGTGTCAAATCTGGAGAAGCCCTACAGTTCTCAAGAGCACGGTGGTCAGACCCACTGTGGCTACCCCAGACTCAGGCTTATGATCTGTCCCAGACACAGCGGGTGGAGCTGCAGCCAGGGAGGCAAGAGGGCTGGCGAGGCCCAGAGGGATGCCGGGCCTTGCTAGAGGCACCGCCGCGGGGCCCTGAAGCAGTGGAACCTTGTGCCGGGCCAGGCCTCACACGCAGAGGGGCTTGGAGCCTTTGCATTGCACCCGGGAAGACACTGCAAAGTGGCCTCTAGCCACCTCCCAGCATCCTCGTGCTAAAATGATCCAGAAAGCTGATGCTCCTGTCTGTGGAAGAGACAGTTACATCTTAGGCAGGCTGGTAAGGATTCCAGGGCCCTCGAGGAGGAGAAAGGGACAAACGGGCCTCGAGGAGGAGAAAGGGACAAATGTTTTTCTACATTGCTTTGTCTTAGTCACATAGGACATTTTTTCTTAAACTCTGAGTTATGACAACAATCTTTAACTTTTTACACAACAATACAGAACAATTCATCTTGCTCAAAGGTGTGTTTTTCCTTAAGCTCTGTACTAATGATTATATAACAACAATATCTTGCTCAAGGACACGTTTCTTCCTCTTAACAGGAACCTTCTGTCTAACCTGCTGTCTTAAGAGTATGCTGTGGGGGCGGGCCTGGCAAAGGAGCTTACAGCCCCGAGCGGACTAGCGAGGGGGGCACCCCCGCCCCTCTCCTGATGTCTGTGTCAGAAGCCTTCTCTTTCCTTTTTCACTGTAATAAAACTTCTGCCAGACAAAAGCTCTGAGTGATCAAGCCTGGTCCCCGGTCCTGAAGCTAAATCTTTGGAGGTCGCGATCCAACACTGTTCACCATAAGCTTCATGGATGTCACCCAGTTTCCAAACACAGCACAAGGGTCCAGCAGGAGACAGGAGTCCGAGCACACTGCCTGGAAATCTTGACCCCAAACGCCCTCACGCACCGGATCTCCAGCTTGTCCACATCCTCATCCTCGAAGTCGAAGTGGGACTTGCGGCTGTAGCTGCAGGGCCTGGTCACCTGCGGGCATGGAGAGTGAGCGTCAGGCCTCCGCCGGCCCTAGCCGCTGGCTCACTCCCGCACGGCCTTGCAGGTGCGCCCCGTGACGGAGGGCTGGCCACCTTTTCCTCCTGGCCACAACAAGCACATCCCAGGATGGCACAGGTTCTTCACCCAGGCTCTCAGGCTATGCCTCCAGGCCTCCACAGCCGCCCAATGAGGCCACCGTTGCCCATCGCTTTGAGGGCCCAGGCGGAAGAGGCCAGTGACCCCCGCACATCCTGACCCATCCCTCCAAGTTCGTTTGCAAAGTCCCCTGACAGCTTTCCACCCTAGCATTCCGTTTCCTGCAGCTCCAGCACTCCATGCACACCCCTTCCAGCCCCCCTCCAGAAGCCCTGCCCACTGCCCCTTGGAGGGTGGCGCACCCACTCTGCTCTGGGAGCCCGATGCCATGGTTGCCGCCTAGGGGCACGGCTTCTCCGCCCTCCCCGTGCTGGGCAGTGAACCGTGGAGATGGGAGGGAGACCCTCACGCTTGCCTGTGGTGGGCTTTGGGAGGGACAATGGCCTCTTGAGCGTTACTGGGGCTGGCACCTCTGAGCAGTGGTTGGTAGTTCTGTGCCAGCCTGGCCCTCACCCACCAGCCAACTGGTGGTTCTAGTTCTAAGGGGGAGTCGGGGGCTCTCGTTTGAATGCACTACTTCCACCCCCGAAACCCTCACTATTCGTGGTGAAACAAGCCTCCCTCTGCTGCTCAGGGGAGATTGGGTGGAGCAAAAAACCCAAACCCAGTCAGCCAAAGTCCCAAAGTCTTGGTAGTCTGGGAAGTATTGACCTGTCAGCATTCAACACAAACCCGGGTCCAACTGGAAGCAGCAAGCAGCCTTTCTGCCCAGGGAAGGAAGGCACTCCTGGGGGTTCACGCTGCAGGGTGGGAGGGACTCCAGGTGCGGGACAGCACCCCAGAACTCTCCGCAGCAGTGACCGAGGGCCCTTTTGCCAAAGACCCTGGGGTGTGGGTATCGATTGTGTTTGCGCCACTGAAACACCGACCTCAAAATAAAACACTTCGTCAAACTGGGGGTTGTTGGTCTTCTTCTTCACCTTCGTCTTCTTCGCTTCTGACCTGCATTCGAGGGGAAGGATCGGATGGAAAAAGCTGCGATTCCACAAAGGCTGGGCCACCCGGCCCTCCAGGGCACAGACCACCTGGCCGGCCCTTCAGGGCACAGACCACCTGGCCCTCCAGGACACAGACCACCCGGCCTCAACCACCAGCGGTTGTGTCTCCAGCACCAGATGGTATGCAAATTAGGACCCTTTACTGAGCCAGAAACACCGTGAAGAACAGGAAGGCTTTCTTCTTACAAACTTTAGGCCGTGAAGGAAACAGAAGGAAGTGAGACCTACACAGCCTGCCTGGTCCACCTGCTTTCAGGAGGGAAGCCCCACCTCAGCGACCTTGCCCACTCTGCAGCTGAGGCTGTACTTGCCTGCACGGTCCCGCCAGGGTCACAGTGGCATAGGGGTCACACTGCCCGTTCACGATGGGGAGGCCCTGGCACTCGAGGATGCTGAGGAGAGAAGTGGAGGTCAGGAGGGCATCTGAGGCCCTGGCTTTCACAGCCACCCTGAAGTCTGGGAGGGCAGATGTCTCAACAGCTCAGGCCAAGAGCCACAAGTCCCTGCAAAGCACTTCCCAGGCTCCCATCTAATAAACAGAGATGGACACTCTGGTCAGCAGGCAGCAAGAACCTGGGGGCAAGAGGAAGTGTGTGTGCACCCACGGGAAGGACAGACACATTTCCAGTGTTGGCTGAAATCAAAGCACAGGAGCTGAGGGCCGTGTTTACGTGGTGGACTTTCTGAGGACCTAGGCCAGGAGGCAGTCTCTCAGACGGCCCTGAACAAGTGAGAGCAGCAGGGTGCAAAGGAGCGCCTGTGACAAAGACCAGGCGGTCGAGCATCAAAAGGGCGCTGTTGGTTAAACCCAGACACCTCGGGTTAAGGAATTTAGTGCTTTTCCACGCATGGGAAGATACGGGCGGGAGTCTGGGCTCACTGAGGTCATTCCTCTGATGGGCATCTCCGCTCTTTGAGGCCAGAGACTGTCCACCCTGAGACCGTTGGAGGAAGGCGCTGCTGGGGGCGGCTGCAGTGGCTGCTGGCTTGGAGGCGCAACGCCCTCTGTTTATGATATGGCAGGTGACGTCTTCTGTCGGCAGTGCAGAGTTCCCAGAGCGAAGCCCCTGCCTTCCGACCCAGGAGCTCGAGGGAGGTCTACGCAGCCCGGTCAGGCAGGAGGCGGGACTCGGTCTGTGCTCTCGGGGGCCTGAGGGCCCAGCACTGCAGGGGCTTCCAGCCCTGGCCTGTGTGCTCCTTCCAATGTGCGCCTCAGGCAGGGAAACCCCATCTCAGGCTTCGCTCCATCAGCGGCCCTGGCTCCTGGCTCCCTCTGGGTCTGGATCGTGGCCACCAGCTCTCGGACTGCCCTTGACCATCACCTGGCGCCCTGGTCTGTTGCTGGACAGGCCTTGCTCCTGCTTGAACTCCTGGCTGGATGCTGTGAGCCTCACATTGTCGGTGCCCGGGTTCTGGGCCCCTCTGTGCCGTCAGAGGCTGTGGTCCCTTTTCTGGAGAGACTGCCCCTCAGCTCTGTCCGGGAGGTGCTGGTGGCCCCATCTGGGGACAGTCTGGTCTGCTGGGTGTCCGAGTGAGCGTGTGCTCTGCGCTGGGCTGGGGGAGACTCGAACAGCCCCCAGCTCTGCGGCCCCTTCGCCCTCAGCCCTCCTGCTCACCCGGCCCTGAGGGGCTCCACCCTGCCCATTCATGCAGGTCCAGGGAGTGCCGCTGAGTGTGCCGCCTGCAGAAGATGCCCCAGCTCCGTGTTTCTCCTCATTCGCCCTGGGCTCTGCTGGGGGAGCTTGCTGGCTGTCACCAGTGCACGTCAGGGACAAAAGTGGGCCTGCAGTGACGTCGTCTGCTTCCTCCCGTGGGGGCCGACCCCGTCCGCATGGCTGCTGCAGACAGCGTCAGCTTTTCTTGGTTCTTTGAGGTGAGAGAGGGCATGCGTCCCACTGTCCCATCCTGGCTGGAAGCAGAGCCCTAACCCCACTCAGACGCCGAGGGTCTGAGTGTCCCGCCTTCCCGCTTTGGGGAGACCGAGGTCCCGTTCATGCCTGCAGACGGGCACCTGGGTGGCTTCTGCCCCTCGAGGGGCCTGGCGGTCCTGGCCCTCCACAGGACCTCTCTCTCCAGGCAGAGCTCCGCTGCTCCTGCTCTGCGAGTGGGCGACCCTCTCTCCGTCTCTGTGCCCACTGGACGGGGTGGGCTTCAATAACGTCAGCGAATGTCTTTCCCCTCCACCCTTCTTTCTGGAATGTCGCCCTTCTCTCCTTGCTACAGATCTGGTCTGGGGCCACGCTCCTCCCTCTGTGAACTAACTTCTCACTAAACAAGAACCTGAGGCACATTTCCAGGGGCGGGCGTGAAGCCGTGAGCTAGCCAAGGGCTCCTGTGAGGGGCCCAGGGAGGGGCAGACACCCCGAGGGACCCAAGGAGGGGGCTCGTGTGAGGGGATGACACCCCAAGAAGCCTGGGGATGGGGCTTCTGTGAGGGTGACACCACGAAGGGCCTGGGGATGGGCTTGTGTGAGGGGCTGACACCCCGAGAGGCCTGGAGAGGGGTTTGTGTGAAGGTGACACCCTAAGAGGCCCGAGGGCTTGGTAGCCCAGCAGCCACAGTGGGGAAGTGAGTGGATCTCCCTGGGAGGAACACACAGGGTGATCCCGCCGGGTGGGAGGGTGGGAGGAGGTCCTCAGTTGGGGGTCGGGAAGCTGCAGCCCTGGGGCTGGAAGCAGGAGGAGGGACTCACTTGCCCCACACTGTGCCAAAGGCCCAAGTTCAAGGCTAAAGGACTCTGATCACATCCAGTTGTGAATCAGGAAGAAGGAAGGAGGGTGGGCTCACTCTGGAGCCTCAGGGACAACGGTGTCCTGGCAGCAGCTGTCGGGGAGCAGCTCCTCCTGCACCTGGCGTCTCGGAGGCATGCCTGGACGTGGGGCCAGCCGCCTGCCAGACAGCCACCTGCCGGCCGGCACCGCCCCTCCTCACCGACCAGCACTTGGAAGGCTCCGAGTGGCAAGGGGACAGCCTGACTGCAGCCACCCAAACATCTCAGAGAAAAGGAAACCTGACATGCTGCCTCCCAGGATGCACACGGGAGACGCATTCTGGGCTCATCAGCCTCCTCCCAGGGACGTCGCTGCACCAGCTGCACAACCTGGCACTCGAGCCTGTTCAGAGCTGTCTGCCCAGAGCCTGTCTGAGTGGGAAAGGCACAACCCAAGCTGAACTCACACAGACAGTGCACACTCACCCCTGCAGACCTGCAGGCACACTCACACGTGTGCACACTCACTCCTGCACACCTGCAGGCACACTCACACGTGTGTACACTCACCCCTGCACACCTGCAGGCACACTCACGTGTGTACACTCACCCCTGCACACCTGCAGATACACAGGTGCACACTCACCCCTGCACACCTGCAGGCACACACCCACAGGTGCACACTCACCCCTGCAGACCTGCAGCCACACTCACACAGGTGCACTCACCCCTGCACACCTGCAGCCACACACCCACAGGTGCACACTCACCCCTACACACCTGCAGGCACACACCCACAGGTGCACACTCACCCCTGCAGACCTGCAGCCACACTCACACAGGTGCACTCACCCCTGCACACCTGCAGCCACACACCCACAGGTGCACACTCACCCCTACACACCTGCAGGCACACTCACACAGGTGCACACTCACCCCTGCACACCTGCAGGCACACACCCACAGGTGCACACTCACCCCTGCAGACCTGCAGCCACACTCACACAGGTGCACTCACCCCTGCACACCTGCAGCCACACACCCACAGGTGCACACTCACCCCTACACACCTGCAGGCACACTCACACAGGTGCACACTCACCCCTGCACACCTGCAGGCACACTCACACAGGTGCACACTCACCCCTGCACACCTGCAGGCACACACCCACAGGTGCACACTCACCCCTGCAGACCTGCAGCCACACTCACACAGGTGCACTCACCCCTGCACACCTGCAGCCACACACCCACAGGTGCACACTCACCCCTACACACCTGCAGGCACACTCACACAGGTGCACACTCACCCCTGCACACCTGCAGGCACACACCCACAGGTGCACACTCACCCCTGCACACCAGCAGGCACACTCACACAGGTGCACACTCACCCCTGCACACCTGCAGGCACACACCCACAGGTGCACACTCACCCCTGCAGACCTGCAGGCACACTCACACAGGTGCACACTCACCCCTGCACACCTGCAGGCACACACCCACAGGGGCACACTCACCCCTGCAAACCTGCAAGCACACTCACACAGGGGCACACTCATTCCTGCACACTTGTACACACACATGCACACTCACCCCTACAAACATGCAGGCACAGACCCATAGGGGCACACTCCTTCACACTTGTACACACACTCACACACCTGCAAGCACACACTGACAGGTGCACACTCACTCCACACTTGCATGCACACCATCACACAGGTGTGCACACTCATTCCTACACACCTGCACACAAAGAGGTGCACACATGCACACTCACCAAGCATTATGGGTGGAAGCAGCTGAGATTTGGGGGTTGAGGTCAGAGGTCAAACCCCAACTCACCATTTCCTTGAGCATAAAGCCAGGGGCGTGACCCCAACCTCTGGTAACCGTCCCCCTGAGTGACTGGTTATTTGCAAAAACCAAACCTGCCGCCTCCAGGGTGAGGGTGTGCCTCACGAGGATGTTCAGACCATCTCTGGGGAAGCCCCACTTCTGGGAATCCTGACTCATCTGTCTACAAATCATGACCTGCCCACTGCCTGGGGTCAGGATCAGGGCCAAGCAGACCGGCGGTGGGGCCGTCCCGGGTCTTACCGCGCGGCCAGTTTGTGGCAGACGACGCCTGAATCGGTGATGACCTCACTCAGCCGCAGCTCCAGGTGGACCTTGCCCTGGAAGGAACAAGGACAGGGGTCACGGGGGCCAGGAGCAGCGGGGGCTCCCGGGCCCCCATCACGGACGGGCGGCACCCGGCCCTGCACGGCACCCATGGCCCGTCCGCCTGCCCAGCTCAGGTCCCAGAGGTTAGGTCTTCAGCCCTCCTGCTTCACCGTGGGCAGGATGTTAATGCAAGGGCTGCGTCAGAAGAAAGAAAAGGAAAAGGCCCTGAGGGCAGTGTCTGCAGCACGTCCGGCTGCTGCTTGGGCTAAGCTCACTGCATGCTGGGGGCCTCGGGCACGCTTGGTGTCTCTGTGTCCGCCGTGAGGCTGGTTGGAGGCCAGGAGCCTCAGCCCTGCTCTTCAGGAAGGAAGTCAGTGCTCACGGATGCTCTGGGAGGAGGGAGCAGGGCTGGAGGAACGCAGCTGGGCTGGGGCTGTGTGTGCAAAGGGCCCCTGGCTGAGCACAGCAAGTGAGCAGGACGGACAGGTAGACACAGGGCATTATCAGGGCTGCAAACAGAGCGCGGAAGACCAGCCCCCAAAAGCGCAACAGGAGGAGCACGGTGCGGGTGCTTCTGTGAGTGAGTGTGACGTTCAACTAGACTGACTTTCCTTAGAACAGAGCGGCACCGGGGGTCACTGTCTCCAAGTTCCTTTCCGAAACCTCCCATGGACACAAGGGCCATTGGCTGCTTGGCTGCACGCGTAGGTGTCCCCTGGGCTTGCTCTGACCCCAAAGGGAGCCATGCCCTGACCTCTCCAGGGAGGTGGCTCCAGAACCCCTGCCAGGCTGAGGGCTGGGATGGTCCCCTTCCCACAACAGGGTCAGCTGAACCTTGCTCATTAGCTGCGAGCCCAGGCAAGATGTAGTGAGACTTTGCCAAGGTCTCACTCTTGCATTACGCTGGTCTGAGAGAAGAGACTCGGGCAGAGCCCTGAAAATGCTGACTTCATAGACTTCCCCGTCTTATTTAAGGGGAACAATGACTGAAGAGCATCACAGACCCGGTCACACGAAACATCCACTGGGACAGACCAGCCTGGCTTCAAATACACGTCAGCAGGTCTAGAAAGCATCACAGCCACTCTCAGACCACGCTAGAAACTGACTAGAGCTCAGTGACAGGTAGACAGCTAAAAATAACAAAATATACGGAGATTAAACAACACATTCCCAAATAACAAGGGGGCCAAGGCAGAAGTTTCAGGGAAAACCACTTTGAATTTGTTTCTTTTCATAAGTTGACATGAAATAAAGCATCAAGATTTATGAAATGCAGCCAAAGCAACATTTAGAGGGAAATTCAAAGCAGTGAATCCAGATATTGGAAACGATGGAAGGTCTAAAAATCAGTAATCTAAGCTTCCACCTTAGGAAACTAGGAAAAGAGAAATTAAGTCCAAAGTGCCAGAAGAAAACAAATAACTTGAATCAAAGCAGAAATCAATAAAACCCAAAACAGGAAATCAATAGAGAAAATACATAAACCAAAGCTATTTTAAAAAAACAACAGTAAAATTGGCAAACTTCTAACCATGCTAAAAAAGAGAAAGAGGACACAAGTTACTAAAACCAGAAATGAAAGCGAGGCATTGCTGCTGGCTCCAGGAAAGCAGCTGTGGTTCCGACAGCGTGGCCGAGAGCCACAGAGGGGCCACACGTGCTCGCATCAGCCCGCGAGGGCACACGCAGGCACACCGGGGACTGGCGGGACCTGAGTGGTGTCGGGGGCCCTGCCCAGGGGCACGGCTGTCGGCAGGCGGGGTCCGGGGAGGGACAGGGCCCAGACCGCATGCGTCTCTGAGTGTAAACAGGCTAACCAGCACGCCCTGGGAAGCCTTTCCTGCGACTTCCTATGACTGGATAACAACTTCAGAACTAAAAGCTGAGCTTTTTCAAAAAGGCAAGAACAAGGGAAACCTGCACGCGCCGCGAGAGCAGCGTTTAAGTCTGGGGACGAAGCAGCGGGCTCGTCGCGGCTGCGGGCGGGGTCTCTCGAGGGCAGCAGCGACGGGACGTGCGGGCGGAGGCAGCGGGCGGTCTGAAGCGCCCTCGGCCCGCGTGTCTGACCGCCCCCTGAGGAGGGGCCTCCCGGCCACCGAGCAGCGGCGGCGGCGCCACAGTCAGGACCGCCCCGGGCCTCGGGCACCGCCCCTCGCTCTGAGTGATCACAGGCCCCTCCGCCTCCCGCAGCACATGGGGCCTCGGTCAGAAGCGACCAAGTGTGAGCACCCTCACCACATCCTGGGCATCTCAACGCACCCGTGTGCCATCTCCCTGTCACAGTCTGGGCAAGGCCCCAGGGGTCACGAGGCGTCCACAGCAGAAATCCTGAGCCCCGGCACACAGCTCCAAGCTCAGTGGAGGCCCCGGGTCCATGAGGAGGCATGTGGACCCTGGGCCAGGAGCCTGGGAAGGCCTCACAGGGCCCCCAGAGGATTCGGTCCGTGACCCTGCTGTTTGACCCCCGGGAAGGCCTCGTGGGGCCCCCAGAGGATTCGGTCCGTGACCCTGCTGCTTATAAAACCTCGTGTGATGGGGAGGAAGCCGAGGCCCAGAGCACCAGGGCCACGCTCTGCTGAGCTCAGTGCAGGCCAAGCTCAGCGCAGACACGGGCTGCCACGCTGCTGGCAGAGGCTCTGGTCCTGGAACCAGGCGCAGCCTGGGCTCGGGGACAGGCTGACCAGGAGCACAGGCAGGGTCACCAGGGAAGAGAAGATGCAAGCAGGCCCCCCAACGAGTGTCTCCTGGACCCTGGGCCCAGGCAGCGGCCCTGCTAGGGGGAAGCCCCGGGCCTGGTCAAGGTGGCACTCCCAGTTAACATATGGCTGGGTCACCGGGTGGGCCCTGGGGACGCTCAGGCCACGGGCCCTTCATCACCCCTTCGGTCCTTCCTGGGGCAGGGAGCCAGGACACACGTGGGCACCTCCAGTAGACAGGCCCACAGCCTTAGGTTTTCTCACCTTATTCTCTTTTTATCTTCAATTACTTGTTATGTTCTTTTGCATTTTACATTTTTAAGCTGCACAACTAAGTCTGACAGCAACCGATGGAACAAACAAAGTGAACCACCCCGGAGGACACAGCCGGGGGTGGTCTGCTACCCTTCCCGCTGAAGACCAGAATGCTGCGCGTTTCTCCAGCCAGCCAGGTCTCCTGCACCCCGAGGCACCTGGACCCGTGGGCTCCCTGAGCCTCACCTGCACTTCGGAGTCAGCGTCCACGTGCTGCAACTGGAACCACGTGTCCCTGTTGTGGTACTTCTGCAGGTCTTCCTTCTGGATGGCCACCTTTCCTGGAAGAGCCATGCAGAGGAGACCAGTCACGAGGGGCCGACCTGCCCGCCAGACCTGCCCGGCCAGCAGCGTCTCCACCATCAGTGTCAGTCATCTCAGACCGAGACCCAGGACAGAGCGCTGGCAGGCGGACAGTGCAGTAAGGCCGCAGAGGCCACGTTTTGTCTTGGAAGCGCCATGTCCACCCGAGCACACCCCGTCACTGCCATGGTGTCCACAGCCTGGGGCTGGGCGGGCTCCTCCTCCCGTGTCATGCAGATTGTGGCTCAGGGCACCTGGTGGAAATCTAACAGATCGGGGGGCAGCTCTGCCAGGGGTGCTGCCCGGGCCCGGGGCGGGGTGTGGGATGGGGTGAGGGGGCAGGAACCCAAGGCAGCCGTGTCACAGCCCCTCCTGCCCCAGCATCCATGCTGTGGCACGTGGTGGGTGGTGTCTACTGAGGACTTTGCCGCAGGTACCCCAGAAACGTGTGCGCTCCCATGAGCCATGGCTGAGAACTCACGCGTGTGCACACCTAGCGTGTGTGTGTGCTTGAATGAGCTGCAGCTTAGAACTCACGTGTGTGCACACCTAGCTCATGGGAGCACGCACAGTCGGTTCACACAGTGTGTGCACATGTGTTCCTGTCAGGCCTGCAGAATGAGCCGGTTATCACCTGCCTGGGTCTACGAACCAGTGTCTCTCGACGTGTGATCATGGGCCCCCTGCATCCAAACAGCTGCAGGGCTTCCTAATGCAAGTTCCCGGGCTTGTTCCAGAAGAGAAAGCAGCCTCCGGGGTGGAGGAATCTCCAGAGGAATTCCTCCTGGAATCTGCATTTCCACAAAGTCTGCAGGAAACTCCTAGGGTCCCAAACTTTGAGGATGCCCACTCTCAACAGCTTTATGTTCCTGACACAGGCTTGGTACTGAGGAGTCAGAATGTCAGGAAAACGCACACATAAACACGCGTGTGTGACGTGTATTACCTGGTCCAGGATCGCAGTATTTAAATATATGTCTACAACCATCATGCACCGTTCAGTCACCTTTTTCTTTCCAGGAAAGCACAGGGGCAGTTAGCAGACGTGTGCCCACAGCTTGGAGTGACAGAGAGCACCAGGCTGCCCACCTCCCCACACTCTGTGGCCTTGAGCACAGGGACCACACTGTCCAGCAGGGGAGGGGGTAGCCTGGCCACGTAAGCACCCTGTACAGGTGTGTGTGCACGTGATCCACATGTACACACGTCCTAAATACACGATAAATCACGGAAACAGGAACAATAAAGGACAACATAAAATTAAACGTTTTTAAAATTCAGTTGCTTCCTTTTGGAGCTCAGGACACACAGCCTAACTCAGGACCACAGCCTCATCACCAAAGACAGCACTACTGAAGAGCCCGGAGCTGGCGGGCCAGCCCTGCCCTCACCCAAGACACACAGTCCTCCTCTCCAAGGAGGAGGGCTCCATCTCGGGCTTCCGCGAAGATACGTGCCGGCTCTCATGAGACCACAGGGAGGCTGCCTCGCAGGTCCCCAAACCTTCTGTCCCCTTGCTTCATCCAGCAGCTGTCTGGGGGGCAGGCGGCAGGTTGCCGATGCGGCCCAGTCACTGAACAGGCGGCCTGTCCTGCGAGGCTCCGGGCCTCCTGCCTCGTCAGGTGCCTTGCCTTCCCGTCTTTCTGCCTCGTGCTTCTCCCAGACACCGTCCCACCAGGCTCTCCCACCGTGTGCCCTCCTCTCTGGCTCCCCTGGGAGCTGTAGGTGGCCTCGCTGGGGCCCGGTCCCATCTGCCAGGAGGGGGGAGGTTTGAGGAGGACGCCCTGCTGCTGGGCTTGGGGGCTCAGGAATGTACCCATAATACAGGAGGTGGTGTCAGAGCCCGAGCAGCGAGGAGGCGTCAGCCCCGGAGGGTCCCGCACACTCTGCACCCCGCAGCCCCTCCTTTGTCTCGACCCTCCTCCGAAACCCGCTGTCCCTTCCCTAAGGTGCGCTGCTAGCCCACGTCACTGGCTCCTCCTCATCGCTGAGGAGTCTCCCCGCCACATGTGCTTTAAGAGGAATTGAAAATGCTTGTTTCTTGTTAGTCTATCTTCTGTCTAGTTTTGCAAGGGCACTCAGAGTACCCAGGTAGGTGAGACAAGGTCTCTGCCCCACAGTTTTCACACTCTGGACTCCAGACATTGACAGATGCACCTGCCGGGCAAAGGCAGGAAGTTAGAAATGAAACAGGGACACGCTGTCCCGAGAGCCGGGGGCTGCGGCGCCGTCCCCTGCCTCACCTCCGTCCCCCTGCCCCCTGTCCCCGCAGCACATCAGCACGTCCACCGCGGACCTCCGCTCACCTCCCACCATCACACGTGGTGGCTCAAGGCCAGTCCTCTGTCCACTTGCACCGTGGACGCAGCACACCTGGCTCCGAGGGTCAGCACCGATCCCTGCTCACGTCGACCTCGGTGGCTCAGCTCTGGCCATGCGAGCCGGATCCTGCCCACCACAGGCCTCACAGGGCACTGAGGCCACGGCACTCAGAGTCAGATGAGGAGCCCATGCCAGCGAGGAGGCAGAGGGAGCAGGCTCACAGCAGCAGAGGCTGCCGCAGGGCACAGGCCGCAGGGCGCAGGAGAGCCAAGGATGCAGGGCGCAGGCCACAGGGCGCAGGAGAGCCAAGGCCGCAGGGCACAGGAGAGCCAAGGACGCAGGGCGCAGGCCACAGGGCGCAGGAGAGCCAAGGCCGCAGGGCGCAGGCCGCAGGGCGCAGGAGAGCCAAGGACGCAGGGCGCAGGCCGCAGGGTGCAGGCCACAGGGCGCAGGAGAGCCAAGGACGCAGGGCGCAGGCCGCAGGGCGCAGGAGAGCCAAGGACGCAGGGCGCAGGCCACAGGGCGCAGGAGAGCCAAGGACGCAGGGCGCAGGCCACAGGGCGCAGGAGAGCCAATCAGGCCGCAGGCTGCAGAGTGCAGGCTGCAGGAGAGCCGAGGACGCAAGTCACAGCCAGGAGGGCGCAGGCCGCAGGGTGCAGGCCGCAGGCTGCAGAGTGCAGGCTGCAGGAGAGCCGAGGACGCAAGTCACAGCCAGGAGGGCGCAGGCCGCAGGGTGCAGGCCGCAGGCTGCAGAGTGCAGGCTGCAGGAGAGCCGAGGACGCAAGTCACAGCCAGGAGGGCGCAGGCCGCAGGGTGCAGGCCGCAGGCTGCAGAGTGCAGGCTGCAGGAGAGCCGAGGACGCAAGTCACAGCCAGGAGGGCGCAGGCCGCAGGGTGCAGGCCGCAGGCTGCAGAGTGCAGGCTGCAGGAGAGCCGAGGACGCAAGTCACAGCCAGGAGGGCGCAGGCCGCAGGGTGCAGGCCGCAGGGTGCAGGCCGCAGGCTGCAGAGTGCAGGCTGCAGGAGAGCCGAGGACGCAAGTCACAGCCAGGAGGGCGCAGGCTGCAGGGTGCAGGCTGCAGGGCGCAGGCTGCAGAGCGCAGGCTGCAGGAGAGCCGAGGATGCAAGTCACAGCCAGGAGGGCCTTCCTCCAATCAGCATCAGCAACCCACCCCAGGCTCCTCCCCTACCACCTTGCCTGGTTTTGGGGGGCATCTTGCCAGGGCCTGACGTGAGCTCCCCCACCTCTGACTCCTGTCAGCAGGCAGAGCCCCCAGGAGAAGACTGCTACGTCTCTGCTTGGCTCCTACAAAACTCTACCCTTCTCCCCGATGGGCATATGACTTTGAGTCTTGCAGGCATGAAGCCATAAGAAACAAACATTTCTTGGAACTGAATTGGGCAACACATTTCATTGAAAAGGGATAAAGAAATGTTCAGACTCCATGATTAGTTCAGCTGGGTAGGAGGGCTACATTTGAAGTTTGAGATTTTAGGTAACCAGTGTTTTCATGGTTGTTTTTACTGGAGTAGGGAGGAGTCACATATTTAATACTCACATGACTTCTACGACTCATCCGTCAGCACTCCTCTTTATTTTTGGGAGTGGTTAACTCAGATTTAAGTGGGTAATATAGAAACACAAAATAAAATCAAACATCCAAAAGGATATAAAATACAGCCAAGAATGAGCTGTCTCTCCCCTGCTACACAGGGTCCACCTTGGTCACCCCTGTCACCAGCTGCCAGCCTGTCCTTCTAGAGGCTGACCACGCCAAGGACATATCGGCGCGCACTCTTTACATGCCAGAGGCGGTGCTTCCACAGGCTGTCCTGGGGAGCACTGACCTGCAAACCACCTAAATGTGGCCAATGTGTCGTAATCCATAGCTTCCCTGGTTGATCTGGGTGACATCAGGTCACGTATCCCCCGGGCCTCACCCACTCAGGAGGACAGACTCAGGACCCACTGAGGAGGAAAGGCGCAACGGCCTTCCCACCACTGAAGCCCCTGTGTGTTACTTCCTCTAGTCGCGCTATGCCTGCTGGGGTCTGTTCTGAAGAGAGAAGCATGTCAGGTAGTTCAAGAAGGGGCATGTGACAAGGGGACAGGTACGGGACAGAGGGTGCAGGAAGGTGGGCAGCCAAGGGTGACACCTTCAGGACGGCAACTGAGGAGGGACAGCTGGACGCTTCCCCAAGACAGGCGGAGGCAGAGACACTCTCGGCCCTGTTCCCCTGGTGTCGAGCAGGCGCACGGAGGCAGAGAGAGAAAAGGGGCCCGCAGACTTGAAGGGACGAAACAAGTCTTTAATCACAGAATCTACAGGAGAAGCTAGCAGAGTGGCTGCATTTAGCAAAACCACAGCGGACAAAGTCAGCACGCAAAACTCAAGGATATTCGTGCACAGAAGCAATGACAGTGGAAACCGAAATTGAAAAGACACTAACAACACACCCATAAAATGATGGCTTCGTGGCTTGAGCTTGTGGCGCACTGCATGGGAAACCTGTCTACAGCGCCAAAAACATGAGCAGAGGGACATATGTATATATAAACATACACACACGCACGCACATGCATGTACACACACGCACACACACGTATACACACGTGCACATGCGCGTACACACATGAGCAGAGGGACATGTGTATATATAAACACACACGCACGCACACGCATGTACACACACGCACGTACACACACGCACACACATGTACGCCACACGTGTGCACGCACGTACACACACACTCCCCACACATAAGAGGGACATATGTATAAACATACACACACGCACGTACATGCATGTACACACACACACTCCCCACACATAAGAGGAACATATGTATAAACATACACACACGCACGTACACGCATGTACACACACACACTCCCCACACATGAGGAACATATGTATAAACATACACACACGCACGTACACGCATGTACACACACACACTCCCCACACATAAGAGGAACATATGTATATATAAACATACACACACGCACGTACACGCATGTACACACACGCATGCACACGCGTGTACACACACATGTACGCACACGTATACACATAAGTGTATGTGCATGCAAGATGTGTATGATGAAAACACATCACAGAACCCTGATGAAAGAAATTAAAGACCCAAGGATGTGGAGAGACATGCCATGCTGGAGGGTCTGAGACTCAATTTTCTTGAAGTATTAATTCTCCCCAAATTAATCTTCAGATCAATGTAATCTCAATTATTTTGGAAATTGAGAAGTGGATCAAAAATGTAAATAACAATTCAAAAGACCTAAAATAGCAAAACAAGTTTGGAAAAGGACAGAGCTGATGAGCTCACAGGACTGATTTGAGACTTATTGTGAAGATAAAGGAATTGAGACAGTGTGATGTTGGTGTGAGGAAAGGAGTGCACATCAGAGGAACAGAACACAGAAGCCACAGCTAGACCCACGCGTGTGAAGTCAATCGAGTCTCAAAAGACGCTAAGGGACTCCAACTGGACATCTATAAGGAGAAAAACAAGTCTTGCTATATGTAAAGTATACTTAAAGTAGATCTAAATGTAAGAACTAAAACCAAAAACTTTCTAGAAGAAAAAAACAGAGGATCTTCACAACCCTGGAGTAGGAAAAGAATTCTTAGATATGACACCAAAAATACAAACTATAAAAAGGTTTTTATAAACTGGAGTTTATAAAAGTTAAAACCGTTTGCTCTCCAGAAGACACTAGTCAGAAAATGGGAAGGCAGGTCAGAAGCGAGAGGGGAACGCCTGCAAGTGCAAGTCCGGAAAAGGGTCCAGAGCACAGCTTAAACCTGGAAATCTCAGCAAGAGAGCCCGACTAGACGCGCAGAGGGCCCAACAAGTCACCAAAGCAGAGACGGAGGGCAAGCAAGCCCATGAAAAGACGCCCAAATGACTCTTCATCATGAAAAAGCGGGAAAAACTACAGTAAGATACTGCACGCATACTAGAATGAAAATGAACTGAGAATAAAAGAAGCTGACACAGGCGCTGGCGCGGAGTCGACACGGGGCAGGGGGCAGCGGCGCCGGTTTCTGACGAGGCAGAGACACACCGCGGGGAGAAAAAGCGTCCTCCTGCTCTTGCAGGTTCTCTGGCCTCTGTAACGAAAGGAACATTAACGAGGGAAAACCAGACAGGTTTATTAGCACGTATCTCAGATACGTGAGGGGAAGCCTGGCAACGAGTAACTCCAGGAGGCGGCAGCAACTCGGAGCGTCTCCACCTAAAACAGTCAGGGGTTTTCAGAGGAGCAATGACACACAGGAGGAGCTTCAGGGAGTCCGAGTTTCAGGGGGACCAGAGGTTCAGAGGGCTCTCTACGTGGGCTCCTCGGGGGGCGCCTCCAGGCTGATCGGGGTCTGGAGTTGTTCCGGGTTGCAAGGCAGAGAGATTTCCATGTGTCTGCTTCTTCTCAACTGCCTTCAGCTCAAACAATTTCTTATGCCAAAGTGGCCTGTTTGGGATGGCACATTCTGCCGTCTTCTAAAGCCTACAGAATGCCCCAGCAGTCTCACTCCTAGGTGTTTTCTAAGGGAAATAAAACCATTTGTCAACAAAAACCTATTTAGGGCAGCTTTGTTCACAGTCACGAAACACTGGACACAGCCCCACCCCCGTCTGGTGATGATGGGCAGAAGCGGGCTCCCCTGCGCCGGGCACAGTGCGCGGCCTACAGTGCAGCAGGCCGGCCCACGGGCCAGGGGCCAGGGCCTCACAGCAAACCCCCGCTCTGCACAGAGAAGCTGCAGGACGGCCCTCCCTCCGACAAAGGTGGGAGCCGGTGGAAGGGGCCCCACGAGCCACCCTCCCAGAGCCGGCCGCCCTGACCCGGCGTGACCTCCACCACACTCACACGAGCATCTCTGCACCCTCCCTGGGGCACCCGGGACCCGGCCCGCGGGGGGGCCACACGGGGCTGCACAGGCAGAACCAGGCGCCGTGCCATCAGATCACATGGCAGACGCGAGAAGCCGCTGACACTGTGCTCCTTTCTGTGACACAAATGTATACCCTAGAATGTGGTTTCTCATCCCGGTAACAGCATAATTGCTAGTCGTGACTTCAAAGTACCCCTGGAGATCAGACAGCCTCTCATTTTTATGGTTGTGAGAAAGATTTTGAAAACTCTAAATCTGGTTGCACCCTGACACATCCCAATTTTAAAGCCACCAGGAATTGCTAAACCACGATTTTGCTAGTTATTGTTAAAAATAGCAGGGGCCTTAAACAGAATGATTAATAAACATCTTTGTTGTTCAACTCACTCAGTCGTGTCTGACTCTGTGACCCTATGGATGGCAGCACACCAGGCTTCCCTGTCCTTCACCATCTCCCGGAGCTTGCTCAAGCTCATGTCCATCAAGTTGGTGATGCCATCCAACCATCTCGTCCTCTGTTGTCCCTTTCTCCTCCTGCCTTCAATCTTTCCCAGCATCAGGGTCTTTCCCAATGAGTCAATTCTTCAGATCAGGTGACCAAAGTGTTGGAGTTTCCGCTTCAGTATCAGTCCTTCCAATGAATATTCTGGACTGATTTCCTTTCGGATGGACTGGTTGGATCTCCTTGCAGTCCAAGAGACTCTCAAGAGTCTTCTCCAGCACCACAGTTCAGAAGCATCGGTTCTCTGGTGTGCAACCTTCCTTATGGTCCAACTCTCACACCCACACATGACCACAGGAAAATCCATAGCTTTGACTAGATGGGACTTCATTGGCAAAGTAATGTCTCTGCTTTTTAATATGCTGTCTAGGTTGGTCATAACTTTTCTTCCAAGGAGTAAGCGTCTTTTAATTTCATGGCTGCAGTCACCATCTGCAGTGATTTTGGAGCCCAAGAAATAAAGTCTGACACTGTCACTGTCAAAGTCTGCCCATCTATTTGCCATGAAGTGATGGAACCCGACGCCAGGATCTTCGTTTTTTGAAATTGCTGAATTTTAGGCCAGCCTTTTCACTCTCCTCTTTCACTTTCATTAAGAGGCACTCTGGTTCCTCTTTGCTTTCTGGAATAAGGGTGGTGTTATCTGCATACCTGAGGTTATTGATGGTTTCTCCCAGTAAACTTGATTCCAGCTTGTGCTTCATTCAGCCTGGCATTTTGCTCCCTCAGGTAACACATCACATTCCAAACCCACCGCTCTGTTCCCTTTCCTCCCTGAACAAACCCTGGTATGTCCAGCAGCAGCTGGACAGAGACACCCCTGCACCGTGCAGAGAGCCCAAGGCCACGGGAAGTGAGGGCCAGTGGACACAAAAGAGCCGCTCCCACGGTGGCAGTGGATGCAGCAGGCGCCGAGGGGCAGCCCCGTGCTGACCAGGGTCTTGGCCAACGGTGGTGGCCACGTGGGCACCAGGGAAGGGCCTGAGGGGGGCTCCAGGCCAGGAGGCACCACCAGACAAAGGCACCTCTCAGTAGAGGCTGGAGCCCATGTCTGGCCTCAAGGAGGAACCACCAGGGCTTGACAGCTGCTAAGGGTTCGTTTGGGCACCATCCTGAGGGCATAGGTGGCCAGGCCTATAGGGTGAGCGGCGTGAAAGTGCCCCCCGCCTCCCCCACAACAAAAACCTTCCGGATCGAGAGTTAAAGGTCCTGCTGGCAGCCCAACCAGAGCTCCATCTTAAACAAGTCAAGCTATGAATTGCCTGAGTTCCTGTGTGATCCAGGCCATGCACTTGTCAAACAAACCCTGGTGGCCTCTACTTAAAACTCAGCAGTTTCCAAGAATGCGACTTATTGGCCAGACCCAGTAACCAGCATCTGCATCTTGACAAGTGTGAGAAGCTCTGATCCACGTGCTGGGAACTCTGCTAGACGCTTCCTTAAAGGACCTCAGGGCCAGCACTACCTTCAGACCTTTGCTGAGGGCCACTGGCCTGGACACAAACACCCTTGACCGGTCACATGTGGGTGGTAAGTGGAGCTAGCCAGGCGCCCCAGGAGCGGGCGGGAGACTGCAGGGTCAGGGGCTGTCAGAGCCAACGCTCTGCTCCAGAGCAAGCACTGAGACTGAGCCTGCCAGGAGCAGCCAGGCCACCAACCATCAGCTGGATCCGAGGCTACAGCTGAGCCCATGTGGTGGGGCCTCGGGTCTAATTCTGGGGCCAAGGGGACTGATGGGGCTTTCCTGGAACAAAGGCGCAGCCACCAAACGGGCAGCTCTGGGCTGCTCCCCATTTAAGGTGGGCCTTGCTCTCTCCAGGATGCTGGCGCATCTGGGATCCTGACACCTCTGAGAGCCCCTGAACATCTCTGAGAGTCCCCAACACCTCTGAGAGCACCCCAACTCCCCCTTAGAGCATCCCAACATCTCTGAGAGCACCCCAACCCCCGGAGAGCACTCCAAAACCTGAGAGCATCCCAACACCCCTGAGAGCATCCCAACACCTCTGAGAGCACTCTAACACCTCTGAGAGCACTCTAACATCTCTGAGAGCACCCAACACCTCTGGAGCACCCCAACACCTCTGAGAGCATGCCAACACTCCTGAGGGCACCCCACACCCGAGAGCACCCCAACACCTCTGAGAGTACCCCAACACCCTTGAGAACACCCAACACCCCGGAGAGCACCTCCCCTGAGAGCGCCCCAACACCCCTGAGAGCACCTCAAGACCCCTGAGAGCCCCCAACACCCCTGAGAGCACTCAACACCCCTGAGAGTACCTCAACACCCCTGAGAGCACCCCACACCCCTGAGAGCACCCCACACCCCAGAGAGCACCCCAACACCTCTGAGAGTACCCCAACACCCTTGAGAACACCCCACACCCCAGAGAGCACCCCAACACCCCGGAGAGCACCCAACACCTCTGAGAGTACCCCAACACCCATAAGAGCATTCCAACACCTCTGAGAGCACCTCAACCCCTCTGAGAGCACCCAACACCTTGAGAACAGCCCCCCCATAGGTGGGTGCTGGGTGTTAGGGATAGGCAGGGGCTGGGGTGGTTGGAGAGCCCTTGGGAGTCATTTGGGGGCAGGTCCAGGGACCCCACTCTAGCCATGATGGACGGCTCCGATGTGTTTACATGAGCTCGTGGGGCATTGCCCCGCACCCGCTGATGGCCAGCCTGGGACAGTCAGCAAAGGCAGGTGAGACGCTGGTGCAGTTCGCTGGCTCAGATGGGGTGTCCAGGAGATGCCTCAGTTCCTCCAGAACAAGTCCCCGTTCAGAAGAGGCAGAGAAAACGAAGAATACCCCTGCTTGGCTGCTCGGGACCTACCTATGATGGAGTCCCTCCGGAAGACATCGCGATCAAAAACGTAGAAAGACAGGTGTCGGAAACTCCGCGGGATCTCGCAGTAGAAGTCCTCTCCGTAGAAGGGGCTGGGCAGAGACAGAGGGGCAGCGTTAGACCCCGTGAGCCGCGCCGCGGGCCTGGGGGGCTGGGGCTGGGGCTGGGCAGAGACAGAGGGGCAGCGTTAGACCCCGTGAGCCGCACCGGGGTCCTGGGGGGCTGGGGCTAGACAGAGACAGAGGGGCAGCGTTAGACCCCGTGAGCCGCGCCGCGGGCCTGGGGGGCTGGGGCTGGGGTGTCGTCAGTCCTGGGGCGTCAGTCCTCAGGGGTGAGCCCAGGCCACTCCCTCTTGGTCAAGGGGAAGCCCACAGTGTCTCTTTGTGGGGACAGAGTTGGAAGCATTTTTCCAAAATAAAGGCAGCCGTGGATGGTGGGGAGCAGGGTGAGATCCCCTCATGTGCCTGTCAGACTGTCTCTCCTTTCTGGTGGACCCAGAGGGCCACACAGCCCCAGCCCCCCGGTTGGCACCCTTGCCCTGGCATCTCTGCACACGGGTCATAGAGGCATGGTCGCAGGCTTCTCCAGATAAAGGGAACACGCAGCCCAGAGACCGGCTGGCCTGAACCCCCACTGCATGCTGAGGGTTGAGTACCGGCAGCCCTGAGGAGGGCCAGCGTGCCCTCCTTGCTAATTATAGGGAGAAGCTGAAAAGCAGATTCCCCTTTTCCTGAGCCCAGATGAGCAACCACCTCCCTCTGCCAGCAGAGTCACTTCCCACCCCCCACCCCTCAACACTCTGGCACCGCCCCACCCCCACCAGAGCCAGCCTCAAAAAAGAGCCCACTTTTCCCCTTTCGTGCTGTCCTATGTCCAAACACGGGCTTCCGTTTCCCAGGTCTGGGGCGGGGGCGGGGCGGGAGCCTCGGAATAGAGGGGAGCCCCTTGTGAGCCACAGATGAGCCCCAGGGCAGCCCACATGGAGCCCAGGGATCCAGAAGGGGGCTAGGGACCACCCGGCAGAGCAGCGAGAGCCGGAAGCCAGGCAGGCAGGGCCAGGTCTCCAGAAAGGGCACCGGCCAGATTAAACAGCTCAGTGTCTGGCTGATAATCACACATTGATTAAACCATTCCCTAAAACCTGGAGTGAAATTCATTAAGCCAAACACCGTATCCAAGCATCCACAGGAGAAGCGTCAAGAATGGAGGTGACAACATCCATAGGGCCAGTGCTACGGGGAGGGGTGGTCTCACCCCACCCGCCGGCCGCCCCAGTGCCGGGAGGCCCGGCCACCCCGGGCATGATCTCGCTCAGCTCCCAGAGGCAGCAGAAACCCCTTCTAGCTTCTTTGGAGTCCCTCTTGCACTTCCTCTAAACGGTTTTAAACTCCTTTAAAATCACCAGGCAGCATGGCCCTTGGTGCCTGCGAGTGTGCATTACCACAGCTTCTGTTTGAGGCTCCCAGACCCTCTCCAGAAGCTCAGGTTCCCCCAGTCGGGGGTCACGGCCAGAGCACAGGGCAGGCTGGCTTCCGGAGAGAAAGCCGCTCCATCCACACAAGGATGTGGACAGTCAGCCGCACCCCTCCAACCGCCACTCACATCTGCGTGACACTGTGGGCAGGGCCCATGGCTAGGGCAGCTCCTCTCCCCTCCCAGACTGTCTTCCTGCCTGGAAGCCCCTGCTCACGTGGGGTTCACCACCCGGCTCACACCCCACACGGGGCCCCCACACCCCCCAGGGAAATCATGTGTCCTCACCAACAAGTCACACCTGGATGGTCCTTTTAGGCCACACTTCCTGAAGCAACTGAAGCCACGAGATCCCAGAAGCTTCAGAAAGGCCCTGAGGGAAGGAGGGTGTCGGGGAGACCCCAGGGGGCAAGGGGGCAGCAGCCTGAGAGCCCTGGGAGAACCTAGGGGGCCCCATTAACCTGACCCCCAGACTGCCCGGCCTGCAGGCCCACAAGGATGGACTGACCCCTCAGAGGGGTGGACGGGGTCCACCCATGGTCTCTCCTGCAGGATCCCGGCCTGGCCAGGGCCTGGACACCGTGGTCAGCAGGGCATCTGGGAGCTCAGAGAGAAGCCCCCCATCCTGAGACTCAGGGGCTCAGGGAGGATGGAGACAGGTGCTGGGAGGATGCTCTGAGCTGCAGGCCTGCCCTGGACCAGACAGCCCCAGGACTGTGGGGGAGGGTCCCCCTCAGAGCCCCCGGGACTGTGGGGGAGGGTCCCCTCAGAGCTTCTGGGACTGTGGGGGAGGGTCCCCTCAGAGCCCCCGGGACTGTGGGGGAGGGTCCCCTCAGAGCCCCCGGGACTGTGGGGGAGGGTCCCCTCAGAGCCCCCGGGACTGTGGGGGGTACACCCACTCCAGCTGCTATGGAACGTTTGGACCTGAGACCTGCACTTATGTCAAAAATATTTTAAGCTTTAACTTGAGAAAAAGAAGATGCTGTTTGCATAGGCTCATGGTGTCAGTTGTGTTTTCTAATCAACAACTTGGTTTTCTTTAAAAACATCTGAGAAAATGACGTCTTTCCCCTCAAACCACAGACTTCCTCTCCCCCGTCACACCCTAACCCCAAACAGCTTCTCCCTCGGAAGACTGTGGAGGCCTTTCTGGGTCTAGTCACTCCCATCACACAAAGCTCTATTTTCCGAGCAATTTGCATCTCTCGGAACGAACAGAAGGACCCTCTCAAGTCACTGACCCTCATGCTCCCTTTGACTGCAAACCGGAAGCTCGCGCCCACCCGCTTCGGAACAGCCTTTCATTCGGGAAAGATCTTGGCAAGAGCGGCAGACCGAGATTCTGTAATTACAGTCCAATCGATGTGCTAGCTTCTCCTCCCTGCGGTCCAGAAAGTGGTTATTTAAGTAACTTCTAATTACGCAAAAGGACAATACCTACAAACAAAAGAACAAACCACCACTGCGATCTCACTGCTCAGAAGTCATAACCACACTGGCCTTTAGGTCCTCCCACTCCAGGCCATTTCTAGAGCATCCCAAGGTTCAAGCAAAAAGGCATCTTACTACGAACGCAACTTTGTAACCTGCCTTCCTTGCTTGACAGACACAAGGCAGGGCCCCGGGTCAGGGCTGCAGGGCCAAACAGCCGAGGCCTGGAGGGATGGAGGGGTTCAGGCAGGAGGCACAGCACACCTAACACAGCCACCCCTGGGGAGGCGAGGGTCGGAGCAGGAGCCCCTTCCGACCCGCCCCGGGCAGAAGCAGACACTGTCATCCTCAACATGATCACGTACATGGACCAATGGACATGAAGGATGGCCGCTTCGTGGAGCACTCCTGCAGAGGATGGACCAACCCAGCACTGAAGTCAGAGTCAGAGTCGCTCAGTCGTGGCCGACTCTTTGCCATCCCATGGACTGCACAGCTCGTGGAGCTCTCCAGGTCAGAATACTGGAGCGGGTTGCCTTTCCTTCTCCAGGGGAGCTTCCCAAGCATCAAACCCAGGCCTCCCGCATTGCAGGTGGACTAATTACCAACTGAGCTATGAGGGAAGCCCCTCAAGAGCTCTGTTTCCCTTTGTGTGTGTTTGCCCGTGGTGCCAACCTGCTCCTTTTACTGGATAACGTGATGGGCTCTTCCACGGGCAGCCTTCAGCCCCATCTGCCCCAGCCCGGGGACCCCAGGATGCCTCTGCAGGCGCACCATGGCCCCGAGCAGGGAGCCATCCAGCCCCAACCCTGATGACCCAGGTTCATAGAGCCTTAACATTTAAATTAAAGGTAAAGAAGTGATGACTTGTCATTTAAATGATTAAAAAGTATGGCTGTAAGAAGTTAACTGTGACCCAGTCCACTTGCAACACCAGGAAGATGCTGCTCTTGGGAGGACGGAAACCATTCCCAAATCACCTGCTGGAGGTGGCCTGGAGTGGACAGAGGCTGGTTCTCCCTGAGGCATCTGACCCTGCGAGTCCCCGAGGACATGTGAGCACGGGTCCTGCACCAGACGTGCAGGAGGGAAGGCAGCAGCTGTGAGCCAGCGCGTGGGTGCGCAGCGTCCGGCAGCCCCAGGGCGTGGGGACTCCCGCACAGGCAGGCCCAGCCTGAAGCTGGGGAAAGGAGGGAAGGGGTGAGTGTCTGCTCCGCTCCTCACGCTCCAGCTGCACGTCAGGCTGCGGAAGGACAGAGGTCACTGGGTGGGCTGACCCGCCCAGGCGGCCGAGCTCCCTCTGATACGTCCCCTGGATGGGGCGCCAGACCCTGAGGGCTGTCGGGTTAAGATCAGACGAGGGCTCTTTGATGCTACAGCAACTTTATCAAACAAGCAACGAAACACCAAGGTGGTTACTGGGGGAAATTTGGGAGTCAGGGCCACGACACAGCAAGGCACGCAGCCGCCTTGGGGGGCAAGGCTGAGCCCCAGAGCCCTCCGCGTCAGTGGACTGTCCCGGGGGGCGACGCCCTCCTGGCCTCCTGGGCGCTCTCCCCTCCCTCGCAGCTGCCGTCTGAGTCTGGGCCTGCGCCTCTGGGCGCTGCCCCCAGGTGTGGCCCCTCGAGGACTGAGCGGCATCAAGACGCCGCCTCCTTCCTGTGCCCTTTCAGTGGCTTCTGGCCTTAGGAATTCCCAAGGGAAGTGTCCAGCAACGCCTCCACCTTCTGCGTCTCTAACCCTCTCTCCCCTTTCATCCCTCTGTGTCTCTGGGTATCTTTGAAATGTAATACCTTCAGTTTATCAATTTTCCGTTCAGCTACGTCTAATCAGCTATCTAACTCATTCACTGAGTTTTTCACATGCATTTCTGGGATATCCCTTTCTGGAAACTATTTGAATTTTCCAAGTTGGTTCAGGCGTTCTTCAGTGTTTCTTACCCTGCTGCTGTTTAGTCTTGTCTCACTACTCCGTGATCACCGGACTTTGTCAGCTGACACTCTGCGAACCCTGCAAGTCCGACCTGCTGTCCACTGCGCATCCTGGGAAATGCACACGAAGCTTTACTCCTGTGTTCTCTGCGCACTCGGAGCACAAGTTCCCTGTGATGCTATGCCGGAGACCCCGAGAGCTAGAGCGAAGACTGGATTTGCTTTCCACTGGCTCATCACTGCCTCCATGGGTGTTACAAACCACTAACCCTGGGCTGCATTAGCACCTGTGCGTGGACTGTGGTTTCTAGACTGCAGAGCGCGGTATGGGTCCAGGCTGCACACTCACAAGAGCCGGCTCTGCTTGCGAGCGTTTGGCGCCGAGTGGCGGCCGCCTCCCTCGCTGACTTCTCTTACAGGCGGGCTCCTTGCTTTCGCCCCCACACTGTAGAGTCAAGGTCTGGAGAGACAGCATGCCCCCCAGTGTGAAGACAGTTTTTGTCTCAACCCTAAACACAGTCATACGATAGACCATGTTGAAACTGACGTGTGCTTAGCTGACAGTGGGTTAGTTTCAGGCTCACAGCAAAGGGGTCCACACACACACACACACACACACACACACACACACACACACACACTCACACACACACTCACACACAAATACACTCACACACACATACACACACATACACACTCACATACACACTCATACACACACACATACACACTCACACACACACACATACATACACACACTCACACATACACACACTCACACAAATACACACACTCACATGCACACACAATCACACACACAAATACAAATATAGTCACACACACACTCACATACACACACAAATACACACACATACACACACATACACACACACACACACTCACACTCACACACACACACACTCACACACACATACACACACATACACACTCACATACACACACACACATAATACACACACATACACACACACATACATATACACTCACACACACTCACACATACACACACACTCACACATACACACACAAATACACACATACACACATACATATACACTCACACACACACATACACACACACACACTCACACATACACACACAAATACACACACACATACACACACATACATATACACTCACACACACTCACACACACACACTCACACACACACTCACACACACACACTCTTTCTCAGATTTTCTTCCATTATAGGCTATTGCAAGACACTGAGTACAGCTCCCTGCTTACGCGAGGCCTCTGCTGTTTGTTCTGCGTATGGCGGGTGCATCTGTTAGTCCCTCTCCCCTCCCCCACGGTGCCCTTTGGCAACCATCAGTTTGTCTCTATGTCTGTCTATTTCTTCTTTGTAAGCAAGTTCACTTGTATCTGTTTGTTTGGTGCACATTGCGGTGGTTTGGTGTTTCTGCCGTTGTAAACAGCGCCGCAGTGCTCACTGGCATGCTTGCGTCTTATTGAACCGCGGCTTTCTCTGCATGTACCCTCCAGACTCGGACTCCTGGGTCATACAGCAGTTCTGTTTTTAGTTTTCTAACTAAAACACCTTGTGTCTTGCATAGTTTAGTTTTGATCTGCTTTCCTCTAATTGGCAATGTTGGACATCTTTCCATGTGCCTGCTGGCCTCTGTGTGTCTTTGGAGAAATGCATAGGTCTTCTGCCCATTTTCTGATTGGGTTGTTTGGTTTTTTGGTATTAAGCTGTATGAGCTATTTAATTACTTTGGGCATTAATCATTTGTCAGTGTCATTTACAAATACCTTCTCTAATTCCATAGGTTGTCTTTTCATTTTGTTTATGGTTTCCTTAAAAAAGGAAACAAAACTATACGAAAGTGTTCACACTTAGCTAGGTCCCATTTGCTTACTGTTTGGTATTTTTGTAGGCTCTCAGAATTATTTTGTGCAAATTTGTCTATTTGCTGTCAGCTTTAACTTTCCACTTTCAGCACTCCTGGCCTTATCTTGTATATTAGATAAGCACTCAATAAATATTAGTTGAGCTAATGAATACATTAACCTTAAAAGCTAGCATATTAACACTGCCTGTGCGGAAAGCACGAATGGGGAGTGAGGGTCAGAAGGAGGGTATGCTCTGGGCCCTCCTGAGTTACCCAGGCCCTTCTGAGCTACCCGGGCCCCCCTGGAGCTACCCGGGCCCCCTGGAGTTACCCGGGCCCTCTTGGAGCTACCCGGGCCCCCTGGAGCTACCTGGGCCCTCCTGGAGCTACCCGGGCCCCCTGGAGCTACCTGGACTCTCCTGGAGTTACCCGGGCCCTCCTTGAGTTACCTGGGCCCCCTGGAGTTACCCGGGCCCTCCTGGAGTTACCTGGGCCCCCTGGAGTTACCCGGGCCCTCCTGGAGTTACCTGGGCCCCCTGGAGTTACCCGGGCCCTCCTGGAGTTACCTGGGCCCCCTGGAGTTACCCGGGCCCTCCTGGAGTTACCTGGGCCCCCTGGAGTTACCCGGGCCCTCCTGGAGTTACCTGGGCCCCCTGGAGTTACCCGGCCCCCCTGGAGCTACCCGGGCCCTCCTGGAGTTACCTGGCCCCCCTGCAGTTACCCGGCCCCCCTGGAGCTACCCGGGCCCTCCTGGAGTTACCTGGCCCCCCTGCAGTTACCCGGCCCCCCTGGAGCTACCCGGGCCCTCCTGGAGTTACCTGGCCCCCCTGCAGTTACCCGGCCCCCCTGGAGCTACCCGGGCCCTCCTGGAGTTACCTGGCCCCCCTGCAGTTACCCGGCCCCCCTGGAGCTACCCGGGCCCTCCTGGAGTTACCTGGCCCCCCTGCAGTTACCCGGCCCCCCTGGAGCTACCCGGGCCCTCCTGGAGTTACCTGGCCCCCCTGCAGTTACCCGGCCCCCCTGGAGCTACCCGGGCCCTCCTGGAGTTACCTGGCCCCCCTGCAGTTACCCGGCCCCCCTGGAGCTACCCGGGCCCTCCTGGAGTTACCTGGCCCCCCTGCAGTTACCCGGCCCCCCTGGAGCTACCCGGGCCCTCCTGGAGTTACCTGGCCCCCCTGCAGTTACCCGGCCCCCCTGGAGCTACCCGGGCCCTCCTGGAGTTACCTGGCCCCCCTGCAGTTACCCGGCCCCCCTGGAGCTACCCGGGCCCTCCTGGAGTTACCTGGCCCCCCTGCAGTTACCCGGCCCCCCTGGAGCTACCCGGGCCCTCCTGGAGTTACCTGGCCCCCCTGCAGTTACCCGGCCCCCCTGGAGCTACCCGGGCCCTCCTGGAGTTACCTGGCCCCCCTGCAGTTACCCGGCCCCCCTGGAGCTACCCGGGCCCTCCTGGAGTTACCTGGCCCCCCTGCAGTTACCCGGCCCCCCTGGAGCTACCCGGGCCCTCCTGGAGTTACCTGGCCCCCCTGCAGTTACCCGGCCCCCCTGGAGCTACCCGGGCCCTCCTGGAGTTACCTGGCCCCCCTGCAGTTACCCGGCCCCCCTGGAGCTACCCGGGCCCTCCTGGAGTTACCTGGCCCCCCTGCAGTTACCCGGCCCCCCTGGAGCTACCCGGGTATCACTACACCCCGGCTTATGTGCAGCCCACAGTCTTCCCTCCCTGCCCCCAGAGCACAGTGTCTTGTGCCACCAAAACCAGAAAGTATGGTTTCTATTTCTAAACTCATAAGAAATATTTTTAGGAATGGTCTTCACTTCTTGCCCTCACCTGAGGCAGAGGCTCCTCAAGAGTCGCTTCTCAGAGACCCTCACCCAGCAGGCCTGCAGGGAGCCCAGTTTCACAGGGGTCAGTGCTGATTCTCCAGGTTTATGACCCTCTAACAGGAACTGTTTAAACACAGAAGGGCTCCTCTCCCGGGGCGCTCACAGAAATAACCCTTGCCGGTTATCCCAAAGCCACATTCAACTCTTGACAAACTCCTCAATCTTCTCATTTTGCTTCAGCAAATCACTTCGGAGGATGCTGAGTGTGGAATGAAATAACACAGGGCCTCGGGAGCCGCCCTGAGAGTGTGGGCAGCGACAGGGCAGACAGTGAAGGGAAGTGTCTCCACGTTTCAGGGGCAGGAGATCTTAACGGTTTCTAAAACTTAAGTTCATTAAGACATCAGAATGTGCTGTTTGTTCCCACTTAGAAGCAGCAATAAGCAAGGATATAATTCATCCACTAAAAATGTTCTCAAGCCCGAAATAGCTCTGTGGATGGACCCACACAACCCACAGTCCTAAGCCCGAGGGCGGGGCCACAGCCAGAACCTCGCTTGTGCTGGTCGAGACCACACCCGGCCCTGTGTTTCTCCCAGACCCACACCCTGCACCCCCCCACCTGCCGGGCAGCAAGGCACCGCCCCCTGCACGCAGCGACCACAGGCGCTACAGTCCCTACCCTAGTGTGGGGCCCCTAGGGTGCGGTTGGGGCCAGGGGGCCTGGAGCTGGTGGGAAATGCGAGTCACGGCCCACCAGAACCAACCGGAACCAACTGGGCTTGAACAGGCTCTCGGGGGATTCCTACACAAGCTGGCCTGTTTCTTCTGCTGCAAACTCCTCTCTCTCCAGGCCTGAACTCTCCCTTTCTCACCTGCTCCCCAACCTTGAATTCTATCGGCAAATGCTCTCGAGGCCTCTGATCTCTGTGGGCAGTGACTTCTACACTCATCTTGAGCCTCTCCAGGAAAAGGAAGATGGTGAAAAAGCTTCCCAAACGTTTATGCTCTGAGATCTGCGGTCTGCACTCTTGTTGCACCCGTTCATCTGGACTTGGGAAGTTCCCACCCATCTCCCAGCAGACAGACAGCCTCTGCTCTGCCCTCCCACCCAGTCCTGGACACTAGGGGCATTCAGGGACCATCAGCTCATAACTGCCCAGTGAGCCAAGAGACACGGAGATGGAAGGTCAGGGATCATCGGCCTCAAACAGGGCAGCAGCGGACATACCAGAGTGATTTCTCCACGACCTTGGTCCTGAAAACCTCCTCCTGGTCGAGGTTCACTGTGCAGTAACAGTCACGCATCTTGTTTGGCCCCGGGTATGTGGGGAGGTTTTTGGCTTCACCTAAAGGCAAATGCAAACCATCAGCTTCGCATGGAGTTGTTTAGTCTCCTGGTGGGTCTCAGACATCTTTCCAACGACGCATTTATCCCACGGCAAGGCCCCTGCCCACTTCTGTATATCCTGAACGCTTTCTCGTTACCGCCAGTCAAAGTGCTGAAGAAAAAACCATCTGTACTGTTACGTGCAGGTGACATACACTAACCTCTAAAACAATGGATTCCTGTAAAAGTAGGGATCCAGCAGCCTAGGAATTAAGGACTGTTTCCTTTAACCCACATTCGGTCAGCTCAGTTCAGTTGCTCAGTCGTGTCCAAGTCTTTGCACGCCACGGACTGCAGCACACCAGGCCTCCCTGTCTGTCGCCACTTCCCGGAGTTTACTCAAACTCATGTCATTGAGTCAGTGATTGGTCCCTTTAATATTTTGACTGTTTAAATCATGGTGTGTGTTAATCACTCAGTCGTGTCGGACTCTTTGCGACCACACGGACTATAGCCCACCAGGCTCCTCTGTCCATGGGATTCTCCAGGCAAGAATATTGGAGTGGGTGGCCATTTCCTCCTCCAGGGGATCTTCCCAACCCAGGGATTGAACCTGCGTCTCCTGCATTGCAGGCAGATTCTTTACCAATGAGCCACCAGGGAAGACCTTAAATTACGGTAAGATACACAGAAACTCAAACTACCCTCTCCTCCCCTTTAAGCGCAAGCTCAGCGGCACCCTCCGTTAACTGCAACACACTTGCACAATCAACCTCAGGAACCCTTTCATCTCAGAACACTGAGGCTCTCCACCCAGGAGGCAACAGGCCCCATTTCCGCTCCCGCAGCCCGCTTCCAGCTTCGGGCTCTGTGGCCCTGGTGACCCCAGGGGCCTCGCAGGAGTGGGGTCACCGTGCTTGTCCTTCTGGGCCTGGCTTATGTTGCTCAATGCTGCGTCCTCAAGGCTCACCTACGCCCTGGCGTGACGCAGCATCCCCTTCTTTCCCGAGGCTGACACTTGCTTATCTATTAATCCCCAGCTCTCTTTTTATTTTGATTAATTTGATAGTATTAGGTCAAAGCTGGGGCAATAACCAAGGATCACAAAGAGGTGGAAACGACTGAAGTAGCTCGGCACGCACGCACAAACACCAGCGAGGAAGAGTCCAGGGGCCAGCTACGCCCGTGCCTCCCCCTGCGTGCTGGGAGAAAGGGCACGAGCTGCAGGCAGTCTGGTGCTACCAGCCCACGGCGCCTGTGACCCCGGGTCTGCCTGGAGACCACCGGCAAAGCCGCAGCTGCTGGGCCCTCTGCCGGGAGCCGGGCGGCTTGCTGCGGGCACTGCGACCCCTCTGCGTGCGGGCCAACTGGGGGCAGAGGCCCCACTCGGTCTCCCCCCAGGACAGAAGGAAGGAGCCCCTCAAGGAGCTCTTGCCTCCCAGGGGCCTCCTGTTCCCCAGCTGGGTGTCTGAGGGCCCCAGACGCAGGGCCAGGGAGGGGGCTGGGCCTGAGCACCCAGCACCACCGGAGCAGGCCCGGCTCGGCGACACCTGCCAGTACCACCCAGAGCCGCACCCCCGCCCCTGGTTAAAGCTGAAGGGAAAACAACAGCAACAGAAACCAGACTGAAAGCAGAGCAGAAGTTCCTCAGAGCTCAGCGCCCGGAACGGCCACCACACCCCACGGACACGCTCGGCTCTGCTCTCGGGGAAACAGGCTGTTGGCAGCTTCCTGCCGCAGCCTCTGAAGGGCAGAGGCGAGTCTGCGAGCCTGAAGCCTCTCTTTCAAGCTTTTCATTAATGTCATCACTTGGGACGGAGGAGAGCAATAACTGAGTGGATGTTTCCTGTGCCAATAAATCTAGTGTTCTGAGGCTTCCCAGCAGCGCCGGCTGCAACCTGAACACACACACCTGCTGCACTCCGGGGACCTGCCACACCATCCCTGGGACCCCAGGCCCCTCCTGGAGCCTCAGCTTCCCACCCATGAGGCGTGAGGACACACGCCCCAGCTTCCTCTAACTCAAAAGCTTCTGCGGGGTTTTCCTGCGGGAGTCGTCAGGGAATCATCAGTGACTCTCAGATGGTGAAGAAAAAGAAATAACCAATGAATGTTTTCCTGTGATTACCCCCACGACAGCTCAATGCTGCAAGGCCCTGGACACCAGGCCACTCCGGGGGAGCTGGGCATAGAAACACAGACAAGCTGAGAGGGCGCGTGACCCCAGGCAGCTTCCAGCCCTGCCATGAAGTGTCGAGACAGACCTTCCATGAGCTCCTGGCAGACACAAGCGCTCACGTGCACTCACGCAGGTGCGTGAAGACCGTGCCGAACCACATCCGAAGGGCCCATCGGCTTCCTGCCCGCTTCCCGAACTGATGCCCACAGCCCTCCCCTGAAAGCACCCCGACTTCCCCGATGACACTGCTAGGATGTGACCACACTTCCTGTTGGAATTTTTTTTTTTTTTTTTGCAAGAAATGAGATATTTGGCTGCAGGGCCTGTGTTTCTTAAAAGTAGAATTAAATCTTTTTTTTTTTTTTTAAAGTCTTACTGGAGATGGCCTTTAGTGGAAAACACAGGATGGGGATTTTTCCTGTTTGTTCTCCTAAGAACCTCAAAACACAAGCAGCAGCAGTTGACACTTCTCTTCCAGAGCAGAAGAGATGGAAATGCCTTCTCTGAGTTAAAACTGTGAGACGATGAACGTGGCCTCCCACCCCCTGTCCCACCCCCGTGGCTACAGAACCGTCCTGGTTGCTATGGCGATGGCAGCACCCAAGACCAGCCAGGCCCTGGAGCCAGTGCTAACAAGTGACTCAGGCCGGGGGCGGGGAGGAGGCCAGCACCCCCTCCGGCCACGTCGTCTGCCGGGCCCTGCAGCTGGGGGCCCTGCTGTGGCCACGCGGGCAGGGCGGGTCCCAGGCACCCCAGAGCAGACGGCGTCTCTTTCACGTGCGTCGCTTATGCCCAGGGCTGGAGGCCGGTTTCCTCCTGCCCACAGATTATGGGGCCTTTTTGTCCCTCAAGAGAGAAGAGAGATGTGTTCTTTCTTCTCATGTGTGGAGCTGTTTCCCTAAGAAGGCAAAGTCACGCCTGGTATTCGGTAGGTGCTGATCATTTCATAAATGAATGGATGGATAAATGCCTGCAAAAAAAAGGAAAGTGAACTCTGGTTTCATTCTAAGAGCCAAATAAGTCACATTATCAAGTGTGTCCCTCCTGTTAACCACAACTCCAAAATGTATACTGTTCACCCAGAGTGCCTGTCTGCTGGTGGATTGATCCAGACAGCAAACTTGTGCCAAGTATCATCTCTGAATGTTGAATTTACTGGCAGACATAAGGCGGCACCTAAAAGCCCGTAACAAATCAGCGCTGAAGCAGCAACTGCTAAGTCACCTCAGTCGTGTCCAGCTCTGTGCGACCCCATGGGCGGCAGCCCACCAGGCTCCCCCAGGCAGCAAATCTGTCTCTAATTAAGGCGTCAGGCCGTGGTTCCTGGCCGCCGCTGGCCACGCTCCACGCACACTCCAGGCGATCACAGCCAGAAAGATCCAGCCCCACAGAGGGCTGGTCTCCAGCCTGACCCGGCAGAGGGGCAGGCCTCCTGAGGGCTGTGGGTGGTCTCCGCAGCTCCACCAGCTTCAGCCCAGACCAGGAAGCCCACTGCCCTGCAGGGCCAGCGGTGTAGTCTGCACCCCAAGAAGCCATCGCTGGTCCAGCTGGCCCAGCCCCCACATCCATGGGCTCGCCCCTGAGGGGCTCTGACCTCGGCTGCTGCCCTCACCCGCCCCTGGGAAGACGCCAGTGGTGAACCAGGGCCTCAGATTTGCCGTGTCCATGAAGCGCGGGACCTCCGGTCTGCCTTACTATGTAGGCTGGTCCTCAGCTCAGCTACAGGCCAAACTCTAACCACACGTGACCAGCTGCAGGAGCCCCGGACCCTCGTCCTGCGGAGACAGCCCTCCCCAGCCCTTCCCGCGCACAGGAGCAGGACCTGGTGAGGGGGCCACAGCCCCTGGGCTCCCGTCTGCTCTCTCCAAGTGCCTACAGGGCTACGGAGTCTGGTGGCCAGTGTAGCTCCTTGTAGCTACATAAAAGCCCATTTCCCACTGGAGATCAGTTTCATGATGAAAACATTCTCCTTCCTTGAATATGTTTTCGACTGCCTTGCTATTTTCTTTTAACAGTTGATATTAAATAGAACAGCTTCTCAGATGGCTCAGGGGTAAAAAGACCCCACCTGCCAAAGCAGCAGACACACAGGACAGACGCAGGCTGGTCCCTGGGCCGGGAAGACAGCCTGGAGGAGGAAGCGGCCTCCACTCCAGTATTCCTGCCTGGGACACTCCACGGACAGAGGAGCCCGGCAGGCCACAGTCCAGGGTGTCGCAAAGAGTCGGACGACTGAGCGACCGAGCACCCCCACAGTCAGATGAGGCTGGGCTTCTGAATCACCCTGCAGGCAGCCTCCTCTACCGCAGACTGGTTTACAGCCAGGAGGCCTCTGGACTGAGCTGCCTGGCCCAGAGCAGCCAAGGTCCGCTCCAGCTACTGGGGTCGGGGGCACACCTCGGGTGCAGAAGGACTCGCAAACGTGCATCTCAGGCCTCCCCCAGTTTCCAAGAAGAACAGACGACAACATGAAAGATGAGAACGAAGTAAGTCTGCTAGAAGGAAACGGAGTCCAACATACGGTAGGAGGGAGGAGAGCTACACCTCCCAGCCCACTGTGAGTGGCTCAGTGACGCACCCAGGCGCCGAGGCCCCAGGAGCTGATGAACACGTGGAAATGTGAGAACACACAACTCTCGCGATTTCCCTAAAAATGAAACGCACTAGCTCTCCAGGCGGAAACACTATGAAAAGACAGTCAGGCATGTCTTCCGAGAAACCGCTGCAGAAGGTGCAGAAACGCCCTCCGGGCTCTTCTCTGATGCCCTATGCCGAGCATGCAGCATGGGAGGGGCCACTGATGGGCCGAGTCCCCCAGGCAGCCAGGAGCCCCGGGGAGAGACCGACGGGCCCTGCTCCCCACACGGACACCACCGGGTCGCCCCTCAGACTCTGGGGCCGCGAGGCAGAGGGACTCCAGAGCCTCCGGTCACCCCCTCCTCACCGTGACCCACAGGCATGCCTGCTCCCTCTTCCTCTCTGCATCCAGCAGTGCTGGGCAGACGGTGAGCACTCTCGAAACCTGTGTTCCAGGGAGTCAAGGAGCGAGCCTGTGACGACATGGTCTGCTGGGCACTGACTGCGCGGCAGCCTCTCCCCAAACACACAGCACGGGGCGTCAGAGCGCCTGTGCCGCCCCTCCCGGGGGGACTCCCACATCCCTCCCCCTGGGCTGGGCTGGCCTCCGGGCCCTGTGTGACCTGGGGCAACTGCACGGCTTCCTGGGGGAGGTCGCAGCCACGAGCCTGCACGCTGGCCGCTGGCCGCTGGTGCTCTGTGTGCGGAGCCACAGGCCAGGCCCCGCTACCGTGCAGGTGACCCAGGAAGCCCTGGCCAGCCTGACTTTCCAGCACCCCACACGGTGACGGAGGCCTCAAGCGCCCGCAGGGCAGCCTGCCCACCAGCCGCCCACCAGAGCTCCCTCCCAGCTGCACGTCCAGCCCGTATCCCTGTCCCCACGTCCTGAGAGGCGACGGCGCAGCGCTCAGACGCTCAGGTGCTTGGGCAAAGCGGCGCCTCCCCACCCACGGTGACAACCCGAAAGTGCGATGCGCCCGGCTACAGAGCACCCGGGAGGTCCTGGGCGTCCCCCGGCTGAGGAGACCCTCCCTGCGCCCCTGGTGCCTCTGACTCTGACGCAAAGGCGCTCCGACTCGAGAATGATGACGTGGGACGACCGTGCAGGGGGCACGCTAGGGCTCCGGCAGGACCTCCGGCAGCTGGGGGAGGGCGCAGGGCTCACGGCAGTGGACGACCCTTGGGTCGACGGCCCCATGCGGTGGCTTTTCAATCCTGCATCACCTGATGCCACTCAACACCGGTGGTTTCACACGCTTCTAACTCAGAACCCTCACGCCTTTTGCGAACTCAGAGGGTCAGTCGTGCTGGGCCTTGCCTCCACCGTGATGGTCACCGGCCAGGTCGGGGCGGCCCCGCCCAGGGGTCCTGCCTGCCCTCCTGCGCTGAGACTGTCAAGAGTTTATCTCGTCACCACCCAGGCCTTGCAGAAGCATCACCCAAGCACAAACAGGAGCCGGGCCACGCGGGGGCTCCCCTCCTGCCTGAGGCCTCCTCCCACCCCAGAAGCCTCTGTCTCCCCCAGGGCCCAGGCACGGGTCACCTTGAATGCTGCGCGTCTCTGGCTGAATAAACGGTCCTGTGGGGCTGAGGGAGGGGAATCTGGGGCACAGGTCCACGGCACCCCTGCAAGTACAGGACGCGGGGCGGGCAGCACCCTCCAGGCTCCGGGGCCCGGTGCGCCCACCCCCGCAGGAGCCCCCAGCTTCCAAGCCAGCAGGAAAGCAGGGGCTGCAGGGGCAGGTGAGGGCCCCCCACCCTGGCTGCCCCTCGATGCACCACCTCACGCAGCCGCTCCTGGAAGAGCCCGCAGACCACCTGCCCACCCAGAGCGCTCCTCTGTCTGCGCTGCCAGCAAGGGGGCCGAGGGGTCAAAAGACAAGTGTCGCTGAGACTCCCAGGGGAGGCGAGCCACAGGCACAGAGCAGCTGGGTGGGGGTCACGCTCAGCTCAGGTTTGTGGACAACACCCCCAGAATCACAGACCATCTGTCTGAACTGGATTCCACACATTCAGCACCTGAGACACACAAAATGTTAGGTGACTTTGCTCTCACTTGGGTGCCCGTCTTTTCCCAACAGAAAAAAGCGTATGCTATTATTCGCTTCTGCTTTTCTAATGAAGCCAGAAATAAAAATAGTGTTCTTGGACAACAACTCAATCCTGAAATAAAAGCTGTGAAGTTAAGTCAAGGGAAAAAGAAACCACGCGTCTCCTTTATTTTATAATGTCGTGAACAGGTATTTCTGATTCCTTGGAAACTGAAATTTTGTGCCTCTGTTTAGGAAATACTTTTTCACCTCATGCTGCATTTCTAAGGGCTGCTAAGACCAGAAAAGAGGAGGGTATTTACGGCTTTGTCCCCAGCCTGGGGACACACCTGAGCAGCCCCCTGACAAGCCTGCCGGGATGATGGGGCCTGGAGCTGCACCTCCTGTTGGGCACCAGGCGCCCGGCAGGTGTGTAGGGGTGTGGGGGCACGTGGGCCCCTCCCTTCAGGGTCCCTCGGGGGCAGGGCACATGGGAGAGGGCTCAGGCAGGCCACAGCACCGTCACAGGCCCGCACAGCCGGCCCACCTGACAGGCGTGGGGTCACACTGGGGCCTCTGCTCACACGCCGGCCTGGACCAGCCTCAGCGAGTGACACCCCTCACTGGCATTTCCGGCACCCATGGCTCATCTGGGCCCCTCAAAGATGGAGCGGGGACTGCAACAGCTGGGCATCCTCCCAGGAACCGCGTCCTGTGACCGCCTGCTTTGACAGGCCTGAACACATCTGCAAACTGCAAATCCCCCAATTAATTTTCACATACCAAACTCAAAACGAAGCTTCTGGAAAACAAACTACGGAAGCTACTTAAGAAGTCAATAGGGTCGAGAATGCCCTTATGTGAGACGCCATCACAACTATAACAGGAGCTCAAGGCAGATTGTTGGAGTTTCACCCCAAGTCAAGGCCCCCCCGCTCAGCTCCACAGACTCTCAACCCTCCAGTCCTTTGTGCGTTACTAACTACGCGGGGATTTCCAGGAGGTTATCAGGAAAGGGCGTGGGGTAAGGAGTCAAGGTAGCTGAGAGGGAGAAGGAGATCAAAGAGATGGCAGGGGTGTCACACGATGCTGTTTTACTGCAACAAGCTAAGGGGAGGCAGCAGGGAGACTGCTGAAGAATGAGGCCTCCTGGATCCGAGCTCCCCATGGGCAGGGAGGCCACCCCAGGGGACCTGAGCCTCTGGGCAGGGCCAGGAGGCGCCGGGACACGGGCGAGGCAGAGCAGAAGAGTCCACAAGACGCACCTGCGGGACCTCCGACAGGGGAGCAGGCCCAGGAACAGCCAGGGACAGGGCACAGCTGGGCCAACGCCTGGCAGTGGACACGGGCGAGATGCCCCCCGCTGGATGCCCCCTCAGCCACGTCACGGGCGCAGGGTCTCCAGGGCATACGCGCACGTCTTGATTTTTGTTTTTCAACAGAAAAATTTATTGAGATAGGGTCAGCAGACCACAAAATTCACCCATTTAAAATGAACACTCCAATGTTTCCAGCACATTCACAGGCTGTGTGCAGCTATTACCCCTCACGGGCTTCCCTGCTGGCTCGGCTGGTCAAGAACCCCCCTGATACGCAGGAGACCCTGGTTCCATTTCTGGGTCGGGAAGATGCTCTGAGACGCAGGAGACCCTGGTTCCGTCTCTGGGTCGGGAAGATGCCCGGAGACGCAGGAGACCCTGGTTCCGTCTCTGGGTCGGGAAGATGCCCGGAGACGCAGGAGACCCTGGTTCCGTCTCTGGGTCGGGAAGATGCCCGGAGACGCAGGAGACCCTGGTTCCGTCTCTGGGTCGGGAAGATGCCCGGAGACGCAGGAGACCCTGGTTCCGTCTCTGGGTCGGGAAGATGCCCGGAGACGCAGGAGACCCTGGTTCCGTCTCTGGGTCGGGAAGATGCCCGGAGACGCAGGAGACCCTGGTTCCGTCTCTGGGTCGGGAAGATGCCCGGAGACGCAGGAGACCCTGGTTCCGTCTCTGGGTCGGGAAGATGCCCGGAGACGCAGGAGACCCTGGTTCCGTCTCTGGGTCGGGAAGATGCCCGGAGACGCAGGAGACCCTGGTTCCGTCTCTGGGTCGGGAAGATGCCCGGAGACGCAGGAGACCCTGGTTCCGTCTCTGGGTCGGGAAGATGCCCGGAGACGCAGGAGACCCTGGTTCCGTCTCTGGGTCGGGAAGATGCCCGGAGACGCAGGAGACCCTGGTTCCGTCTCTGGGTCGGGAAGATGCCCGGAGACGCAGGAGACCCTGGTTCCGTCTCTGGGTCGGGAAGATGCCCGGAGACGCAGGAGACCCTGGTTCCGTCTCTGGGTCGGGAAGATGCCCGGAGACGCAGGAGACCCTGGTTCCGTCTCTGGGTCGGGAAGATGCCCGGAGACGCAGGAGACCCTGGTTCCGTCTCTGGGTCGGGAAGATGCCCTGAGACGCAGGAGACCCTGGTTCCGTCTCTGGGTCGGGAAGATGCCTGGAGAAGGGACAGGCTGCCCACTCCAGTATTCCTGGGCTTCCCTGGTGCCTCAGACAGTAAAGAAGCTGCCTGTGATGCTGGAGACCTGGGTTCGATCCCTGGGTTGGGGAGATCCTCTGGATCAGGGCATGCAACCCACTCCAGTATTCTTGCCTGCAGAATTCCATGGACAGAGAAGCCTGGTGGACAACAGTCCATGGGGTCGCAAAGAGTCAGACACGACTGAGCAACTAAGCACGTCACCCCTCACACGCCCATCCTCCCCCTACCTGGGTCCAGGCAGCCTTGTTCTGCCCAGGGTGCCCATGTGGTCTGACTGGGTGTCAGTCAGGGTTCAGGCCCCCCCTCCCATCTGCAGGTCCCGGACCATCTTCACTGCTCAAGTGTGTTCCCTGGCCCACAGTCTGTAGCTTTCACACACATCCATTGCACTGCCAAGCCGACCACCGCATTAGAAACGTTCCTTCCCGGACCCTTGCTAGAACTGGGTCGTCGAGCCGTGCACCTTTCCGGTCTGAGAGGCAGACGTGCTGCACGCTCTGCTGTCGATTTGCTACAAAAGGCTCTCATTGTAGGACCTGATTCCATTCCACTTATTCGGGACTTAAAGCCGCTCCCAGCCTCTCTCCTGTCCCTCTTCCCCGTCCTTGGCAGGACAAGGTCCCCCACACCCGCCCTGCCGAGGCTGGTACCTCCATTCTGACGGAAACGTGAAGATGAGGTGCAGGGAGCTGAGATCTTGGCCGTCGAGTTCTGACCTTTCCAAGTGTGTGCGCACCCATGCTCCTGACTAGCTCCTCTCCAACACCCTGTGGGGTGCAGCCCAGAGGGGCTGAAGCCCTCTGCAGCCAGAAGCTGCCGGTGGCATGCCAGCCGGGGTGAGGGCTGCGGCAGTGCAGGGTCCTGGATTCTGACAGCAGAACATTCCTAAAGGTTGGCATTAGTGTTATTTTGGATTCCAGGAGGGAAGACAATCTGGAAAATATGATTTTGGGGAAAGTCACCAAGGGCACTGCGGCCGTGGGCCCCGCCAGGCTTGGCGAGCAGGGGCGGGCACCTGGCCACCACCTGCAGAGGGAGGATCCAGGCTCGTTTTCCAGAAACGAACCACAGATGGCCCCACCGTGTTGACTCTGGTGCTGCGCTAGCTTTTCCTTCTTTTTTCCCACACCTTTCTCTGAAATAGTCGTGGCTTGAAGTTGAGAAAGGAAAGTTCTTAGCTGTTAACAAAAGATTAGAAAAACCATTTTCTTATAAAATTCAGAACCTGCACTGGTACATCTGGTGTAAAACACGAAGTTTCGGAAATAATTTAAGTGCACGGTGTTCCTTTGAGCCACTGCCCAGACCCTTTCAGAGGGGGGGACCCTGAGGTCTGAGACCCCGACCAGGCCTCACCCAGGGCAGCTGTCTCCGTGCCGTGGGGGGCCTGAACCCCCGCACCCTGTGCACTCAGCACACCCCACCCCCGCATCCTCAGCAGCTCCTGTTCTGAGTCGGGGCGTCTCCTGAAGGGAGGGCAGCCACGACACAGCCGGTCTGCTCACTCGCGTGGCCTCCAGCAGGCACGCATGGCCTGTGCGAGCGCATGTGCTGCAGGCCGGCCGCGGCAGCCCTGTAGGAACAGCACTGACTGGAACTCTGGCAAGCGCCTCGCTCTCCCGGCAAACCTGCCGCGACGAGGCCTGGCGCTCAGCTGGGCCCCTGAAGACCCCCTGCGGCCCACAGCCCTGGTCCTCAAGCCTCTGCCATTTTGGGAAGGTCAGCTGTGCCTGTGGTGCCAGCTCCCCCCACCCCCTGTTCAAGATGCCAGGCGACTCTCGGCAAGCAGGCAAGCAAGGAATATGCTTGGCACTCCTGGCCTGCAGGGGACCTTGGGCTCATCAAGCGTCTTTTCTCAGATGAGCAGAAACCGCACGGCCAGCACTACCTCGCAGAGGAAATCAGGAGGCGGAAGGGGCACCCTGAAGGCAGGAAGAGGCTGCTGGACTGCAGCTGGGGCTTCACACCCGGAGACCAGGGGGCAGCTCCTTGGAGACATGGGGGTGGGGCAGGCTGGGAGGCAGAGGGTGCCCCGGAGGTGGCGGCTAGGGGACCCCCTGCAGGCAGCGAGGGGCGCAGGAGGGGCAGGCCAGGAGAGGCTGGAGGCTGGCTGGAGCCAGAGGAGGTGGGACACCCCAGGGAACGTTCCAGAACACAGGCTTCTCTGTGCCTGAGGCCACAGGAAGAGAAACAGCTGGAAGGCACACAGGTCGGTGGGGGAGGCAGGACCTCGCCGGGGGCTCACAGAATGAAGTCATGGAAGCTCCAGAGCTGCTTCTAAAGGGCTGCAGGCTGTGCGCTCAGCCGCAAGTCATCCACACAACTGTCTCCTGGGCAGGAGGGCGGCAGCAGGGTCCCAGACCCACCAGTTGGCCAGGACCACGTATCCCCTGGGGGGAGGGGAGGGGGTGAGCGTGTGTGTGCCCCCAGGGTGGGGAAGGGGGGCCTGTGTGCCTTGGGGGATGGAAGGCCCATCACTGACCTGCAGAGTCAAATGACCTGATCACCACTGCCCGCCTCGCGGCCTCTCCAGGCACAGCCTCCCAACACCCACTTCCTGGGGAACCGAGGCCCAGAGGCACCAAACAGATTTGAACCAAGGGGTGTCTGGGCCGCTGCCCACGTTGCAGGTGGTGCCTCTTGGTCAGAAGGCCGCGTGTCTGAGACGCGGGCCAAGTCCACCTCCTCTGGAGCTGGAAGGCCAGGTACTCAGCATCCTCTGGGTAGCAGCTGCAAGCCAGGGCTTTCCGACATGACTCCATTCCTCCGACAACGGCTGCTCGCCGGCTGGTGGAGGCTCCCTGAGAAAGAGCGCAGCGTGCGCCCCGAGGAGGCCACAGAAGCGAGATCCAGGATGGTTCCGATCCTGGCGGCATCCCCGGCCAGCGGGGCAGGCCTCCAGGCCAGGATGCTGAGCTCCGTGCCGGGACGAGCCTCCGCGGTGGGGCTCCCGAGACCAGTCACTCCCGCTGCAGGTTGCCAGTCACCGGGGACAGACAGGTGCTGGCCGGAGCAGGGACAGGGCCTGCCGGGGACTCACCCTCATTCTTGCCCTTAGGGCTCCACGCAGCGCCCTGGAGGCCTGACACAGACACTCCCCCAAGAAGCCCCGTCGACATCCCTTCTGGTTCAGGAAGCAGGGTCTCTAGGGATGATTAGTGGTCCCGAGCAACACGCAAACAGCAGAGGGCAAGGCTGTGGGCTGACTGCCCGGAAGGTGTGTGCGGCTCCGGGTCCTCTCGGTCAACGGCCCTGCCCAGAGCGGCGGCCGGGTTGGAGCCCCTTGGAGCTCAGCGATCAGCGTGTCCACAGCTGCGGGGGCCAGCAGGCGCAGAGCAGGCTGACCAGCAAGCACAGCAGGCCCCAGGCCCCAGGTCGCGGCCCCTGTGTTGTCGCCGGGCACCAGCAGGGCCGCAGGCTGAGTGCTGGGTGAGGGCGTGTCCAGAACTGAGGCCTCCTTCAGGTGGTTCTCGTCCCATCAGAGTATGAGGGTCGGAGAGGCCTGCAGGCGCCAAGAAGCACGGAGAATCCCAGGATCCAGGCCCAGTAGGTCTGTCCCAAAGGCCTCGCTTCTCTGACGGGAGCTGGGCTCACGGACACAGCCCTGGGGATGAGCTCCTGCCACGTGCAGCCAAGACGGGCCCGGAGCCCCTCCAGTGCAGCCACAGAGCACTGCGGTCCACCTGCTGCCCCCACCCAGCACAGGCTGCGAGCCCCGCAGAAGTGCCTCCCTGGACCCTGGCCGTCGGGGATGCCGGCAGCCTCCAGGAGTGCCGAGCCCACTCCAGCGACCCACCCGCAGAGACAGCCTGTAATCTGCTGCCTGCAGAGAACCGCGAGCCAAGCCCACGCCAGCCACTGGGTCTGAGTCTTCGTGGCAGCTTTAGGGCGGGAGGAAACAGTAACGTTCAGCCTTTGGCTTCTCCTTCCTCATGCGTTCCCGGAAAGCGCAGCCAAGGGTGAGAGCAGTTCCAGGCCAGAGGGCGGCATGGCTGCACCCCCCGGGCAGCGAGGGCCGTCACTCAGACGGAGATCCGTGCCCTCACATAATCAGATCCGCCGCTTGTTTAGCTCACTGACAGCTTAGAAGCCTTCCCGCATCCCGCAGGTTCTTCACAGCAGTTTCCAAAATGCTCCTCTCACCCGGCAGCTGGGAGGCGGGGGCGGGCTGCGTGGGGAGTCCTCGGCCCTGCGCCCAAGTGGAGCAGGCGCGCGCTCCGTGGAGGACGGCCGGGCCGCGCCTGGACCCACAGCAGCCTTACAATCCGCCCGGAATGCGTCTATTATGGTTAGAGTTAGGGTGTAACTTTTCAAGCCACACGGCCAAAGAAGGCAACGTCATATTCTCCAGGGAACCACAGTGCGTCTGTTGTGAATTAGGTGCTCATATGTGTTCTGATCTGCTCCATATCCTCTGCGATACTGTGTATCTGTTAGGGACCTGGGAATACCTACCCAACATTTTAAAGAGTCGACCACGTCTGTCCACTAATGGTGACCCATATGCAAGCTAACACTCCCATCCCTCGTCCACCCAAGGGGACAACACTGTCACGCCATGCTTCCACACACAGCTTCCCCACCCCAGGGGATGACACGCCGCCACACAGACAGCGGGCACACAGCCCTTCACCTCCTCCAGAATCTTTCCCGGCTTAAATCCCACGACAGCTAGTGAACTGAGCGCTCCACATTTACTCTGTAATTTATTCTTGTCTGAATTAAACCACCCACTGCCCACTCACAGTGTACTGCTCCCGAGCAAAGCACGGGGCTTTATGAAGATTCCTCCGGCTACGTGCCATCTGGGCCCGAGCACCGACCCCCCCCATCCCCCTCCCCACCCCTGGACACGCGTCCTCCCGGGACTCGCGGCCTCCCCGGAGCACCTCCTCCTCTTGGCACTCGCATTTTTAGCTCCAGAATCTGAGCCCTTGGCTGGCCTAGCCTGCCTGCTTGTTAATCAACCACGGCCCAATTCACCACTTTTCATGAATTGAAATGACCTGCATTCACAGAAGAGCCCTGCCTAACACCCACCAATGCTTCTGAGAAAGGTGGGGTGCTTTCAGCCACAGGGCTGGGGGCGGAGGAGCGGCCCTGAGGTCTGGGGACCGGGCAAGAATATCAGAGAGGGTGGAGGTCAGGCCAGGCAGGAAAATGGGGATGAAGGCCGGGAAGTCAGAGGGCAGAGTGCAGAGGGGTCAGGGGAGGAGGAGGCAAAAGGCAGAGGGACCGTCCCTGAATTAACAACACAGGAAGCAGCTAGCACGGGGCGTGCTGTCAAAACAGCGGAACGGCCACCCAGAGCTCCTGAAACACGGAAAAAGGGGGCAAGAGAAGCAGAAGCCTGCGGCCCGCGCAGCACCCCGAGTGCCCCCAGCGGGGCCCGGCAGGCCTGGCGGTTTGTCCCATGGCCCCTCCCCGCGCGTGTGGTGCCACCTCCCAGCCCGTTGCTACCCGCGGGGGTCCCCACTCCTGTGCCTGGAGGCCTCACTCTCACCCTCCTGGGAAGTCAGAGCTCGGGCAGCTGCTTTGTCCAAGCTGGGGCCAGTGACCTCCCTGCCACCCTGTGTCCCCGTCGGGAAAGCCAGCACACGCCGCCCGTGAGATGCTGGCTCCTGAGCCTCTTGCTCCCGCTCAGCCCTCCCAACGCAGGGTCTGACAGGGTCACCACGCCGTGGCTCTCCTGGGGCTGGAACCTCGGGGAGGGGCGCCTGCCGAGCGTCTACTCCCACCGGGTCCACAGCCTCACGCGGGGTCTGAGTCCACAGCGGGTGTCATGACCCCCAGTGACAATGAAAGCCCTTCAGCGTGTGCATTCCTGAGCCACCCCAAAGGTCCCGTGTAAGTCAGAGTCCTTCCACAAAATCCTGGTGCCACAATTATCACAGGGAAGGTCCGCTCCCTCACAGGGAGGTGTCCAGCACACCGAACCAGCAGCAAGCGAGCAGGTCACCACTCCCTTCAGAGCTGCAGGAAGGAGGCTCCAGCTGCGTGAACGGTCAGGGCAGACCCAGATCCAGACGCAGAGCATGGTGCCCAAGGCCTGACAGGGTCAGAATCCCAGGGCTCTCCCCGGAACACAGCTCTGTGGAGCCCACGGCCGGCCGGACTCATGACTTTGCGAGTGGCCGCAGGACGTCTGGCGGCTTCTCTTTGGTCCAAACCTCCAGCGCCGAGGCCTCGGAGGGCAGCGGACGCCTTGAGGTGCCGGGGCCTCGGAGGGCAGCAGGCGTCCTGTGGTGCGGGGGCCTCGGTGGGCAGCGGGTGCCCTGCGGTGCTGCCACCTTGCTTTCGGTCCACTGCCCCACTCCGCTCGTCACGGGCTCCTCCCATTAGCCCAGACACCGGGCCAGGCCCTCACGGCCCGTTCACGGCCACCCCTGTCCCAGCAACTCTCTCAGAGCTCAGCCCGTCTGCACGGGGCTCCTCACTGACTCTCAGCCTCAAGGCGTGTGGGCCCAAGGACAGGGGGCTGACATTGTCCCCACTTACAGGTGCTCCAGGTGGAACAGCTAGAACTACAGAACGCTGTGGATGCCACCGATGTGCTTGGGGAAAATTCCAGGGCACTGGTGTCTCCAGGAAAGATGTGGCTGTGCGGCCCGCCCCCAGGCCCACATGCAGGACCGGCCTCCCAGCAGCACCATAAAAAGACTCGGCACTTCAAGTACATTCGTGACACGCTCCTCCCAAAGTGGCCTCTAACCATGCTTTGGGGCCCTCGGGGCAGGGCCACAGAGCTGCCAGGGCCTCAGCCCACCTTGGAAACGCCTTAGTGTTGGTTGGTCTTCAAACTTCATGGGCCAAATGAGTGGAACCTTATTATATATTTGACTGTATGTATCAAAGCAACCTGTTTTTCTTCACTCTTCACCAGCCTTTGTTTTCTCTTATCCATTAATAAAGTTGGGGCAAGTTTCTAGAATGAGCCTGAGAGTGGGTTGAACATGTCCTCCAACCCTGCCTGGCATTGACTCTTCAGTAGCCCCATTTCCCTGTGCAAGAGACACAGACCCCTTGAAGTCATCTGTGAGCGACCCCCACTCCCCGGGGATCGGAGACTGAAGCGGAACGCCCCCTCGGCTGGTGTCCACATCCAGAGAGCAGCCCGGCCCGTGGAGAGGCCGTGGTTGCTGGGGTTCAGCTACAGCAAGATGCCTCGGCCCGCCGAGGGCTCCCCTCGCTGGTGGATGCCGTTCACACTGCATCCCAGTGCAAGACAAGAGACCGGGCGGCGCCCCAGCATCTCCAGGCAAAGTCAGCACAGGGGCCGCCGTCCCCACCCAGTGGGGGCTGCAGAGACCGCAGACAGCAGCCCAGGTCTACGAAACATCTGACTGGGCCAGTAAGGCCCACTTCTCGTCATGAGGACGTCGAGCCACAGAGAAAACCACAGACTGATCCAGAAAAAGAGTCACAGAACCCAACACATGGCAAATAACGTCAACTGTCACCACAAGTCCCTAATGGGGGCTGTTCTTCTTGTTTCTCCCCAAACACACACAGCCTCGTGTGAACCTCCCGACCACGCCAAGTGCCCCGGAACACGCTCGGAAGTCAGAAGCTGACCCCGCTTCCTCTGGCCGCTGCTGCCTCGGGAAGCCTCCTCCCGGCGACACCGCGGCATCTGCTCCCGCAGGTCTGCACCAACTGTGAGCTTGAGCTTCTCGGTGGGCGCTTTGCCTTGAAGTCACAGTTGGCCGCCCACAGAAGCACCCGCGCTCCAGAGAACGCGCGGGCCCAGGAGCTGACGGCACCCTGGGGTGGTGATGCCGCATCGCGGGGGTGGTGATGCCGCATCGCGGGGGTGGTGATGCCGCTCAGGCCACGGGGCCAGGGAGGTATGGCCAGATCCCTGTGTGGACACGAGCCCGGCCCTCCCAACACAGCCACATCTGCCCCTAGAATCTGCAGCCCAGCCCTGGATCTACTGCTCACAAAAGCACCTTTGGCTCAAGGACCGAACGCTGTGATTGCAGCAGGTCTGAACCCTCTGAGCCCTCTCTCCTCCCAGTGAAGGGAGGGAGGGGAAAGAGATGACAGTTATACTCAACCCTGTAACGATCCTGCGAAATAGCTTTCAGTGCCCTCATTTTAGACACTAAAGCCACGGCGCACAGAGGTCATGACTCGCCGTAGGATACAGAGTAGAGGTGTCCCCAGCTGCCTGGCCACAGGGTCCCTGCCCCGGGGTCCTGCCCTCCTCACCCACACCCCGAGCCGTCACGCAGCACCTGCTGGTCCAACCACGGGCATCTCTCCATCGGGTAAGCACGGGACCTAGCTGCTCCTTGCCCCCAGACCCCTGAGGCGAGGCGGAGAGTGTGAAGGGCCCACCAGGTGTTCGTGAGGGGCCACCGCAGCCCCCTCTCCTGGACACGCCTGCGCACGGTTAGGCGCTGAGCTGCAGGGGAGGGCCTCCACCCACTGGGTCCACCAGCAGGACAAACAAAAAGTCCCTGAGCATAGCCACCTGCCCCCATGGGGTGGTTCCCTGGCTAGAACTGGGCTCTGAAGGAAAGCAAAACGTCTGGACACACTGGCCCAGGCACCCGTGGGGACCATGAGCCTGCAGCGGTCCCTCGGAGCACCATGGGGAGGCCGTCACCCACCCCAGATGTCTGCTCTCGAGGCAGGAGCAAGCGGGCCTCCTGCTGGTTCCACACGGCTCCTGGGGTGTCGTCTGAGTCATTCAGCTGCCAGAGCCAGGAGACGCCCCAAGCAGGGGACCTCCCAGAAGATGCTCCCTCACGTCGCCACCGTGGAGAGCCTCACCTGCGACTCGTGTCCTCCACGGCTGCTCCCCTTCTGTCCCCAACCCTGTGCCCTCGCTACGAGGACCCTACAGGTGACGAGGGACCCTGAGGGTGAGCCGGGCCCCGAGCAGGCTCCCCGTCCAGGGCCCTGCTTTACCTGAGGAGGTTCGCACCTTGGAAACACTAACCGGGACCCACAAGCAGCGTCCCGCCCGCCGCCCTCCCGCCTCTGCTCTGCAAGGGGCCTCAGACGCCTTCGGGACGAGACAGCGCTGTCGTCTGCTGGTGAGAGCGGGAGCAGTGTCCAGCGAGCGGCGTGGTGAGCGCCCTGCCCGCCCCCCACCCCGGGGCACCTTCGGATGAGGCACGCCTTAGAACAGAAAAGGTGTGCTGACAGCTAGCATGTTCTTGACGACAAAAGCAGGTGCTGCTCCTGTTCCGCGGGGGCCACTGTCTTTAGAAATCTTTGTGCACAGTTTCTATCATTCCTGAGAATTCCCCAGGTTTGGAAAGCATGCTGTGTGCAGAGCATGCCGTGCACACGTCTGCACGCGTCTGTGTGTGCGCTCGTGCACGTGCGTGCAGACCTGGGTGCCCGTTCCCGGGGGAGCGGGAGGAGCAGGCAGATCCCTCCAGCCTTCCTCAGCGCCCCCCAAGGCCTGAAAACCCCGTTTACTGTTACTCCCATAACGCGTGCATGTCAGATGGGTGCATCTATTTACCATTCAGTCTTTAAACCCTTGGAAGGCAAGGCCTGGGAAATGCCTGGTTTATCACTCCACAGGCCTTTGTGAAGGTGGCGTCCAGGTGCCATGGGACAACCAGGGAGGCAAATGCCACCCCACCCTTGGGCCAGTTCAGGGGATTCAGAATCACCCCTGAGATGACCTCTGAGCACCATGTGCGGGGAAAAAAGATTCTGAAAACTAATTTTCCCGCAACCAGTCCTTGTGATTACATTAGGCCAACTTGAAAGTTCCCGCTGCTGCCTGGGAATGACCCTGAAAAGCCAGGTCCCTTACACTGACCTCCACACGCTGCCCACCAAGCCTCCCCACCCCTGACTCAGAACTCTAACACGTCCCAGATCAGACACGCAGAAACTTCCCAGCTGTTCTGATACCTTCTGTCCAAAAGGGTGCCTTGACCACTTTCAGGCCCCCTGATACTAACTCTGGACTAAATCCAGACTGGCCTCCAGCACGAGGGGGCTGAAGAGCTCTGTGTGCTCGGGCCAGCACCCACAGCCATCAGCCCCTTCTGGCTGCAGAAACTACTTCAGGAAACCAACATTCTCATATTCACCAAACTGGGGGTCCTAACCCAGCTAGCGGTAGCAAAGCCAGTTCGGCCGCAGGAGCGGTTTCGACCTACATTATCACCAATCACACTGAATCAGGTGCAGGTAAAAAAGACTCAGAAGCCTCTACTCGGGCGGCTCAGCCTGCCCCTCCTCTTCACTCCTGCCGGGAAGGCCTGCCTGTCAGGAGAGACGCCGGCCAAGAGGGAAAGGCCCTGCGGAGAAGGCCGGAACACCCGCCACGAAATGAGCAAACAGAAAGTCAGGAGACTGAACAAAAAAACCGTGGACACAGGGATTTTCTGCCTCCAAGACCCTTTCCTTCCGGTCAGGATGCGCACAAACACATGCTTGGGTCCAAACGTTGAGAAACTCCTTCTCCAGATATGGAGGCGGAGCCGAGCGGAGCAGGAAATGATGAACAGAGAAAGGAACGCCATGGACTCCAGACGGATGGGGTCAGCTGGGCTCAGGAGGCGCAGGGTCCTCTGGCCACCCCTCCTGACGTCTGGGAGGCATCACCGAGGAGTCGCCAGGTCTCAGGGCACAGCCTGGAGAGCCGGGGTGGTCAAGCAGCTGCAGCCCACCCAGCTCGGGGCTCAGGTCCCACCAGGCAGCGTGCCACTTCCAGGGAGCTGGGCTCCGCACCAGGGCAGGCGGGCAGGAAACAGCCTCACACTCGGGGGCCCCGGCTCCCCACCCGCCTCGGCTCATGCGCCCTGCTCACAGTGCTTCCCTCGCCTCAACCAACGTCCTCTCACTTGACCCCGTTGTCTCCTGGCAGTCCGGCCCCGCCCAGGGTCCTAGGAGCTCGTCAAAGGCTGGGGGCTCCCACCTGAGCACAGCCAGGAGAGAAAGCAGCTGGACACAGGCAGGAAAAGAAGCTACAGGAAGAGCCTGGCTTGTGGACCAAAAATGCCAATGGTTTCTGACACAATACAAAACATGAAGAAATCAAAAACAACTGCAGAAAAAACGCTCAAGTCACAGAAACTGCGAAGGCAGGTGTCCCAGCAGCGAGGCCCCAACAGGTCAGGACCTGGCCAAGCTACCCTCAGGGCTCTCAGATGGCAGGTGCCCCCAAACACACCCCCACAACCCCCAGGTTTGGCCCACATGAGCCCTGTGATTCTGCAGTGTGTCTGCAGCCTCCACCGCGCCCAGCAGAAGAAATAAGAGTGAGAACTGCTTGAGGAACTGGAACCTTTTCTAAACTTTGCGCATCTGCTGCACAGACAAGGCTGGTTCCCTGATGCCGCAGGTCCCGCCAGCGGGCCTCCCTCCCATCACCGCCCAGCGCTCCGCGGCCCCGAGACAGCCCCTGGGCGTGTGCGCTTGCACAGCCATGCTCTGACAAGAGGGGCCCCCGTGAAGCGCTACAGGCAAATGATTCCCGCTCCCAGTCAACCTCTTGGCCTCGGCGGTGCAGCCCTCTCTGGGGGAGCCTGGGGACCCTGCATCCTGTCAGAAGGCCCTGGACATACCGCACCCAGGTGGGGTGTGTCCTCTATGTGAATATAATATACGAAGAGTTCTCTGCCCTTGAAAGTCACCCCTACAAAGTAGATAAAATACCCAATCGTCTGATCGTAACTTAAAAACTGTTTATGGCGGACAGCCCCAGGACAGGCCAGCAGAGCCACCAGAGAAGGCTGAGCTTGCCAGCCACAGGCCTGAACAATCTGGAAATCCCCAGCCCGCCCTCACCCCAGAGGCCATGGGAAAACCCACCCATCACAGCAGCCCACTGCAGCCCTGGACAAGGAGCCTATGTGGCAGCATCCCCTAGGGTCTGCATACTGATGGGATTCCTGGAACCAGTTCGTGCTTCTGCATTTCTGCTGACAGTTCTGTGCCCCATCTGAGCTCGTCCTGGAAAGCCCCCAGTGAGCTGGGCCCAACCAGAGGCCCAGTGGCTCAGGGCTGGGACCGAATCTCCTCCCCCACCCCCACCCCCAAGTTCAATAGCCCCACTCCCCTCCACCACCACTTGGTGCCTGCCCAGTCTGGGAGCTTTTCCTGTATAAGGCAACCCCTGGGCCAGCAGGAGGAAGGGATGGTCAGAGGCCAGAGGGCAGGTGTCAGGGAGAGACAACGCTGCTCTTACCAAACAGCAGCCTGCAGGCTGTCCACACAGAGCCCAGCCCCCAGGTCTGTCCAAACGGAGCCCAGCCCTCGGCTCTGTCCACGGGGAGCCCAGCCCCCCGCTCTGTCCACACGGAGCCTAGCCCCCTGGCTCTGTCCACTCAGGGCCCAGCCCCCTAGCTCTGTCCATGGGGAGGCTAGCCCCCAGGTCTGTCCACAGGGAGCCCAGCCCCCCACTCTGTCCACATGGAGCCTAGCCCCCCGGCTCTGTCCACTCAGAGCCCAGATCCCCAGCTCTGTCCACGCAGAGCCCAGCCCCCAGGTCTGTCCACACGGAGCCTAGCCCCCGGCTCTGTCCACTCGGAGTCCAGCCCCCCAGCTCTGTCCACTCGGAGCCCAGCCCCCAGCTCTGTCCATGGGGAGGCTAGCCCCCAGGTCTGTCCACGTGGAGCCCAGCCCCCCCGGCTCTGTCCACATGGAGCCTAGCCCCCTGGCTCTGTCCACTCGGAGCCCAACCCCCAGGTCTGTCCACTCGGAGCCCAGCCCCCGGCTCTGTCCACGGGGAGCCCAGCCCCCTGACTTTGTCCACATGGAGCCTAGCCCCCCAGCTCTGTCCACTGAGAGCCCAGCACCCTGGCTCTGTCCATGGCCGGCTCTGTCCACGTGGACCCCAGCCTCCGGATCTGTCCACGTGGACCCCAGTCCCGCATCTGAAGTGTGATCTCAGGTGAAGTTGCTCAGTTGTCCAGCAGCTCAAGAACCTTGGCTGGGAGGTGGTCAGCAGGCCCTGACCTCGTTGTCCTGACCTCACAGGTGTCGCTTGGCTGAGAATGTCCCCAAATGCTCTCTCCGAGATTCTCAGGGAAGGGGGGCCCTGGAGGGAAGTCCGCTGTCTGCTGAGGAAGTGACTTGACCACACACCCTAGAGGCTGTTCCTCGCTGGCCTGGGTAATCACAAGGTCACCACCAGACCCGAGGCGGCCACCTCTCTCGCTGTGTGACTGTGGGAAAGTGGCCTGGCCGCTCTGAGCCTCGGGGGAGGGGCCGGTGAAAACGCGTGCTGCACACGGCACAGAATCGTGACCAGACTCAGACACCACCGCGTCCGCAGGGACGCCTTCTGCTCCCCGGTGTGTCTGGGGCCCTGCAGGCAGGTCCAGCAGTGTGGAAAAGGCCGGAGCACGAACTCAGGTCAACTGGCCGTTCCAGTCCCTCCAACAGAGTGAAAAAGGAAAATGACATCTTTTCCTTAAAAGAAAGAAACACGAGACAAAGCTACAGAGAAGATGCAGGGGCACCAGCAGCTGCCCTCAGCCACCGGCGTGAGGAGGGGCTTGGAACAGGGGGTCCCGGGGAACCACTCTGTGTGGCCTCTGGAGAGTCACACAGAAAGAAAGAAAGGCCCTGACTGTGCTGTGAAAGTGCTGCACTCAATATGTCAGCACATTTGGAAAACTCAGCAGTGGCCACCGGACTGGAAAAGGTGAGTTTTCATCCCAATCCCAAAGACAGGCGATGCCAGAGAATGTTCAAACTACAGCACACTCCCAAAGAAAGGCAATGCTGAAGAATGCTCAGACTACAGCACACTCCCAAAGACAGGCAACGCCAGAGAATGCTCAGACTACAGCACACTTGCACTCATCTCACACACTAGCAAAGTAAAGCTCAAAATTCTCCAAGCCAGGCTTCAACAGTAAGTGAACTGTGAACTTCTAGATGTTAAAGTTGGATTTAGAAAAGGCAGAGGAACTACAGATCAAATTGCCAACATCCATTGGATCATCGAAAAAGCAAGAGTTCCAAAAACTACTTCTGCTTTATTGACTACGCCAAAGCATTTGACTGTGTGGATCACAACAAACTGTGGAAAAATCTGAAAGAGATGGGGACACCAGACCACCTGACCTGCCTCTTGAGAAACCTGTATGCAGGTCAGGAAGCAACAGTTAGAACTGGACATGGAACAACAAACTGGTTCTAAATTGGGAAAGGAGTACGTCAAGGCTGTATATTGTCACCCTGCTTATTTAACTTACATGCATAATACATCATGCGAAATGCTGGGCTGGATGAAGCACAAGCTGGAATCAAGATTGCTGGGAGAAACATCAATAACCTCAGATATGCAGATGACACCACCCTTATGGCAGAAAGTGAAGAGGAACTAAAGAGCCTCTTGATGAAAGTTAAAGAGGAGAGTGAAAAAGTTGGCTTAAAACTCAACATCCAAAAAACAAAGATCATAGCATCCGGTCCCATCACTTCATGGGAAATAGATGGGGAAACAGTAGAAACACCAAGAGACTTTATTTTTTGGCTCTAAAATCACTGCAGGCGGTGACTGCAGCCATGAAATTAAAAGACACTTGCTTCTTGGAAGAAAAGTTATGACCAACCTAGATAGCATATTGAAAAGCAGAGACATTACTTTGCCAACTAAGGTCCGTCTAGTCAAGGCTATGGTTTTCTTGTGGTCATGTTTGGATGTGAGAGTTGGACTGTGAAGAAAGCTGAGCACCGAAGAATTGACGCTTTTGAACTGTAGTGTTGGAGAAGACTCTTGAGAGTCCCTTGGACTGCAAGGAGATCCAAGCAGTCCATCCTAAAGGAAATCAGTCCTGAATATTCACTGGAAGGACTGATGCTGAAGCTGAAACTCCAATACTTTGGCCACCTGATGTGAAGAACTGAGTCATTGGAAAAGACCCTGATGCTGGGAAAGATTGAAGGTGGGGGGAGAAGGGGGCGACAGAGGATGAGATGGTTGAATGGCATCATTGACTCGATGGACATGAGTTTGAGCGAGCTCCGGGAGTTGGTGATGGACAGGGAGACCTGGTGTGCTGTGATTCATGGGGTCGCAAAGAGTCGGACACGACTGAGCGACTGAACTGAACTGAACCGACTCTGCACACAGATCATACCCGACTGGATCCACTGTCAAGTTCAAAACAAATCTCCAGACAAGGTTAATTGTCAGTATCCCTCCCTTAAATGTCCCCAAAATCCAGAAGCCCAGGCCCCTTCCTGGGATCCCACCAGCTCTGGAGAGTGGCCGAGGTGGAACCAGTCCCAGGAGAGGCTGGCGTCCAGGCCCCGGTCCTGGTCCTGAGGAGGCACCGGTGGGCACCAAGCGAGAGGGACTGTCTCTGGAGCAGCGACAGGGCAGCAAGACTAGCGGAGCGCAGCCCGACTGACTGAAGCTCCAGACGCTGCGGCACCCCGAGTCCTCTGCCACGACTTTCTACCTTCGGGTCCCATCCTGCTGGCGATGGGGCTAAGCCAGCCACTTCTTACGCTTTGGAAACCATTCAGATAACAGGAGCAGAAATTATGCCAAGAGGAGGACACAGGCCCCAGAGACACTCCTGGTCTGACCCAGGGGTCGGGGGCGCATGCAGATCGAGCCTGAGGGCGTCCAGCCCCCCACAGCGGGCGGGCCTTGGGGTGGACACACGGCCTTACCGAAGGGGTCCTTGTGGGATACTGACCATCCCCGCTACGGGCTGCAAGCTTGCTTGGAAACCACAACGGACAAGGCCGCATCCTAGGGCAGACCCGGCCAGCCGGGACCCACCTGCGTACAGAAGCACAGGAGTGCTCGCAGACACTCGGAGGACTAAGGCCACCACCTGGTCCCCATGCTCCTGTTGACCCATCACGTCCAGCAGAGAGGCGTCCTGGGCACTGATGCTGAGCGGCTCGGAGCCCCGCAGCAGCGCCGTGTGGGAACGCACATGGGTCCAGCCCGTGGCGCAAGCTGCATGTGGAGTTGGGAGACTTGATCACAGCGTGTGATTACCCTGCAATCCGAACGTGTAAGCTGTTCGAATTCGGAAGCTGCCTCACACTTAAAGAAAAGCACCGGGTCCTCTGTGTGGACAGCGGGACTCTAAGTTCCCCGTCATCTGGGCTAGAGCTTCCTGACCACAGGGCTGCAGCCCGAAACGTCCGCGTGTCCGCGTCCATTCGAGGCCCCCGCCTCACTCACCCTGTGCTGGGTGGCCGCCCCCCACTCGTCATGCCTGCGTGAGCCTCTGCGGTCCAGGAAATCGTCTTCCTGGGCCCTGGTATCCTCCGCAGAGCACGGTTCCGTTTGCATTCTAAGCGGCTGTGATCTTTGACTCTTCATTTAGCCATCTATATACACGACAGTAATGGTCCTGCTTCTTCCAACAGATCTGCTTTCTCTTCCTACACAAGTGTCTCCACACTCCCCAGCTGGGGTCCAGTGGACAGACGTGCGTGGGGTCGTTTCCACGCGTGTCTGTCTCCCTGCTATTCTTGGAGGCCGTCGGAGGCGAGCAGGCTCTTCACACCACTGTCTTTTCAGTCACACCCGTGGCTTCCTGCAGGTCACATGGCCTGGCTGGGCTCCAGCTCATTTCTCTGAAAGCTGCAGAACCCTCCTGGCTGTAGGGGTGCCACCGTGTAATCACCCCTTCAACTGGCATTTCCCAGTCCTCTGAGCATTCCTGAGCACGACCAGCGCCCGACAACAGCAGGAACACAGACCCCCACCCTGCCAGCAACTGACAGCAGCAGGAACACGGGCCCCCATCCTGACAGTGGGGTGCAGAGGACAAGCCTCCGACTCCACCTCCCCACCTCACCTCCCTCTCCTGACTCAGCTGGAGCCCTAGCCTGTTACAGGACTAACTGAGCAAGCAGCTTCCAACTGCACCATCTAATACCAAGACCGGAGCACCGCAGGCGCCTTTGTTCGCGCTGCTCCCGGAGCCGCACACAAAGGGCCCCCAGCAGCTCCGCCGTGCCTGGGGCTGGGGCCGCTCCTCCTGTCCCTGCAACAGAGCAGGCTGAGGCCCAGCCGCCTGGCCGAGCCTGAAGCTGCAGTCAGCCAGCAATTGCCCAGGACTCCGCCTCAGGCCCCCGCCCGGCCTGAGCGCCCAGAGCCCAGTGGGCCCCCCTCCCCTGGAAGCAGGAGGGGTGCCCGCAGCCTCCACTCTCAGGTGTGACTTCCAAGCGCCGCTTCTCAGCTTCGCTCCCACTCGGGGTGTCTCCACAGTGTGACGCGCTGACTCCCAAACGCCCTCAGGAGGTGTGAGTATGGACTCGAGCACTCGCCTCACAAGCTTGAGAGAAGTCCAGACATTTCCTGCCAAGTGCTGACCCTGTGCCCCCGGCCCTGCCCCTGAGGCCCTGCTCCCTGCGAGCCGGGCTCCGTGGGGGCAGCCGGCTCAGTCCCTGCTCCTGTCCAATCCCACCTGCACAAGCTCTGCGCCCCGACCTGTGTCCCAGCGCCTGTGCCCGGGGACCTCGCGCCCTGTCCTCACACAGGCCTGTCCTCTCCGGGGGGACGGGTGGCCGCTGCCGCCCAGGCTCACGGCATGGCGAGGGGGCAGCATGGGACCCCGCTAGCTGGCAGGCGGGGCTGGGGCGGGTGCCCTCACCGCCCTCCCTGGACGGCGACAGCAACACCGCGGGCTGTGAGGACGCAGGTGAAGCCAGAGCTGGGCTAGGACCGACCTCACTGCCCCAGGCAGAGCCAGCCTGCACACTGGTCCTCAGGGGCCGAAAATAGCTTGAGAGCCTAGCTCGGTTAATAGAATATCCAGGTTAATTTTAGAATCGGAGCGCTGGGGAGAATATAAAACCCCGACGCCGAGAACCGTGTGTGGCCAGCACAGCCCCTCCTCCCACTGTCTCTCTCTCTCTCTCACACACACACACACACAGACACACACACACATGCCCATGTACACGCACGCACACACACACACACGCCTGCGCGTGCACACACACAGCCCGCGTGCACGCGCGCGCACACACACGCCCACACACACACTCTGTGACATCACCCGTCATGTTCACAGACCATGTCCTCCAACTGAGCCCTGCGAAGCCATTCTATTACAAACCATTTCAACTTACCAGCCTTCATCTGAGCCTTGTAGACCCTGTGTTGGGCACACCACCGCTCCCCACAGTGGAAATCAGGTTAAAAGTCATTCTCAGACCTGGAATCCTGAACTCTCAACCCCTGAGGTCCAGGACTTCTTTGCCAGGCTGCCCAGGGTCCCTCCCCGCTCCCTCCCGGCCAAAGGGGCCTCCTGCTTCTGGGTGGATGCATTTGCCAGCGGGCAGGCCCACAGCCGGCCAAGGAGATGCGGACGCTCCCTGCTACAGTGCGTGCTGCACCCAGGCCGCCCTCGCCCTTGGCGGTGGCAGGGTCTCGGCTGATGGAGAAGGAAGAGGGGCGGTTGCTCTGAGCGCTGGGGAGAGGGGGGCCACTTCTGGACCCAAGAAGGAAGGCCTCCCTGCGGCCTCACTCAGGACTCAGCACAGATCCCAGATCCCTCAAACCTGACAGCAGTCCAGCCACAGGCCGGGCTAAGGAAGCTTTTCTTATCCTCAAGTGCAAGGCCGGGATTTTCTGTTTTTTAGCTTGAGAGTAACCCCTCTGTATTGCTCTTAACCGAACACATTTATTGAGACGACACTTTTAAAAACAGGGAGTAACTGACGTGGAAAAGGGAGACATCACTGGGAAGTACAGCCGTGCCGCACGCCCTAGAAGAGCGTCAGGCCCAAACGCCAGCGTGGGGCAGGGGGGCTCCCGCTGAGGGTCTGCACCCATCCTGCCTGCAGCCGCGCCCCTCCCAGGGCTAAAGCCCTGACTCACGGAAAGTCAGAGGAGCACACTTCCTCAAAGTGGCCTCATAGGAAGTGTGCTCAGCCTCGCTTGACATGAGACACTGCTGTTACCAAAGATAGACCACGGGTAAGAGAGCCAAGCGTGCAGAAGAACCATCCAAAATAACTGTGAGATTTAAGTGGGGAGAGACACAGGCTCTTTAAGACAAGGACTCGAAATAGTTACGATAAAAATACCTTACTTTTTCCCAGCACTTTCTTATGTATTATCTCATTTGCAAAAGGTGGAAGGAAAAAGAAAGGGGAAGAGGAAAAAAAGGAAGAGATTCTTCCCGTTTTCCCCAGCGTTAGCCTCTCAATGACCAAGTACCACCACACGTTCCAGACTGAGGACTACAGCCCCACCCCAAAGGACTCTCAGCTCCCAAAACACTCTGCCTTTCCTCTCAGCACTAGAGACAGTGATGCTGCCGAGGGCATAGCCAGAGGGAGAGCTCCGCTGTCTTTTTCTGGGGGCGGGGGGCGGGTAGGGAAGCTCCCGCAGGATGCTGTATACAATGACTGCCGGCATTTTGCAAACGGAAAAACGAGGCCATGAAGCGGGGTGTTGCTTACCCTGTGTCTTCCAGCCGGCTGGCCACCAGCAGACACGTGCCAGCCAGCCCCAAGACAGGGCGCAGCATGAACGGCTGATCGGCCAGGGTCTCCCGGGGCCAGGAGGTGGGTGTGCCGCCTGTGCAGCCGCCCCTCCTCCGGGCCAGTGCTGGTGTCCCTCCTCACTGGCCTGCCTCCATGGCCCAGCACTCAGGCAAGTCAGAGTCAAGCCTGGCCACAGCAGAGGAAGGAGGAAAGAAGTGGAAAGCGCGGGGCACCACCCACCAGGCCCTCCTACTCAAAGTGGAACAAGACTAAGCCCCTTCACCGGCTCCCACCTTCTGCCTCTGGGGCCGGGCCCAGGTTCGAAGTCAGCAGCAAGGCTCAGACCGCCTCTTTGCTCCAGCACAGGAGGAGGCCCTACCTGTGCTTTGTGGAGGCCCTTGCTCCCTGCAAGCCCCAGCGACAAGGATGGGACAACCCTGCACGGCGGGTGAAGACCCTCAAAGACGGGAGAAGACAGGGGCTTCTGAGAGCTGGAACCATGCCCAGGGAGCTGGGCCACTATGGACAGGCATTTCTGCCCACCCTCTCTGCTGCAGTCCCCAAACATCAGGGAGGGGGTCTCCAACAGCTCTAATGATGCCCGTCCCCACGTGGGGCTGGGGCCGCAGATGTTCAGAGGCTGCTCTAATCCCCCACTGAGCCGGGCGCTCCTCTCACTTGTTTAAAGCGACACACACAAAAGAGAGAAAGCCTAACCAAGCAGCATCTCCAAGCCCTTTCCCTCCAGGCCCGGCCCATCTGTGTGGGTCCAGAGCCTCCCCGAGGGCATCCTGCCAGGCCAGCAGAGTTCCTCTCCTGGACCTGTGGGGGCCTCCTCGCCCTCTGCTTCTTGGACTGGGCCACTCTGGAAAGAAATCAATTTTCTCGGCTTCCTGATACGAGTCCAGGCTGGCCGTTCGGGGCTCGAACTCCAAAGTCCCCAGACCCCCTCCTGCCTGCTGCACCCAGAAGCTTGGCACACCCCCCCACCTCGCGGCCATGCCCCACCCCTTCCTGTCCCCTGATTAAGGAAGCAGCTCAAGGCTTCTGGTGTGAATCCCCTTCATGCTCACTGGCCCTGGGGCTGAGAGGCACTTTCCCTGCCTCACTTCAGGTGGAGGGCCATGCTGAACCTCTTGGCAGAAAGTGACAACAGATTCCAAGTAAACAAGAGAAACCCTCTCCAGGCAAGCTCCTCAGGGCTGAAGTGCGGCCCCCGTCCTATCTGCAGTGCTTCTGAGCCAACTATCAACAGCGTCTCAGCGATGATCCATAAACCAAAATAAAGCAGACAGGAAACAACACGCTGATTTGGGGTGGCTGGAATTCCTGAGCAGCATCAGATGTCATCAGCAACTGACGCTCCAGCAGTCACTGGGGGCCTGGCATGGTTCCCAGAGGCCCTTTTTCACATGGGAACGTGGAGGACCCGGGGGCTCAGTGAGCAAGAAGGACCCTGAGAGGGCAACTCTCGCGGGCCTTAGAAGCCCTCTCCAGCGGGAGCTGTCCTCTCAGCCGGCACGCCAATGGCAGTGACGGGTAGCGGTCACTCCAGGCGCCAGTCTTGTTTTGGGGGAACTTGTACATCACCCTTCCCAGTCAGAAGTGGGAAAAAGCGAGTCTCTCCACATCAACCCAGGAAGTCCAGACACAGCCTCCCAGCCCCTCCCCCAGCTCCTGGGTCCAGTGAGAGCGGCAGGCGCCTCTGGCGACACGACCTGAATGACAGGCCCTGGTGGCCAAGAGCTCCCTCCGCCAGTTCTCAATGGAAGGGGGAGGGGGTGGCTGTCCTGGCGCCCTGCCCTGAGGGAGCCCTGGGCCAGAGCCCCGGCACACAGTCACAGGCAGACACACACGCAGACACAGCCACCTACACGGCCACCCGCACACCCAGGCTCGGGTCAGCCACCGCTCGGCCCCCCGCCCCGGAGGGAAGGTGCAAGAGCTCCCGCGTCCCCAGCAAAGGAAGTATCTGGGGGTCGCACTCAGCGAGGCGCGGAACCCCAAGCTGGGTGTTTCTAGCACCTAACATTCTCGCATCCGGAGAGCCCCCGAGCGCGCGCCCGTGCACACGCAGACACGCAGTCCCTGGGGACCAGCCCCGGGTCCGGCGGAGCGCCTCCCCCCGCTGCAGTCGACCCTGCCTCCGGGGACTAGGGGACGCCAGCGGCGGGGAGCTGCGCCCCCCAGGGCCACCGGCCCCCTCGGCCCAGCCCGCCCTCGGGGCAGGCGGGGAGAGGGCCGCTGCTGGGCGTCTCTGGTGCTGGCGAGGGGGCCGCGGCTACGCTCTCCCGGGGTGAGGAGGGGGCCGCAACCGGGGAGCGCGCATCGCTGGGAGGCGCCAGGGCCGTGGACCCCAGCGAAGGGGTTGGGGACCGGGGGGACCGCCGCGAGCCGCCCGAAGACTCCGCCGCCCCGCCTGCTCCTGCGAACTCACCGATCTTGATCTTCACGCTTTGGAAGACCCGGAGCCCCTCTTCCTCCACCGCCATGCTGGGTCCGCCGGGATCCGCGAGCCGAGTCCCGCGGAGCAGCCGGAGCCCGAGCGGCGGCGCAGTCCCCGCGGTCCGAGCTAGACCCCGCGCCCGCGCGCCCGCTGCGCTCCGCCTCCGGCCCCGCCCACACGCCTCCCATTGGCCGGGGGCGCGGGCGGGGGCGGAGATGCCACGCCCCCTGCCCCGGTCGCCCAAAGCCCGCCGCGGGGCGGAGGCGTCACCGTCCGGCCAACGGAGCGATCCCAGCCGCTCATTGGTTGAGGGCGCGGAGGCGGGGCGGGGCGGCTCCGCCCACATCCCAGGCCCGAGGGGCCGGTTCTGTATCCGCGAAGCATCCCAAGAACCACACCGGAATCCTGGCCGGGCAGCGGGGAGTGCGGGGTACAGGCCGGCGGCGAGAGCAGGACGAGGGTGCGGTGGGAAGCAGCCGGAGGGGCGACCGGGCTGGTTGCTGCAGGGGAAACAGGCCGAGCAGCCGGGCGTGCGGGGGGCGGCGAGTGTTGCTGGGTGTGGGGACCAGTCGGGGGCGTGGGAGGAAAGACACATGCACAGAGATTTAAGAAACGAAAATCTAAAGACGGAAAAGGAAAAGAATTCCGCGGCCCAACTCAGCCCCCTCAGAGCAGGCGCTGCAGGCGACCTGGGATCTGGAAGAGCGGGCAGTCCTGGTGAGACCCAATCCCTCCAGCTGCCAACCTGCCCGTCCCGGGCCTCGGGCCATCCTGGCTCCCAGCTTCTCACAAGGCCAAGTGCACTCCTGGCTGTCCTCCCTGCCCCCAGGCTACCATCCTCAGAGCATTTTCTGTATCTACTGACTTCACATCCTCTTCCCCTCCTCTGGCTTCACAAGCACACACACACACACACACACACACACACACACACCCCAGAATACAAGCATAATAAAGAGAGAGGCCTGTTCTCTTTGTTACTTTTCCTCACGTCCTTAAAGAAATGTTAACGTATGTGTTGAGAAAACTTAATGATCCTCTTTACCCAGACTACTCGAGCCTCCTTCCAGGTCCTGTCATCTCTTGGAGTTTATCTGCTCAAGACCTTCACAGGAGGTGTTTACTGGGGTTTAACAGGAAGGTTAGGGCAGCAGCCCCTCCCTGGTCCAGGCCCCAGTGAGAGCTGCTGCACCCTACTCCAGACCTCGGGGGCTCCTGCAGTAAGCCAGCCTTCCTTTGATCTGAACTGGGAGGGCTCTGCCTCCATCTGGGGAGGAAAGCATCCCCAGCTCCCAAGTTTCTCAGAGGATCTGCTTGAGCCCTGGGAGCAGATGCCTTGTTGACCAGCTGCTCCCCAGGGCAGTCTTCCTTCCCTCACTCCGTCTCAGGACTCCCCTTCTGAGAACACTTCCAAAAAAGGCCTGCATACTCCGATCTCTGCTTAGGAGTCTGTTTCCAGAGAAACCGGCATAAGACAGTTGGGGGCAGGAGTGTTCTAGGAGTGGCCTCTGTGATGGGGTTTGAGAGCTGGGAGCCCCCTTCCTGCCAGTGACTGCATCCGAGCTGAGCATGGGGGGCACAGTGCAGTGCAGCGTTTCAGGCACTAGGGAGGCTGGGAAAAGCAGGAATCACCTGGCTTTGGAACCAGAGGGTTCTTGCTGAGGGTGAGGCAATGAGAAGATCACCCATTTAAGGAAAATGTGACAAAAAGGTTTCTTTGTCACCATGTAACTCTCCTACAACCAGAGAAACAAAAAAGCTGTGGGTCAGAGTGAGGACTTAATCATAAAAGTCCCAGGGCCCCAGGGCCACCTGCAGGCCCAGCCCAGGGAAGGCTGCTGTGACCCAGAGGCTGGAGGGAGCGTCGTCTGGGTTAAGGCACTCAGATCCTTGGACCCCAGCCTGCCTAGACCTTTTGCACTTGAAGAGGTGTGCCCTTCCCCTGTCACAGGCACACGCGCCCTCTGTGCTTACAGATGATCGCAGGAGGGTGCCTGTGCTCTGTGCCCATCTCCACTCCCCAGCACAGCAGCATCTCCCAGCTGGGAAAGCGCTGGATCTGCACACAGGGGAAAATGTGCTGGAAGGACCGGGGGAGCAAAATCAGGAGCAGAGCCAAAGAGCGCTGGACCCAGGAGAGGACTGCCATCATGGGGGACCAGGTTAGAGTCCCCTGACACAGCGTCATTGGACCATGACCAGGATTCAGCACCCTGGCCGGGACTCCAGACCCCTTGTAGGGCCTTTGGAAGCTTTTAAAAAGCAACATCCCACATGAATTGAAGTGGAAATGCCCAGTGGTTGTGGCAGACAGCTGAGGACAGCATCCCAGTGCTCAGAGCTGTGGAACAGGAGAGGAAATAAGCTCCAGGAGCCCAGGAAACCTAGTCAGTGCCTAGGAAAGCCCAGGAGACGCTCCATTTCCAAACGCAGTGAGGGATGTGCTGGCTGTGCAGGACTGGGTGGAGGGCGGAGACTGGGTGGAGGGAGCACTGGGCTCACGGAGAGCATGATGCGGCGGTGGCATGATAGAGGCCAGATGGCGACGTTTAACTTTAGAAGTAACTGGGAGCAGTTACTGTGCAGCAAGACTGCAGTGGCAGCCCTGATGTGCCAAGCTGGAAAAGCTACAGTGACGGTCAGTCGAACATGGCATCAGGGGCAGGACAGAAGCCAGCCAGCAGGAGAACGACTCAGTTTATGCAGCCAAAGAAAGCTGAAGACAGGACTCAGGGGCCCAGGAAAGTTGCTTCAGTAGAATGTCACAGCCCCTTACCCAGTTTCCAGGCGTGAGCCAGTTCTCATCCCAGGGACTGCCAACTGGAGGAGAGGGCTACATCCCCTGGGGCCGCCCCCAGAGGGGCCTGTGGCCATTTACGCAGGTAATTCCACTTGGAAAGGGAAACACCTAGACGTTTGAAGAGCTGCTGAGCTGGGTTCTGAGCTGAAGGATCGTCATGCCCCTATTAGAGTGAAACCTGTGAGGTCCAGGAAAACATGGAGCTCGGGGCCAGGAGCGGCTCGCAGTGAGCCCCTTGGGCGATCAGTGCCCCGCGCTCCAGGTGAGGGGCACTGGCAGGGGCGTTTGTGGTGTTGGCAGAGCACCCACCTTGGTCCCTTGTTGTGCGGGTTAGGAGCCATCCCAGCAAGGAAGGCCAAGACGGGAGATCAAAAATGATGACACAGGCTGGAGGGAACATGGAGATCGAGGCGCGGAGAAAAGGCCTGATGGGTGGTTTAGTTCACGGTCCCGTGTCTGAAGCCAGACGGGTTCCAGACAATGACACTGAACCACCAGGGTCTCTAGTGTACGATCACCCCACGTGGTTGCAGCTGCCGGGCCAGAGGCGATGCTCAGCCAGACCTCTGAACTGTGGTGTGCGGCCACGGGGCTGGGGACGCCCTCTCCTGACCCCACACAAGGGGGAGAATCAGAAGCAGGCTATACCACATGGCACAGACTCTAGCAGACCCCGGAATGTCTCCATACCCTCAGGCTTTCCTGCTCTCTGTTGTAACACAGCCCTAAGAGATCTGGACGGGCTGCAGAGCATCAGTTTGGTTTGCCATATTGATGACATCACTTTAATCAGGTCAGAGGAGCAAGAAGCTGGCAGTTCATCAGAGGATCTGAGAAGATATGTGTGCTCTGAGACACATGTGCTCAGAGAGTCAGAAGTAAGTTCACGGAGACGCAGGGGTTCCCGCATCAGTGGGGCCAGATGTTGCTGAGCACCTCGCTTTCCATCCAAGAAGCACGGAGATGCATACAGCATCCTTCCTTGACTCCTTCTCTGAGAAGACTCACCCCACAGACCATGCAAGCACCATGCCTCCTCAGATCTGTGTTCTGCTCAAAGGGATTGATCCTTCTTTCCTAAACCAGAATCTGTTCCCTTATACCTGTGATTGTAAGAGACAAGAAGACAGAGAGGGATCAAAGGGAAAAGTGATGACTCGCAGAAAACACTTGTACTCTTTTTTGTTTATAACTCACTGTTACCATGTTCCCTCTTCCATAGAATCCTCTATTGCACCCGACCAAAATATTTATTGAGAAGCACCAATCTATCAACAAATGGATATTTGTGTATGGCTAAAATAGCATTGTGGACCTTCCCTGTAGCTCAGATGGTGAAGAATCTGCCTGCAAGGCAGGAGACCTCGGTTCGATCCCTGGGTCAAGAAGATCCTCTGGAGAAGGGAGTGGCTACTCACTCTAGTATTCTTGCCTGGAGAATCCCATGGACAGAGGAGGTTTGCGGGCCACAGTCCATGGGGTCACAAAGAGTCAGACACGCCTGAGTGACTAACACACACACACACACACACACACACACACACACACAATAGCATAATTAATTTATTTTCATATCTGCTCAATCTACTTTCAAAGGATTTGAAGTGACATAAAATAAATGACCAACATACAATGCATAATTAAAAGTGTATCAAAAATATATTGAAGGAAGAAATTGTTGTTTCTAACTTGTGTAATGAAAGCAGCCACTGCAATGGACACAGCGCTCAGCTCTGAGTTTCCTGGCAGTCAAGGTGAAAAGAGAAAGATGGAACACACTGTCTCATGTACGTCGTTGCGCAGTGAAGGGAAGTGTGCTCATGTTTCAGAAAAGACAATATTTTGGAGGAATTTTTAAGATAATCTTTTTCCGTAAGGGATATTCAGTGAGTCAGGGAGTGACTTTCCATCTTTAACAGTGGGGTTTGCTGCTCTGCTCATGACAGTGTCTGGAGCACAGTAAAAGCTCAGCTGGTACTTGTTGAATGACTGTAATAGTTCCTTCCACTGTCACATGAAAAAAACTGGGAACATAATTTGTTGTTCAGTTGCTCAGTCATGTCCAACTCTTTGCAACCCCATGGACGGCAGCACACCAGGCTTCTCTGTCCTTCACCATCTCCTGGAGCTTGCTCAAACTCTTGTCCATTAAGTTGTTGATGCCATCCAACCATCTCATCCTCTGTCGTCCCCTTCTCCTTTCGCCTTCAATTTTTCCCAGCATCAGAGTCTTTTCTAACGAGTCAGCTCTTCACATCAGGGGGCCAACATCTTGGAGCTTCAGCTTCAGCATCAGTCCTTCCAATGAATATTCAGGATTGATTTCCTTTCGGATGGACTGGTTGGCTCTCCTTGCAGTCCAAGGGACTCTCAAGAGTCTTCTCCAACACCACAGTTCAAAAGCATCAGTTCTTTGGCGCTCAGCTTTCTTATAGTCCAGCTTATAGTCTAACTCTCACATCCATACACGACCACTGGAAAAACCAGAGGTTTGACTAGGTGGACCTTTGTTGGCAAAGTAACGTCTTTGCTTTTTTAATATGCTATCTAGGTTGGTCATAGCTTTTCTTCCAAGGAGCAAGCGTCTTTTAATTTAATGGTTGCAGTCATCATCTGCAGTGATTTTGGAGCCCAAGAAAATAGTCTGTCACTGTTTCCATTGTTTCCCCATCTGTTTGCCATGAAGTGGTGGGACCCGATGCCATGATCTTCATTTTCTGAATGTTGAGCTTTAAGCCAGCTTTTTCACTCTCCTCTTTCACTTTCATCAAGAGGCTCTTTAGTTCCTCTTTGCTTTCTGCCATAATTGTGGTGCCATCTGCATACCTGAGGTTATTGATGTTTCTCCCAGCAATCTTGATTCCTGCTTGTGCTTCATCTAGACTGCCATTTTGCATGATGCGCTCTGCATATAAGTTAAATAAGCAGGGTGACAATATACAGCCTTGATGTACTCCTTTCCCAATTTGGAACCAGTTCATTGTTCCATGTCCAGTTCTAACTGTTGCTTCTTGACCTGCATACAGATTCCTCAGGAGGCAGGTCAGGTGGTCTGGTATTCCCATCTCTTGAAGAATTTTCCACAGTTGTGATCCACACAGTTGAAGGCTTTAGTGTAATCAATAAAACAGAAGTATATGTTTTCATGGGATTCTCTTGCTTTTTTGATGATCCAACAGATATGGCAATTTGATCTCTGGTTCCTCTGCGTTTTCTAGATTCAGCTTGAACATCTGGGAGTTCTCAGTTCACATCCTGTTGAAGCCTGGCTTGGAGAATTTTGAGCATTACTTTGCTAGTGTGTGAGATGAGTGCAATTGTGCAGTAGTCTGAACATTTTTGACATTGCCTGTCTTTGGGATTGGAATGAAAACTGACCTTTTCCAGTCCTGTGGCCACTGCTGAGCTTTCCAGTTTCCATAATGTTCAGCCTAGTTCTCTGGCAGTTTACTCAGGCTCTTAGGAGTCAAAGGAGGTGTCTTTGGTGGCCTGATAGGTGCAAGAGAAAGCATTCGGAGAATCCAGAGAGAAGAGGAATAACACCCTTGAATAACCTTCCTCCAGTGTTCGTGTTTTCCCCACACCGAGGAGAACAGCCTTAAGCATAGGAGTCTGTACTGAGCTTCCTGTCAGATGCTTGAAGCCCAGGTGTTCTGAGCTGCTGGTGGAAGGGAGGCCCGGCTTGGTGGCCTGTGAGGAGACCAGGGCTGGGCCGCTGCCGGCCCGGGAGCTGCTCCTGGGAAGGGGGTCCATGCTGCCTCCCCTCCTGGCAGCTCGCCACAGAGTCCAGTGCCCAGTAAGCCACAGCACCTCTTTTGGAAGCTGGGAAAAGCCGCCGGTCAGCTCCGTCCCTCTCTTTTCCGTCCGCAGTGAGCGGGAGGCCTCGCTTTGAGGCTCAGACATAAGATGGAAGCGCCCAGGGCCGCCGATCCCTGTGGGGAGACAGCCGCCCTGGAGCTGCCTTGGTGAGCAGCTGTGGGAAACATCGCCTGCTGTGTAAAGCCAGCAAGATTTAGGGATCACCAGGGACGGTGAAGCCTGGTAGGCTGCAGTCTATGGGGTCGCACAGAGTCGGACACAACTGACGCGGCTTAGATGCAGCAGCAGCAGCAGGGGCAGCCCAGGCCTGGCCCAGCCTCACGAGCAGGAACCCTAAGAGTTTATGTGGGATGCCTTTGATCAGTATAATGCACCTGTCAATCTGAGTAACAGTAAAGTGTAATTTCAGGTATCTAACAGATTTACCTGTTTTGTAGAGTTAGGTAATGTCATGATTGCTTATGATGAAGAATATTTGCTCAAAATATCTATGTTTTTATCATAAAAAGTTTAACTTTTTATTTTTTTTGCCTACTTTGCCAAATATCAAGAGATTCTTTGAGGATACCCCTGAAATCAGCAGCTAACTAGGCCCCAAGCCTTGCCTTCTTAGCTATGGCAGGAGGGTATGCGTTTTTTCCTTCTAAAGTCTTCATCAAAGCATCCCAGAAGAAGCTAAAAGGAGAGGTGTGGGTACCTGGCACAGACCACTTGGGATAGAGACTTGCTGTCAATGTTTCCTCACAATAGAATCACAGCACAGGCTGCAAAGGAGAGATCCCAGGAGCTCTGGAAACCCCTGCCTCTGACCACAGACTCTTCCTATGTAGAGACCTGGGGTGCAGAGATCCAGCGATAAAGCTGCCTTGGCCCAAACTGCTCTGTAGGTTGTTAACGATTGAGCAAAACAGACTTCATCTACGGTCAGGAGGAGCTTTTGTGAAACACTGGATTGGAAGATGCAACATCGTAGTACAGAAACGTGAAAGGAGCAAATGGGCCCTGCGTGCCCGTTGCATTTCCTTCATGGTGTTACTATTATTTATAGGCAGTCTTGCACGGTGCTGCACAGGTTTGCACGACTATTTGCTGTTTAGAGATTCCTTTCCTGGGCACAGGGCGCGTGTCTGGAGGCTGTGGATCCCATGGGAGTACCACGACTATGGTACTCCCGTCGCCTCAGGCAGGCGGCTGCCCGCTGCCTTGGGCGCCCCTCGGGCAGGCTCAGCCTGGAGAGGTGGGGGAAGCAGGCAGAGATGATCCTGGAGGTGGACACGGCCTCGAAGCTGTGAACACAGTGGAGAGCACTTGGTGAAGACCGGAAGCCCACTTCCAGGGTCACTCTGGCTCGGTGGCTGGCCCAGCCAGGACTGCCTCTCACCCCTCACAGAGGCCATCGCTCCCAGCTTCAGGGCCACAGAAAGGGAGAAGACGGGGGCCACTGGCCGGACCACGCATCCCACGGAGGCAGGGCGACCAGGCGGGTCAGGCGCAAGCGTGGCATCCGGGAGTGCGAATGCAAGCCCGTCAGCTCTGTGTGTGGCCGTGAGGGGCGGATGCTGCTCCTATTAATGTGGGCCCCAACGCCCGCTTCAGTGCCTTCCGTCCCTTCCAGATGGTTTGGTGTGAACAGAACTCTTCCCCCCTCGTTGTCTCTAGGTGTCTCGGTCTGTGAAAATGGGCCGGCAGTGCCCTCCCAGAGAGAGGCTCTGAGGGCCACGCGGGGCCTTGCTGGCGCTCGGTGCTCAGGGCAATTCGGCGGTTTCCGGTCGAGGGTGGGGCACTTTCCTCTCGCCCCACCCCCGAACCCCAACACCTGGGAGGCATCTGCCGCCCGTCGCACCTGCACCAGACCTGGGAGACCCGGGGCGGGCGGGGAGCCGCTCCGCCCTGGGACCTCGGTCGCGGCCCCTGCAGGTACCCACCCCCTAGGAGTCAGCTCTCCCTGCCGCTGCCTCCCAGGATGCGCTTGCATCCAGTGCAGAAGAAGGCCTCGCACTCACCCCAGACCCTCCCCTGGAGGAAGAAATCTTCAGAAGACAGGACGCTCACAAAACCACACTGTTCGCTGACGCCCAAACCAGAGACAACCTCCACCCATCCTTCCGCGGGTGGATCTTAAACCGACACAGCTCAGCAGCAAAAAGGAGCAGATGGCTGCCCTGGTGCCAGAAACCGGCGGCCCTGAGGAGGAGGAGAGCCTGCCACGCTTGCCTCACAAGGCCACTCACACGGCTTAAAAGCAAGAGACTGTAGAGATGGAACCGACTGTGGCCGTCAGGGGCCAGGGAGGGGGTGGCAGGTCTGCGCACGTGAAAAGGCAGCAGGAGGAACCCCCACGGCCCTGGACCTGATCGCCAGCGAGCCCCCAACCTCCCAGAGGTCCCCGAAGCCCCCGCCTTCACTGTCCCTCTCCCCCAACCCCCCACCTGCCATAGAGCAGAGCAGCTTCCCAAGGCAGAAGGAAGGAGAGGCCGCAGGAGAACCCGGGAACTGGCAGGGCCTTTGGGCTGAAGCTCCAGGTTTGGGGCCAGGGAGGCAGGGAGCCACACCGCTCCCAGCTGGTCTGGTCTCATACTTCCAGCTCACTTGGTGGAAAGGACTCAGAACACAACATATGTGGCTGCTGGACCGAAGAGCTAGGAGGCTGGAGGCCAGGGCGGCGGGAACAGTGCCTGACCACATGGGGCCTGAGACGACAGGGCCCCTGGCCCAGGGTCTGCTCAGAACAGCGGTGATGAGTCAGCTTCCCGGGGGTCGCTCTCGTGGCCAAATGAGGAACAGGTGTTCATTCCGGGGGATCTCAGCGACCACGCTCTACCTCACCCCAATTCCTAACAGGTAAAATGGAAATTTACCTTTTAAAAGTGCCTGTCCTAAGACTCACATGTTCATTTTACAGCTAATGTCCCAGTGGAAGCAGGCCAGGCATCACCCCTGGAATCTGCTAGCCTGGCACCGCGAGTGTCTGTTGGGCACCCCGAACCCCTCCCACTGCTGTGCCTAAACTGTGTGCGCCACATCTGATGATGGCTGGGGGTGGCGGCTGAGGCCCAGGGGTGCTCGAATCTCCAGCCTCCAGAGCTAATCCACGCTCTTGCCAGAGGATCCTCAGCCGCAGTCGGTGACTCACTCCCCACCAGTCACTTCCTTCCTGCTCCTGGAGGAGGCCTTCCCACAAGAAGGCGAGAATCATTGCTGCCAGCTCCCCACAGCCCACACAGCCCGTGACCAGGTCTCCTGCTGGGCATGTGGCCTGTGCCCTAGTCCGATCTCCCCTCACACACACGTTACTCGGCCCAGAGGGAACTTAAAAGGTGGATTAGCAAGAGAAATAAGATCTGTGGCATCAGCATCCCTGCTGTTGAAACTGAAGATGTTTCTGATGTGGCCACTGTTCTGATGCTCAAGGACCCAGGAGTTGAGGTTTGCTGGGCCCCATCAGGTGTCCAGATGGGAAACGGCCAGCAGGACTTCTGGACTGCCAAGCAAGCCAGTGCGCCTTGTCTGTGGGTTTCCCCGAATTCCTTTCTAGCCCTCAATGCTGAGTTCACAAAGGCAGCTGAGAAGTCCCAGGGCCAGAAGCACACACAGATCTAATTTCTTTAACTCTCAAGTGGGGTTAAGGCAAAGAGTTGAGAAAAGGAGGCAGATACAACTGCTCCAGCTCACGATGAGCATCTAGCTTTGACCCACTGATTCTTGGCTTTAGCCTCAGCTGCTGCGTGTGTGTTAACTTCACATGTGTATCAGTCTCCCCAGAAAATAATCAGAAATACAAAAACAAACAAGAAAAGATGGCTGCATGGTATTTCGAAATTCTTGTTTGAAAGGCTGTGTTTTGTTCTTCTTTTTGGAAGGGATCTTGTACTTTTGTTTCATCTTTGTTTTCACAGTTTTTTGTTCTCTAAACTGAATGCCAGTATCTGCTCTATATATAGACAGAGATCATTGTGTAATCGCCAGCACGAGGCTCTCTCAAGACGGACTCAGATATTCAGAGGCTTTTGACTAACAAGGTTTTACCAGCTCCTGGCTTGTGCGTAACGCTCTTGGCAGCTTGATTTCTCTCTGAGCCTTTCAGAGCCAGTCAGCAGAGCCCAGCTCAGCCCAGAACGTCAAGCATCGCCAGCCGCATCTGCCTCCTCAGCACCGTGCTGAAATGCTCGATCCCTGGTTAGGTCACCAGACTGTCTATTCAAAACTCAGAAGGCCAATGTCACTGCTGACGCCAAAGCTAACTTTTCTCCCAGAATCTTCCGTGCACACATGTCACTGAGTGACATCTCAGCCACGTCTCTACTGTGGCCCCTGTGGGCTGCTGGGGCCCACCACGTTTCCTCTGCCGGCCGTGGCGGGGCCGCAGGTTCAGGGCTCAGGTCCTGCTCAGAGTACCCCACAATCACGTCCTCTGCGGCCGTGGCAGGGGGTGCCACGCCAAGACGGCAGACAACCACATGTAGACATCAGTCACCAGAATCACTGTGACATGGGGTGATTTCTCAGGTAACAGAAATAACCTACACCAGATGATTTTTATTTTAGGCCAACTGTGGAGCAATGGGATAGTACAGGAATTTATAGAGCTATTATCTTTGCCTAACTTCCTCCTTAGGAAATAAAAAAGTGATTGCACCTTTGGTCACACACATTGCTAAACCATCTTACTTTCTTCTCTCCCGTAGATTTTGAACAGAACTGGGCAACGTTGCCACGTTGCAATGTAAAAGCACAGTAAAAGCTAAAATGTGTTTAAGTGAACAGGGGCTGAAATTCAGAACATCATCCTTTATGCTTTTTCCTTAGAAGTCTGTGCTTACCAGCCTCAGCGTGACTAGAGCCGAAAGAGTGTTCTTTTTTATCACACACAACAGTGCTGAAGTGCTTAATAATGCCAACTACACGTTTCTCTTTATCATTGCTGATGGCATGATTGACAGCTCGTGCATTGCGAATGGAGACGCCTGACTCAGCAGCTAAGTCAACTGCTGGGTTTACTCAGATTTCTGACTGGGTGATTAGCATGTACCACCTGCTGGAAACATCGACAATGTCCCCAAGTGGCAAGGACTTCTGGAACGTGGCCTGGAGCCATCAGGCAAACCCAGGAGCCTGTGTGTGGGGCTGAGGGTCGGTGGTCAGACCATAGGTCCTCCGCTGACTGGACTTCCTCCAGATCTTCCCCAGCCACTGGGATCCTGAGGTTCCTCTGTTAAACAAGCCTCTCTGGGCCCCCACCAGACAAACCTGGGCCTCAGCCCCACCCAGAGCCAGTTCATACCATCAGCACGACCTGAGGGGCCAGGTAAAAGCAGCTGGACCCATCCTGAGGTTCTGGCTCAGCAGGCCCAGGGCAGGCCCATAACTGGCCTTTCCTCTGATCCTGAAGGGTACTGCACTGTTGTTTCTGGAAAAGAGTGGCCAGCAGCCCCAGCCTGCCCTAGACAAAGGGGGTTCTTAGGACGTGGGGCCTCCGCTAAGACTGGAGTGTCCGGGGAGGCCTGTGTGGCCCCCTGTGTCCCCGACCAACCTCCCCGGCGGCGGAGCTCTATCACTAGCATGTGCTGCGTCCCTGGCAGATGTCCTCCTGAGGCACAAATGCACCAGCAAGATCAGAGAACAAGCCTCAGTACCTAGTCTGGATTTGTTTACAAGAAGTTTTCTCTTGTAAAGAGGAACTTTGAAAGAAGTAAACATTCAAATAGGCGAAAAAAACTTTCAGCCACTGTGCGTCTAAACTAAAGACGGGTTTTACATACTTCGCCTCTTTAGGTCTCAGCACTGGACTTTATACAGTTTTATGTTCGTTTCTAATGTCCGTGCATAGGTTCATTTCCACATCTTCATTTTATGCATGAAGCCGCTTTAGCTACATCTACTAACATTTTAGTGAAATCTCTCTGTCGGTTATATAGCAACCATCAAACAAACACCTTGTGGCTGAAAGTGGCACCACGCTCTGGTTCTGGGGTTGGTAGGCAGTTCTCCCCTCTAAGGTGGCCTCGTTTGCCAGCGCAGGGGTGGCCACATCTCCCCACATTTGATCAGTCGTTCTCACGGCAGCAAACCAGCCTTGTTAACTCAGTACCAAGGTGTTTCCCATACCATGAGCAGGAAACTCCAGGATCTGTGCACATTTCAAGCCCCTGCTTGTATCCCAGTGGTCAAACCAATTTACATGGCCAAGCCTAGAAGCAGCATGGAAACGGACCTTTTACCTTTTGTCTCAGGCAGACAAATAATTGCAGATTATTTGCCACAATCTCTGTTTCTCTTAATACAAACTTCATTTCTGAATTGTCTTTCAAAGCAACTTGTGAGAAAGGAAAAGACTTACTACCAGAACACTAACCGGCTGAGCATTAAGAGGGAGAGCTCTAACCAACAGAGTGCTGACGCACATGCTACTAAGCAGCAGAGCGCTAACCGGCAGACCACTAACCAGCAGAGTGCTAACTCACAGAGCTCTAACCAGCAGAGCGCTAACCAGCAGAACGCTAACTCACAGAGCGCTAACCAGCAGAGCACTAACCAGCAGACCACTAACCAGCAGAGTGCTAACTCACAGAGCTCTAACCAGCAGACCACTAACCAGCAGAACGCTAACTCACAGAGCGCTAACCAGCAGAGCGCTAACCAGCAGACCACTAACCAGCAGAGTGCTAACTCACAGAGCGCTAACCAGCAGAGCGCTAACCAGCAGACCACTAACCAGCAGAGCGCTAACCAGCAGAATGCTAACTCACAGAGCGCTAACCGGCAAAGCGCTAACCAGCAGACCACTAACCAGCAGAGTGCTAACTCACAGAGCTCTAACCAGCAGACCACTAACCAGCAGAACGCTAACTCACAGAGCGCTAACCGGCAGAGCGCTAACCAGCAGAGCCTAACGGGCATGCCACTAACCAGCAGCGCGCTAACCGGCAGAGCGCTCCCCTGAGTCCGTGCTGACAGGCAGGCCCAGTTCCAGGTCCAAAGGGCGATTAGCCAGGCCCCCAGCACAACCCCAATTCTAGGGTCCAAGGTCACCCTCAGCCTGGGCAAACAGAGACAGCGGTCGCCTGTATTCACCCTGTGAGCCGGAACCCCTGTCCCCTCATCGGCAGGGGGCCGTCGGGGCTGGGAGGCGCACAGGGCCGTCCGGTGCTCTGGTGGGGACGGTTCAGGCTGAGGCTGGGCCGGCCCGTGCACACGGCAGGGCTGTAGCCGCCACGGCAGCTCCTGTGCTGACTGAGGGCACTGTCCCTTCTGGTCAGGGCGCTGCCCGGTCATCACTCGTGACGTTTAAGATCACGATTCCTGATTCCTGTGGTCTGCATTAAGACTGCTTAAGGATGCGCCATAAGAGGGAGGCGGTGTGGCTGGCTCTGAAGAAGCATGGAAACCCTTGAGGGTGGGGGCCTCCACAGCCCCCAACACAGCTCCTGGCAACGCTTGCTTGTGCTTCTCCGGGTCATGAATCTTTTCACTGTTTTAAGGCCAGGGCATTTCTTTTGCTGTGAAACGTCTGTTCATTATTACTGCTCACTTTTCTGTTGGGCCTGTGGTCTTTTGCATTGACTTGTTGGTATCTTCATTTATTAAAGAAATGACTCTCTTTCTTAGATTATAGTTTGTAAATACCTCTGGGTTTGTGTCTTTGGCTTGTGTTTTGTTAAAGATATAATTTATTTTCCTGTAATAACATTTATTGGTAGATTTATTTTTTAATATAGTTTTAAATCAGCTAATCCAAAGAACTTTATTTGATTTTTGAACATTTTTATTTTAAAATTGTTTTCATTAGAGCTCAGATCCCACATATTATTGGAAGATTCTTCCAGTGATGTGATGCTATGCTGTGTTATTTTATTTTTAAAATTATTTTTTATCAACTTTAGTCTTCTGGAGTTTCGTATCATACTGTAGAAAGAACGTTCCCTCTTACATTATTTTTAAAATCATTCTTATTTTCATTTACTACTTTCCTGCTTTCTTTGTCTCCAGTTAAATTTTGATTTGTCTTGAATTTATTTTGATTAGGATATAAGGTGTGGATTGAAGCTAATTTTTCAGATGGCTCTTTAGTCCTCTCAGACCACGTGTGGCTAGTCCTTTCCCTGATTATCTGAAATGGCATCTTTGTCAGTAGATCCATGTGTGAACCTGTGTTTCTGGGATTTCTAACTTGCTCGTTGATCTGTCTGAGGACCAGCACAGCGCTGCCACCGTGCGCCTTCTCCCGCAGGCATTTCTGTGGCTGTCTGTGCTTCTTTGCCTTCGCTAGTTAGAAAGGCCGTGCAGCCCCGTGTGCGTGTTCTCTTCAGGACCGTCCGGCTGGCATGGCTCCGCCGGCACTCCCGCCGCACACGCTCTGGCCCTCTCTGCGGTAGGCCGGTTCCAGCTTTGTGATCCAACCCGACAGTCTTTTTTAGAAAGTGAGCTGAACTTATCTAAGGGCAGTGGGCTGCTGGTCACACTCCCAGTGTCCTCAGCCTCGTGGGGTCAGTCCCTGAGCCGCTCAGGAAGTTTTCCTGCTGCGCACTGTGGTCGCTCCTTCTGTCTCTCTGAAACCCCAGTATTCAGACACTTCTCTCCCGAGCTGACCGCAGACCAGCTCCAGCCCTTCTCGGGGGTCTCCCCAGCTCTACGTTGGAGCTCTGTCCTGGTCGACAGCTCTTCGTGGGATTTAAGTTCAGTATCCCCATATTTTAATTTCTTTCCTGTTTTCTGCCCATTAGAAGATAGCATCCTGTTCTTACATGATGGATATGCACTATTTTCTTAAATGTTTCTGAGGACAGTAATTCGACCTTTAATTTTCTATTTTTTTAATGTAGCGGTCTGCTCCAAGGTCATGTCAGCTCATCTCTGTGAGGATGCTTTGCAGCAAGAGTGACGATCCTCTGGGTTCACTAACAGGCCAAACCCCTAAACTCAAGACCACCAGACCACCTGACCTGCCTCTTGAGAAATCTGTATGCAGGTCAGGAAGCAACAGTTAGAACTGGACGTGGTACAACAGAATGGTTCCAAATAGGAAAAGGAGTACATCAAGGCTGTATATTGTCACCCTGCTTATTGAACTTATGTGCAGAGTACATCATGAGAAACGCTGGACTGGAAGAAATACAAGCTGGAATCAAGATTGCCGGGAGAAATATCAATAACCTCAGATGTGCAGATGACACCACCCTTATGGCAGAAAGCGAAGAGGAGCTAAAAAGCCTCTTGATGAAAGTAAAAGAGGAGAGTGAAAAAGTTGCCTTAAAGCTCAGCATTCAGAAAATGAAGATCATGGCATCCGGTCCCATCACTTCATGGGAAATAGATGGGGAAACAGTGGAAACAGTGTCAGACTTTATTTTTTGGGCTCCAAAATCACTGCAGATGGTGATTGCAGCCATGAAATTAAAAGACGCTTACTCCTTGGAAGAAAAGTTATGATCAACCTAAACAGCATATTCAAAAGCAGAGACATTACTTTGCCGACTAAGGTCGGTCTAGTCAAGGCTATGGTTTTTCCAGTGGTCATGTGTGGATGTGAGAGTTGGACTGTGAAGAAGGCTGAGGGCCGAAGAATTGATGCTTTTGAACTGTGGTGTTGGAGAAGACTCCTGAGGGTCCCTTGGACTGCAAGGAGATCCAACCAGTCCATTCTGAAGGAGATCAGCCCTGGGATTTGTTTGGAAGGAATGATGCTAAAGCTGAAACTCCAGTACTTTGGCCACCTCATGCGAAGAGTTGACTCATTGGAAAAGACTCTGATGCTGGGAGGGATTGGGGGCAGGAAGAGAAGGGGACAACAGAGGATGAGATGGCCGGATGGCATCATGGACTCGATGGACTTGAGTCTGAGTGAACTCCGGGAGATGGTGATGGACAGGGAGGCCTGGTGTGCTGCGATTCATGGGGTCGCAGAGAGTCGGACATGACTGAGCGATTGCACTGAGCTGGACTGAGCTGAACTCAAGTGTAAGGAGAGGGAGCAGGATCTACCGGCTGTTCTCCACGTGCTTGCCTGGTTCACCTCAGTGTTGCTCCACTGAATTGGTAAGAATCGTGCTGACTCATTGCCCAATTCACTGACATCTTTTAAAACTAGGTTTCACAGCAAATTGCTATTCCACGCTCAAGGGCGAAGTATTACATCCTGTGTGTTTGTTATTAGCTTTAACATTAAGGGTTCCAGCCATGGATTACTTTGCTTTTCATAGTTTCTCTGAGTTCCAGAAAGTTTTCTTCACACAAAAACGCAAAATCAAATATTAAATGTGTCCAGGTAGAGTCTGTCTGGTTGAGTGTGGAAGGCTCTTGGGGTCCTGCCGTCTCAGCCTCACACCCTCTGGTGACCCAGCGACCACCCCCTGGAGACGTGCATCCAGCAGGGGACACAGGCACATGGAGGGGCTGCAGAGAAGGAAGAGGCAGAAGCAGCAGCAAGTCCTGGAGGCGGGATGGCCGGACGCTGGGGGAGGGGGTCGTCTATCGGAAAGAAAAGGGTTAAAGTTATGAAGACAGGATCACTCGCGTCTCCCCAAGGCCTTGGGCGCAGTGGAGGCTCTGGACTTCTGGGCAAATCTGCATCTCTCCTGCAGAGGGGCCAGTGGGAGAGAGGTGGGCGGGGCAGAAGCAAGATGAGGTCAGGGTGGGGCGGAACCCTGGGGTTTGGCAACGAGCAAGTAAGACGCCAGGAATCGTAATCCGTGAGGTCTCCATGAAGGTTCGAGATCAGAAACCTGACCGAAAGGGCCCCAGAGGCTCACACAGCCAGGGACACCACTGGTGGGAGCCGGGGAGCCGGCGAAGGAGGTAGGACCCCGCGGCTCCCCCTAGCCTGGGACGCCCTCCCCGCCCCAGTCAGTGATGCCGCAGAGGGAAGCCGCTTCGCCTGCACCGCGTGACCTCAAGGCAAGCAGCAGCTCATCTTTAGCTGAAGACCCGGTCAAACCTGCTGCCTTGCATGTCTTTGACACCAAGATGCCTACTGCGATGTCTGCAGAAGGTAGGTTATTTCACCAAGGCATGGCAGACGCTGAGGCCTAGGCAGAGGGAAACATCCCTGACCCATGGTCGGAGCTCCCGAACCCAGCTCTGTCTCTGCTCCAGCCAGGCCTGCCCTGTGAGGTTGAAACACGTGTTATTGCTATCCACTGCGTCTGGGGCCATTTTCACAGCATCACTTCTATTATTAAAAGTTAAGTAGCTCAAGAGTGCCTCTGGACCCAGGACAAGGTGACTCTAAGACACTTTCTGACATTTATGTTCAATTTTGTCCTGGAAGAAACAAGCTGCAAGAGCTCATCTGCTTGTTTTAGCGACGTGAGGATGGCAGGGCAGAGTCTAAAAGCAGAGAGACCACGCACATAACTGCTTATGCTAACTTGGCCAGCGAGAAGGCTCCAGCTCCCCAGCACCGCCGCACACAGGGCCAAGACATGACCTCTGCCTGGTCGCCCAACATGCAAGGCCAGCTGCCTCCACAGTGAGGGCCACACCGGCACACAGACGGGGCAGTGAGTGCCCCCCAGACCTCCCTCCGCGCAGGGGCCAGGACCCTTCGTTACAGCGCATTTCCAGTCTCTGCACCCCATGTGGATATGGCAGGTGACCTGCCCCTGGAGGACACTGCAGCCACATCGCCCCACCAGCAGTAGAGCTAGAAACATGGAGATTCATCATTTGTGTTCAGATCTCTTCTCTTCTTCCGGATTAAATCCCTACGAATATTTCCAGAGCAGGATTAACAGACATAAGTGAGCCTTCTCAGGACTGACATCCCTGGAAAGTGATTGCATGACTGAAGCTACAGATAATCCACTAATTACTGGCAACTAAAACTCCCAGGTTTCAAAACACCCAACAAGTATATCAGATGTACCCTAAAAGCACACTCACCGGCTGCAGGAACGCCCTGTCTTGTTGTTGCCTTTGGAGCTCATCCAGATACAGGCGATTCTCTGCCGTCCCTCTGCTTAATCCTCAGCTTAATCCCCACGCTGCCTCTTTATCTCTATGACCATGGTTCTTTGAAACTTGTGGAGACATTTTACGGCTCAGCATATGGTCAAATTTTGCCAATTTTGTAAATGTTCCTCATGTGTTGAAAATTTTGTGGTTTCCTGTTCCCTGAAGATATTTCCAATTTCATCTTTTTTTCCATTTAAAACACAGGGAGCACCGTTGTCCTCTAATCGTCTCATGATTTCAGTAGCTGTTGTCTCTGCGAGTCAGTTCTGAGGTTTCTACTGGTTCTACTCACGTCAGCTCACTTTGCAAGACGCTCATGTCCTAGAGACACTGGGCAGGTTTTGGGCCTTGGATGGAGACCGTCGCTTTTTCTCGGTGGCTTCAGCCAGTCCCGCGGAGTGAGAGCGTTTGGCTGCCCAGGCACAGGAGCTGGGGGCAGGGACTCCCCACTCTGTCCCTGCCCTGCAGGAGCCTGGAAACTGCTTTTAGAGATTGTTTCTAGTTCCCCCAGGGCTCTCCTGTGGGGCCCCCATGTGTCTCTCATAGAGACCTCAATTTTCGGTGCCTGAGTGCCCCCAGGAAGAGCCCCCTCCGTGCTGGCTCAGGACTGTGGCTGCTTTGACCGCAGCTTCGCAGCTTTGAAACTGCTGAGCCTGAGTCAGCCCCTCGGTGCATTAAGATGCTCTCTGTGCTTTCAGGAGCCTCAGGCCGGAGGAGCAGCAGCCCTGACTGGACAGAGGTGCCCAGTGTCCCCATCAAGGCCCCCCGTGACCCTAGTCGCCAGAGGCCACCGGGGGCACCTCCGCATTTCTCAGAACAGACGTCTACGAGCCAATTTCCCTCCAAAAGGGAGTAAGTTTGAGGCAATTTGAGATTCCTGCAAAATAAGGACGGCGCCTGTTGCTCACACTGCCCTTGTGGAAAGGCAGAGGGACAGAAGGGTCAACTGTGGCCACAGAGCACGAGGAGAGACTCGCAAGCATTAAGGGTTTAGTCAAAACACTGCATCACAAACGCTCGATCCTGTGTGCACATCACAATCAATCGTGTGCCAGGGCTTCATGTAGCTGTGGTATCACTGGTGACATCTCAAGGCCTTGCTAATAAACTCAGTCTTCAAGTCAGTATTGGACCAAAACACTGATTAAGGCTGAGCCAAACACACAGTTACCATGTGAATGAGCAAATCAAAAAAGGCCCTGGTATTTATTTTCTGCAGAACATAGGCAGAAACTTTTAATATTAAACATTCAAATCTAGAACCATGTAAAAATTCACTACTTAAAACTTCACAGAATGCAGAATGATGTCATGGATCGGCTCTTGGACAGAAAGGAACGTCAGTGGAAACCAGCACTGTCTCTTGCTACAAACTGGACTCTAGGCCTTCCGAGCCCTCACTTCTGTGAGTGATTCCTCAGTGTGTGCGAATCCTTGCCAGTGTTCCAGACTCTTCCCTCAGGACAAGCCCTGAGGAGCTCCGGACCAGCAGACTTTTCTGCTCTAATCTTGTTGAGAACATCCTAGCAGCTGAAACTCAGCTCCAGCTGGGGTGGACGGGCTAGTGGGAGCCAGGCCAGGCAGCTGATGGTGACCTCTCTGTTCCTGGGGCGGGTCCAGTTTCTCCAGGTCCTCTGCCCTTGGCCCCACCATCAAGCCAATGAAATAGCAAATGCGAATCAAGTGGTCGGGGGAGAGCAAGCCCAGGTGGACGGTCAGCACACAGCTGGAAGGGCGAGTGCAGCAAAGCTGCACGTTCAAGGCCCTCACGCGCCCTGTGACTCGGCCAGTCTGCTCTGCCCTCCATGCCCGGGCTGTCCACACAGTGTGAGCAGACCGGACAGGGCAGCTTCTGCCCCAGGCACCTGGCAAGATGCTGAGGCCATCAAAAACCTCTAGCCTGTGTGGCCAATAGGCTCCAGGAAAAGACAGACGAGAGCCATGTAGACCCACGATTGAATGGAAAGTCTCAGATTCCCAGCTGCGGCCTCAGCCACAGCAGTCCTGTGCTCCACCATTGCTAACGGCAGATATCCACTAAGCACCACGGACTGCGCGCTTGATCAGTGCCCGTGAGCAGGTAAACAAAAATGACTTCACAGAAATCTTTCGACTGTGACGTGCAGGCTTTACAGGCTAAGAAATTTTAAGGAAGACTTAAAGGGCCGACTGTTTTTAGGCAGTAGTTCTTACGTTTATCTTCTACTGTGCAGAACCCAGTTCCTCATGATGCGCCCCTGCCCGCAGAGTGGCATGGTGAGCTGCCAGTCACTAACCTGTGCTGCAGGGCTTTGAAGAGGATGCTGTGATGCGGTGAAGACCAGGATTCTGAAATGAAAGTGGTGCTGCCATTCTGTCATTAACCTGTTCCTCCAAGTGTGCCATCCTCAAAACTATGCGTATAATTCTGACAAAGAAGAGTGACTCAAGAGATAATGCTGTCACCCCTTTATTTCCTTGGTCTCACAGAAAACCCACTGCTAACAGAAAAGGCTGGGGAGAGAGGAGCGGCTTAAAATGGCTAAACTTCCGTCTTCAAGTCCACTGGAGAGAAAGCTACTGAAGCTCTGCCACCTAAGCTGCAGAGAAAAATATTTGGAATTGTCCAAGTTATTGTAAAATTCAAAGGCAGAAGAGGAGGGACTAAGGAAGGGAAGGGGAGGGGGAGGGTGCAGGGAAAGAGAGGAGGAGAAGATGGAAGGGGTTGGTTGGGGGAGAACATCTTCACCTTGTTCCCGAGGGTGGTGCGCTGCGGTGCCCGCCTCAGAGTGGCATCACTGAGAAGATGTCCCTGGAGGGAAGGGCATTCAGCTCCTTCCGCCAAGCACAGAGGCCACTCTGTGGTCTCCTCCCTTCCCGGAGCTTGGGTGCCATGGAGACTGTCACGTGACCCAGCAAACACAGTCGTCCGGGGCTGCTCCGGACAGGCGTCCACTCTCTGTCTTCTCCGAGATGCTTGGAGGCCCCCGACTGACCCTTTCCCATGGCAGGGGGTACCTGCAGGGCACGTGGGAGAAAGCCTACCAGGATCACAGGAGAAAGGTAGGGCGGGTGTGCAGAGCAGAAGCCACAGCTCCCCTGGAAGCCAGAGGTGAATTTTCTTTTTGGAGATGGAATAGGTGAAATGGCATATCCTTAAAAGGTAGGCCACGCCATACAATAACAATTTAGGACCATCCTTCCTCAATCATGGCATGTTTCCCCTGTCGAAACAACCAACTCCAGAGGGGGGTGCTGCTGCTGCTGCTGCTGCTGAGGCGCTTCAGTCGTGTCCGACTCTGTGCGACCCCACAGACGGCAGCCCATCAGGCCCCCCCGCCTCTGGGCTTCTCCAGGCCAGGACGCTGAAGCGGGCTGCCGTTTCCTTCTCCAATGCAGGAAAGTGAAAAGTGAGAGTGAAGGCGCTCAGTCGTGTCCGAGGGACTAGGAATGGACTTTCGTTTCTGTTAGGAGATATATTAGTATCCCATCTACCTGCCGCGAACGTGGGTCTCATTTGAGATGGCGGCCCTGTGGCCTCGAGTGGCTGGGCAGTCTTCTGCCCCCGAGACCTCTCAGAGCCCTCCAGGCGCAGGGTGCTGGCTGGCCAAAGAAGCGGCTGTGTGGGAATCAGGGCGCCCTGGAGCGATCTGAAGGCGTGAACCCAAGGCCTCTGCTCCTCCCGGGACACCGCCCGCCTGGGCGCAAGTTTTGCACGCTGCCTCGTCACCTGGCCTTGCACCTGCGTCCCTGTGGGAGCCCCTAGGAGCCTCTTGGCTTCGCCCCAGTTCACCTCCCTTCCTGCGACCCCTGCTCATTGAGAACAAGGACGGGCATGCAGCCTCCCTGTCCCCCTCACCTCCCCCATCTGGGAAGGTGGCCGCTCTGGTTGCCCAGAGCACGTCGGAGCACTAAAGAGCTGTGGGTGGGAAGGACTCACCCCGGTATCCCCGTGGTTCCTCTTCTGTACTCAAGTTGGGTCAGTTCTCCTCACTGCTGGGCTGAGAACCCCTGAGGGTAGGAAGGGACTCGGTGGGGCTTTAGGATGACTGGGCCCCTCCCCCAGCCCACAGCACTCCCAGAGAGAGGCCCCTCCCCATGTCTGGGCAGGGCCCGACTCGACTCGTCTCAGAACCTCGTCTCACCCATTCATGCTAAGAAAATTACCTTAATAAAACAGAAATTGCTGCTGATATTTCCTTAACAAAAGCCCGCAGCGCCTCCACCTTCCTCTGACCCCACCCTAACAGGCTTGCACCACGGCAAGAGGACATGAGTCTGGCTCACCTCTGCCCGCTCCCACGCCCTGGGTGATGGGGCAGTGCGGACTGTCCAGCCTCATCCGGCCATGTCCCTTTCTTGCCTGTCCTTCTGGGGTCCCCTTACTTCAGGGCACAAGTGCTGGTTCCCGAGCATGTTTTCCAAGACCCCTGGCCAGCTCCCGGCTCTCTGCGGAGACGCCTGCTCCGTCACCACATGGCCCTTTGGGTTCGGGTTCCAGATGCCCGGAGCTCAGGTCCTCACACTGGAAAGACGCAGTCAGGGAGCTGCCACTTCCAGGTGATCAGATCAGAGGTCTCAGCAGCTGGGGATCTGTGAGCAAGTGGCTAGAATATGGGGGTTCCTTATTATTGCAAGTGTAATGCTTATGGCCCTCGTGCACTTCATCCATCACATTTTAAAATACAAACTCTTCCCTTGTTTGTACAATTTCTGATATGAAACTCTGCATGGATCACTTTGCACTTAATCAATGGCTAAGATGCTAATGCTGAAAATATTGCTGGAGGCTCAGAAATTAGAGTCCAGTGGACTTGGGGACGTAATTCACTGTCTCAAAGCCGGGCAGTGCAGAGTGGAAACGTCGGCAGGTAGTTCTGTTTGATGAGACCTCATCCCACACACACTCGATTCTCTCCTTGACAATGACCCTGTTGGGCCATGTCTGAGGGCTGCCTGTTCCCCTCCTGGGGATGCTCAGGTTCTGAATCAAGAACTTTCTGCCCAGGCCAACTTGATATCTCCGGCGCTGTGAGAAAGAACCTGCATGTGTTTCCAGGGCCCACAGAGCAGAAGAAAACTGCCCAGTGAAAACGCAGGGTGATTGACTGGTGAGGGTGCGTGGGTCACACTGCCTGCTCTGCACAGGTGCAGGAGGCCCGGCCGGTGGTGGACAGCCATGCCCTGCTGACCCTCAGTCACCTCCGCCTGAAGCTCGGCAAACTCAAGGTAAGTTTCAGTTCTACTCCACTTACTGTTACAGCCAACACAACACAAAAAATATCAGCTTAAAAACCCAGGAAAATGAAAAAAGCAGGCTCATAGGGAGTAAACAAGTCATGTATCAAAAGTAAAATGCCTCTAAGCAGCCAGTTAAGCCTGTCTTGCCTGGCATGGAGCTGGTGACAACTGAACCGGAAATCTTCCTCTAGTCTCCCTGCTGACCTGGCAGGGATCCAGAAGTGGGGAGGGGGCAGGCACAGATCTAGAGTAATTAATTAGCATTGTTCCTGTAAACCAGATCCTTCCATGGCCACCTTGAAATTTCTATTTCTTGGAGTTGAAGCCATCTGGTGAGAGTGAGCATCACATGGCTGTGCTGATCCTGACATCTCCCAGAGCAAAATGCTGCGAGCTTCCCATGCCCCCAGCATCAGCCTAACCGGGCAAAACACAGAGGAGCAAATTGGCAGATCAGTCTGTTCAAAACCCAAAATACAGCAGGAGGGCTTTCATTTCCTCTGGCCTCAAACCTTCTCTACTTCTGAGCAGTATAAAATCTCCCTCTTAAAATATAAAGTGATTTCCTTTGTAGTTCACTGACACAGCTCAGAGGTTTTGAGGGGTGACCTAATTTCTTTCTGCCTCCCTGTTACTTCTACTCCAAGTCTGTGAAATTCGGCCCCGCCCTCGGGGATCCCAGTTAGGACACAGGAGCCCACCAGCTGCCCAGGGAGTGGCCGCAGCAACACGCGCAGGGGCAAGGAGGCCCTGAGGCCCAGGGGCGGGGCTGCAGGCCCCCTGGACACGGCTGCGCGCGGGGCGGCCCTGGCACGGTGCTGGCACGGCGCTGGCACGGCCGGTGTGTCTGTGCAGCTGGAGGAGGGCCGGCTGGCCGTCATCGACAGGGACAACCGTCTGTTGCTGGAGAAGCTGTCCTGCATCGTGAGGACCGGGGGGCGGGCCCGCGGTGGAGTCACCTGTGCGCATAGGAGGTGAGGGGGCCCCACCCACGGGCGGGACTGGACTGGGCAAGCCAGGCACCTGCACCCCCTGCAGAAAGAGAGCGAGTGCCTCCAGAGTCAGGCCGGTTCCCACCGTCAGTGGCGCCTGGACGCAAGCAGCAGCTCTCACGGTTGCAGGCCCCGGTCCACACCAGCCCTGCCAAGCCCGTTCACTTCACCGTGAACGAGAGGGGACACTCCTGCTCAGGAAACCTTCCTGCCCAGGAGGCTCCCAGCTCCTTCTCTTGAAATGCGGATGAGAGTTGATGCCACCACAGGCTTCAATTCTCTCCATGTTTCAACAGCTATGCTGTTTTTTGGAGTCTAAACAGGGAGAAAAGAGAGCAGGAACTTTGCAGCCTGAGAGAGAAAAACCTGTTCTGGAGAGGGTCACAGACTCAGCTCAGGACCCGTTCGCCACACACCCTGTGGAAGGCGGACCCGCCACCAGAGGAGGTACCTCACCTTCCTACTCCTTCAGCCCAGAGCTGTCTGAGTTTCCCAGCCCCTTCATCAGATTCATCACCTGCAAGGACACACAGACTCTGCTACTCGGGGGCATTTCACTCTGTTGTCAGCAAACGTGTGCCTAGTGGTCGTAGCTTAGCAACGGAAGACGCAGAACAGCGACTCAGCCGAGGGGTCCGCCCATCCCTCCCTCACTGAAAATGACGTGTGTGTGTTAGTCACCTGGGGGGTCCGTCCACCCCTCCCTCACTATGGACCGTAGCCTGCCAGGCCCCTCTGTCCATGGAATTCTCCAGGCAAGAATACTGGAGTAGGTTGCTGAATACTGGAATGGGTTGCCTTCTCCAGGGCATCTTCCTGACTCAGGGACTGAACCTGGGTCTCCCACATTGCAGGTAAACATCTGAGCCACCAAAGGAACCTCCTAGAAAAATTATAAGGAGATAAAAAGGAGCTCAGTTGATCAATTATGGCTTGTAGGAGAAACGTCTGGTGAAAAGCCTTCCTCAGTGGGAAGTTCTGTGGCAATCCTGAAATAGTGGTGCCACGACGCTGCGCCCGGAGAGGCGAGAAGGAAATTAACGACCTGAACGTGTTTGCCAGATGTTTTGAACCATATACTCTCCCTTTTCATCTCGCCCTAGTTACTGGCAAAACCATAACTCTGAATGAAAAAATGATTTTACTTTTGACCTTAATTATCCTGTTTATGAATGTCCCAATGGATCCAATTAAAGGGCTATAAAACCTTCGCTCGCCCCACCTGCAGACCCGGCTCTGGTGTTTTGGGGACTTGCTTTCCCTTGAAATACAGCCCATCACGGGGATCAACGCTAGATATCAAAGTTTAAGTAAACACTTGGTGCCCAGTCTCCCCCTTCCCCGCGCCCCCCCGCAGCCTGACCCAGACCCCTGCAGGGGCCCAGCTCTGTGAGGTGGTTTCTGAGCCTGCAGGCATGTGAGTGGACTTGGCTCTGCTAATGCCTCTCTCCTCACTTGGGGGGAGTGTTGAGAAGCCCCCACCTTCCTGCCTACTTGCCTTGGACACTTCTTGCAGAATGCGGAGGCACGGAAAGAACACATACATTTCACAAAGATACGTGACTTACAAGTAATTACCAATAACAGGCGCACCTGCTCGGCCCCGTTCCAGAACACCACAGCATAGTGAAGGCCACGGGAAAGAGAGTCACGAGCGTTCCGGTTTCCAAGCGCGTGCGAAAGCTGTGTTTACACTATACTGTCGTCTGTTAAGGTGCAGTAGCACTGTGTCTTTAAAAAGTGCATTCCTTAATTAAAAAACCTGCAACACTCTATCGCTAGAAGATGCCAGCCGTCTGAGCCTTCTGTGAGTCATAGTAATGACATAGCAGGTCACTTAACAAACATAATAACAGCGAGAACCTTTAAAATACGGTGACAGTTGCCAAAGTGTGACGCAGATACATAAGGCGAGCAAATGCTGTCGGAAAAATGGCGCCAGTGGCCGTGCTGGACATAGGGTCGCCCCAAACCTCCCGCTTGTGAAAAACGCAGTGTCTGTGGAATGCAGTAGAACAAGGTGCTAAGGCGCTCAGAAAATCTAGCCTGAAATTTATCCTGGAAACAGGAACAGTTCAGTACAAACCGTTACTTCCAATTATAAACTAATACTTGTTTAGTGTAAAAAATGAAGTGTCAACAGGACAGAGTGGGCAGGTAAATGGTGGGCTTCTCCCAGTGTGAACTCTCTGGAAGCGGTCGTTGCCAACATCTTGCTTGGAGCTCTGACTTGGCTCCTGTGTAGAGTCGCCTGTTTAAACAGAAACAGCACCACACCCCGCAGTTTCTACCAGGTGTTCATTTCATCCAGCAACATGTTGTGAAGACAGTTTCACGGCAGTGCATAAAGATCTCCATCCCTTTCGAGCAGTTACAAAGTACTTTTGCAGAGATGTGCCCTAATTTATTTCATCAGCCCCCTAACTATAGAAATTTAGGTTGTTTCCAGGTTTTCACTATTCCACGTGAATCTGTGATAATCATCCTAGCCCATGTTACTTTTGCAACTTATAGTCCTAGAAGTGAAATCATTCAGCCCGAAGGTGCACACTTAATTTTCTGATGCTACCAAGCTGCCCTTGAGAAGCGCCCAGCAATGTGCACGTCTCCTTGTGACGGCTGCTCCTGAAACTCCTGTCCCCTCACATTCTGGCCTCCGGATTTCTTCTGCAGAGTAACTGTCTGCACCTACCTTTGGTCAACTTCCTACTGGTGTTGTAGCCACGGGTTCTGGAAAACAAACTCCCTCAGAAGGACAATGCAGATAGTGGACTGCAGTTTATTACACCAGCGGGCCCGAAGCAGAGTCTCCTCTTAGCCAAGGACCCCAAACAGTTATTGTGAAAATCTTAGTACGTGCCCAAACCCACCTCCCCCAGTTCCCTGAAACTAGTCTGAACAAACGAAGAGAAAGATACAATCAAAGTTAACCCTGTGATTCATATGCTTTAAGCCTAGGTGGTTAATAGTGGACAGTTATCAATAGGCCTGTGGTCACACCCCAGTAAGCATAATAGACTTTATGATTCTATTCGGTTACACAGATAATTAGGGGATTCTTTTAGGCAATGGAGAGTCTAGGTATGAGCCCTGGGGCTCTTCCATGGTTGATGGGGTGGGGAGTCCGGTTTTCCAGTCGGTAGGTCGTTTCCATAGATACTGGGCATGAGCTCCAGGTCCCCAGTCCGGCCCAAGACGGGGCCCTGCTTTCGAGACGCAGCTGCTCTGTCTGTCTCCTCCTACCCTGGTGTGTCTCCTCTAGTTTTTAACATGCATTCTCAATATTTAATTTTTCTATTATTGGTGTCACAAATATTTCCCCATTATTATTTATCATTTCACCTAGTTTATTTCTAAGTCATCAAACCTGTGACTCTTTTCCTTCATGGCATCTGGTTCTTCTGCTGTACATAGAAAGGGCTCTTTCAAGCTAAGATTGGAAAAATATTCTATGTTATCCTTAATGTTTCATAGTTTTCCTGATTCACTTTAAATCTTTAATTAATATAGAATTTAAAAAACATGGAATTTTTGTTCATAGTGTGAGAAAAATTTCCCCCAAATTTATTGCTTAAAAAATACCAGTGTATTATATCAGAAGCTTTACCACACTTGACATAGACTACTTTCCAGAGGGTTACAGGCTCACTCCCTAGAGCACAAAAGGCTCCTGGTCCTCCCGGTTGGAGAAGGGGTCACCCTGCATGCCCTTCACATGGGTCCTGGGCCTTTTCCATTAGGATGCCATGTGTTCACTCCTCTGGTTTATAAGACTAATTTGCTTGTTTTTACATCATTTAATTCGTAATATTTCCACGTCATTTCACGTCATATTTGCATCTTCTGAGTGGACTCTGTGATTTTGGTTTATAGTCTAGTCTGAGTGGCTCTCCCCCTAACCCTAACCCATTTATATTTATTGACTCAAGTATTGTATCGTGTTTGCTCTCATTTCTGGTTTTTTTTTTTTTTGTTTATGTTTCCTTACTTTCCCCGGTTTATCATTTTGTTTAGCAAATGTCAAGAAAATGCCTGGATCCTGTGCTTCAGATTCATTCTTCATTTATTTACTTTGACTCCCCTGAAACCCTCCTTTTACAAAACAGGAAACAGATAAAGCCCACGAGCAAAGGGAGATGTTAAAGCCAAACAAAGAAAGGGAAAACAGAAGTGCCTCGCAGCAGGGTTTCCTGCACTTATTTGAAGTCTCACCAGCTGTGCTGAGTGTTTAAGTGTGGGGCCAAGGAGCTGCCAGGATAGGACCGCAACCAAAGCGGGGAAGAGCTCCCAGTTTTGACAAAGACCAGACCCCAGGGAGCCGGCGGGCAGGCGTCCCAGTGTTGGGCTCCCAGCGAGGTCATTGCTGCTCTGTGCTTCCCTTTGTGAAAAGACAGCCATGGAAAGCACAAGGAAGCAACTGCCAGCTCATTGCCTCTGGTCCCAAGTCAGAAATGTGACCTGAGTGTCACAACCCAGACCCCAAGGCAGCTCCCTCCCAAGTGGCCGTCACACCCGGTGTGGAGTTTCCAACCTCAGCTTCTGTGCAGGACGAGGGTGGGGACAGGCGCAGGACGAGGGTGGGGACAGGCGCAGGACAGAGGGATGGATGCCGCTCTGCAGAACTCCCCTGCCGAGGGTCCCCTTCCCTGCCTGGAACCCGCAGGACTTTCCCTTGACAAGCCCCTGGCCTCTATCCTTGGAAACACAGGGACTTGGTCAGCATCCAGGGGGGAGTAGGGGTCGCAACAAAAAACCAAGCCATTTGAAAACTGTAGGTTTAGGGAGGAGAGAACTCTGTTATAGGACCAGAAAGTTGGAAGATGGTCCAAAGAAAGCCCAGTAGCTACCCCTGACCAGCTGTCTGAAGACTGATATCTCCTACACAACGTCCGGTCAGCTAAGCCTGGGGCCTTGGCTGGTCAGGCACAGACAGGATATGCTGCAGTTTACGCTTAAAATTCCAGAAAATATGCTCATTGACTTGGCAGAAAATAACAGCCCTTCCTCTGGCGCCGATTCCTTCACCAGAGCAGCGTCTTCTCAATCTTTCTGTAGTTTTGCTAGTTTAGATATTAACTTGCAAAGTATCTCAAATATTTTGAAGGAAAGGTATCAACCTTTCATCTTCCTTACACTTTCAAATCCTCACTTATCCTAACTCCAAACTGAGAAATCACTTAACTGATTTGATAACTTTTTACTAAGGGAGGATAAGATTTCTAAAAGATCAACCAATAAAACCCACTAGACACCCTGAGTTTGCTGGAGCCTGCAGTCCCTAGAAGTGTGTATTATTGTAGTCTAGTGCCCCAGCCCCAAATAACCGACACACGTGAGAAGGAAAGGAAAACAGAACGAGCACAGTGACCCTGAAGAGCAGCAGAGCAGCGTTCCTGCGCAGAGGGCACGAGGCTGACCCCGCGCTCACTCGGCCCCCATGAGCTGCCATCGCTCCTTTGTAAGGAGAACCCTCTCCAGAACTCACGTCAGGGTCAAATGTTTGCAAAAACGACTACCACAGTGCCTGGCGTTTACTTGGCAAGCATGAAATCATGAAATATTATTTTTTTCCTTCTTTACTGTAAGCATCTGCCACACAGGATGAAAACACTAACCAAAAAAAGCGCTAACTTGAAGGTGTACACACCCCCCATGTTCACAGTAGCACTGTTCGCAGCAGCCAAGGCATGGAACCAACCCCAGTGCCCGTCAGTGGAGGAAGGGGTAAGGAAACCGCAAGGTACATGGCTACGCATATAGACATCATCCAGTCGCCAAAAAGAGCGAACTCTTGCCATTTGAGAAAACACAAATGGACCTCTTGGGCATTATGCTGAGAAAAATAAGTCAGACAGACAGAGAAAAAGAAACACTGTGCAATCTGTCTTTTATGTGAAATATAATAATAATAACAGACCCAGATACAGAGAATAGATTGGTGGTTGCCAGAGGTGGGGGGTGGATGGTGGGAGGTATGGGTCAAGAGGGTCAAAAAGCTTAACAAAGACAGAGCCTTTGACATTATGCAAACCCCAAATTCTGTTTATCTAAAATCCTTAATTAATAGCACATGAAGAGGAGCTTCTTTGGCAGTTCAGGGGTAAAGAATCTGCCTGTCAATGGAGGAGACAGAGGTTCGATTCCTGGCCCCGGAAGATCCCACACGCCCTGGAGCCACAATTACTGAGCCTGTGCTCCGCCAGAGAGGCCACTGCAGCGAGAGGCCTGTGCATCTGAGTGCAGCCCCGCTCACGCAGCTAGAGAGCAAGCCCGCGCAGCCACGAACAGATGCATATGTGAAAATTTACCCTTCTGCCTGTGCTGCCGCCACGGCGCCCCGCTCACGCAGCTAGAGAGCAAGCCCGCGCAGCCGTGGAGGCCCGGTGCAGCCACGAACAGATGCATACGTGAAAATTTACCCTTCTGCCTCTGCTGCCGCCATGGCACCGGTTAAAAAGCTTATGGCAAAGGGGGGGCAAAAAAAGAAGCCGGCCGTGAAGTGCACTCTGGACTAGGCCCATCCTGCAGAAGATGCCGGTCATGGATGCCACCAAAACCGAGCCATTTCTTCAGGAGAGGATCAAGGTGAATGGAAATGGCTGCAATCTGGGCAGTGGTGTCACAACAGTCAGAAAGAAGCAAAAGCAGGGTCACTGTAACTTCTGGGGTCCTTTTCCAAAAGATATTTGAAATATCTTACAAAAAATGTTTGAAGAAGAATAATCTACATGATTGGTTACGCAGAGTTGCTAAGGGCAAAGAAAGTCATAAGCTGTGTTACTTCCAGATTAATCAAGATGAAGAGGAGGAGGAAGATGAAAATTAAAACTCAGTCTAGAATATTTGTATAAGTTCTTAAATAAAATTTATCAACCCCCCAAAAAATTTTTTTAAAAGAACACATGATGGGCAAGTGGTACTTTAAGATATTTGCCCACTTCAAGGATTTTATAATCTTGGTGTGTGTGTGTGTACTGGAAATAAATGAATGATGAAACATTAGGGGATGCTGTCTTTAAGATTATTTCAATTCTTACATGAGACTATTGAACTAGGAACTGGGTGACATTTTTACATAGGTGACTGAATTTAATTATTAAATAGTCTTGTATTATCATTCAATGTGTTTTATGAGAGCCTACTACTTACCAAGCATTCAGCATCCAATAGGGATTTATTATTTTAGGCTTATAGGTAAAGGCGAAAGAGAACACAATAGGTTCTAGTGAAAGGTTTTAGCCACTTAAGATAATGGGGAAAAAACAGCGTGGTTTTTTAAAAATTTATTTTTTATTGAAGGATAATTACAATATTGTGTTGCTTTCTGCCATACATCAACATGGATGAGTCATAGGTATACATATGTCCCCTCCCTCTTGAGCTTCCCTCCCACCTTCCACCCCATCCCCCTCTGCTTATTTTAAGCCACAGGATTCCATCAATGTGTTGACTGAGGTGGCTTTTCTACCTGCCAATAAGTTTTGGGAATATCTTGTGATCATGCAGCCTATCCCTTGATGGCTTGTGTGCCTGATTACTCCTTAACTATATCGTGCAAATAAAAACTAAGAATTCAACTCCTAGTATTTCACGTGAGACTTTGCTTTGCACTGTGTCGTCCCCCTGACACACGCAGCGTGCAAGGCCAGGGTAAGCAGACACGCTCCAGGGCAGGACATGAGTGACAGCCTTCATTCTCTCCTCTTCTGAGTCCTATCGCGTCCACAGCAGAGAAAGTAGCTCTCATCTACCCTTTCCCTGAGAGACCTGGACGACTAGGTCCCATTGCCACAGTCTCTATCCAAGGGCAGTTCCCACCACAGTCTTTCAGGGAGGGATGAGGGAAATAACAGAAAAAAGAAAACTTCTGGGATGTGGCTGACTTTCTGAAGGCCCAGCACCTTCCAACACCAACAAGCCAGAAGGTTCAAAGGGAAATTGTGGAAGTACCAATCTAGTATAAAAGTACTTTGACCCATTTCAGAAGGATTTTCAACAATACAATTGACATAGCAGGAGATCATCTGATTATTTAGATATTTCTCCAAAGAATAAGGACAAATAGCTGAGAAACCCATGAGAAGATGCTCAATACAATTAGGGGAATGCAAGTCAAAACCACAATGAGCGCTCACTCCACACCCACCAGGTGACTAAAATCAAAACACAGAAGACAGGAGTTGAGGTAGGCTGTGAAATTGTGCAGCCAACCTAGGAAACAGTCTGGCCTCTAAAGTTAAGCACAGATTTGCCACATCACCTAACAATTCCACTCTTTGGTATATACCCAAGAGAATTAAAAACACATGTCCACACAAAAAACTGTACAAGAATGTTCCACCAACTGGTGAACAAATGAACAAAATAGGAGACAGCCATACTGTAGAGTATTCTGCAACCATAAAAGGAATAAGGGACTTCCCTGGTGGCTCAGACAGTGAAGAACTGGCCTGCAATGCAGGAGACCTGGGGATAAAGGTCTATACATGCGGCATTGCAGATAAACATTGAGACATTCTGCTCAGGGAAAGAGGCCCGATACAAATGGCCGCACAGTGCATGATTTCATTTCTGTGAAACGCCCCGAATGGCCAGTCCGTAGAGACACAAAGTAGATTAGTGGGTGCCAAGGGCTGGGGAGGAGAACTGGGAGCCTTAGCTGCACGTGGCCCTTTGGGTCAGAATGACGGAAGGTTCCTAAAATTGGATTTGGGGACGACTGCACAGTGTAGCAAAACCACTGAAAATACAGCTTGAAAAGGTGAATTTTATGTTATACAATTATGTCTCAATAAGGCTGTTATTTTTTTAAAGAGGGCCAGGAAGATCTCCTGGAGGAGGGCATGGCAACCCACTCCAGTACTCTTTTCTTGCCTGGAGAATCCCCATGGACAGAAAAGCCTGGCTGGCCGCAGTCCATATGGTCACACAGAGTCAGACATGACTGAAGCAACTTAGCATGCACACAAGGCTGTTATTTTTTTTAAGGTTATATAATTAATTCTAAATAAAGTCGAATTGTCAATGAATTTAAATACTTCATTTCCCAAGTGCTCTAGAAAACTGGCATTTTACCGTCTTTACCTAAGAAAAGTGTTTGTTCCCAACATGCACTTTTGACCCCATGGGAACTGAAGCTGAAGTTCAGCAAGGCCACCTCCTGGACCCCAAAGACGAAGTGGAGGGGAGGACTCAGAACAGAGGAGGAGGAGAAGGCGCGCCAGAAGCAGCGGTGGACAAACGGCAAGGCCGCCACGGCCTCCTGGGGCAGCCCCCGTCCTCAGGGATGCTGCCTCCCACCCTGGCCAGGCCTCCTCCCCTTATCACGCAGGGGCAGCCACACGCGTGTGAGTCAGCATCCCATCTGTGTGCGTGCACAGGATGTCTGAGCAGATGATGGAGCAAAACTATTTTCTGTGCTTCTAGGGCTGATAGCTGAAAACAGCTTATGCAGAGTAACACTGGGAGCTAAAGGCTTTTGAACTGGATTTTTCTCTCTAGTTAGGAACACATACTCCGTTACCATATTTTGTGTTGTTGTGGATTTGTTTATAATTTTCAGATGTATTTGTATAATTTGCCTTAAAGGTCTGTGATTATTACTTTAACAAATATCTAAATAAATCAGATTAAACCTACTCAATATGATGAAATTACACCCAGGTCCCAAGATACAGAACCTAAGAAGTAAGAGGACTCAGTAGGTCTCAGCTGGAGGCCTGTGCATGTGTGTGTGCCAGGCCCTGGGACAGGCCTGAGGCTCCAGACAAGAAGATGGACGTGGTCCCGCTTCACAGAGCTGGACCCCCGCGTGCACCGTGGTGCGTAACACTTAGCTGTATTTAGCTCATACTGCAGGTTTAGGGTGGATTCTCCCCTGAAATAAAAAAGGAGAGCTAGGAGCTCACATCGCCCTTTCCTGCACGAACCCTTGAAGATCCACAGCCCGTCTCCTCTCAGGCTTCCAGGTCCACGTGGAATCACCCAGGTTCTTCCCTGCTCTCAGCACGCAGGCCCTTCAATGGCGGTGTTTAAAATCATAGGCCTGGAGTCAGACAGACCTGGATGTGAGTTTTGACCCTTCAGAGGATTCTCTGAGTGACTGTGAGAAGGTTACTCCGCCTCTCTGAACCCCTGGTCGGCAGAGAGAGCTGGTGCCAGAACCTGGCCCAAGACTAATTTGGCCTTCATTATGTTAGGGGGAATCCTCAGAACCCCTGCAAGCTGTCCACACCCCTTCCCTGTCCAGAAGCCTCAAACCGGGCATAGTACTGTGTCAAGAATCTTGAGCTCAGTGCCAGATTACCAGGAAAAGCCCTCCAGTAGCAATCGAATGCTTGGTTTATGAGCCATCATACCTGCGCCTCCTTTATAACTGTGGCTACTTAGGGTCGACATCTGCCCTTCCCAACTACAGCCAGTGTTCGTCTTGCCTTTGTCCCCACCCTAGTGATCACTTTACTCCCAGAGGTGAGTTTTAGTAGCTGGTCTCTGCAGCTTCACCCTGAAAAGTCCCAATGCAGTGAATTTACTCAATATGTTTCTGGTGTTTGAGGCTCCTTGGTGCTCAACTCCAAAATGCAAAAGAAGCGTGGTTGCACACAGAGGGAAAAAAAGATTTGTTATACATGATAAAGTTGTCCAAAAATGTCTTATTTTTAGCAAAGAAACAAACAAACTTGTTACCTGTTGAGGTTTTGAAACAATTACTCAACTACCTGTATTCACTAATGTACTGTGTGCTCAGCTGTGTCCGACTCTTTGTGACCCCATGGACGGTAGTCCACCAGGCTCCTCTGTCCGCGGAATTCCCCAGGCAAGAATACTGAGTGGGTTGCCATGCCCTCCTCCAGGGGGTCTTCCCTACCCAGGGATCCACCCAGTGTCTCCTGCATTAACCCAGAAGCAGGTTGGGGAAACCACAAAACAAACTGACCCTGGAAACAATGGCCAAAACGGACAAGGCCTCCGTGATCCTCAGGGTCCGGCCTCTCCAGGCCCTTCGTCTGACCTGGCCGGGGTCCGGTTCAAGGCATCTGCAGAACTGACCGGCTGGCAGCCTCTGCAGGGCCTGGCGGAGCCGGCGGAGGCGCGCCCTCTGGTGTTGGCCCCTGGGGCTGCAGCCCAGCTCAGAGGCTGCCGTGCGGCTGGGACCACAGGGCTCCCAGCGGCCCGACACGAGGCTTCTGTCCCTTCCTGCCCTTTGAAGAGAAAGGCCAGGAGCCCACAACTCCAGCTCGCCTAGTTATACTCTTTCTCTCAGGCTGTTTCCAACATCTTCATCAAATTGTAAATTGTAGCAAAGTAATCAATTGTTCTCAACAAATATGTACTAGTTCAGTTCAGTTCAGTTCAATTGCTCGGTCATGTCCGACTCTTTGCGACCCCATGAATCGCAGCACGCCAGGCCTCCCTGTCCATCCCCAACTCCCGGAGTTCACTCAGACTCACGTCCATCGAGTCGGTGATGCCATCCAGCCATCTCATCCTCGGTCGTCCCCTTCTCCTCCTGCCCCCAATCCCTCCCAGCATCAGAGTCTTTCCCAATGAGTCAACTCTTCGCATGAGGTGGCCAAAGTACTGGAGTTTCAGCTTTAGCATCATTCCTTCCAAAGAACACCCAGGGCTGATCTCCTTCAGAATGGACTGGTTGGATCTCCCCACAGTCCAAGGGACTCTCAGGAGTCTTCTCCAACACCACAGTTCAAAAGCATCAATTCTTCGGCCCTCAGCCTTCTTCACAGTCCAACTCTCACATCCATACACGACCACTGGAAAAACCATAGCCTTGACTAGACGGACCTTTGTTGGCAAAGTAATGTCTCTGCTTTTGAATATGCCATCTAGGTTGGTCATAACTTTCCTTCCAAGGAGTAAGCGTCTTTTAATTTCATGGCTGCAGTCACCATCTGCAGTGATTTTGGAGCCTCCCCCAAAATAAAGTCTGACACTGTTTCCACTGTTTCCCCATCTATTTCACATGAAGTGATGGGACCAGATGCCATGATCTTTGTTTTCTGAATGTTGAGTTTTAAGCCAACTTTTTCACTCTCCTCTTTCACTTTCATCAAGAGGCTTTTTAATTCCTCTTCACTTTCTGCCATAAGGGTGGTGTCATCTGCATATCTGAGGTGATTGATATTTCTCCTGGCAATCTTGATTCCAGCTTGTGCTTCTTCCAGCCCAGCATTTCTCATGATGTACTCTGCATAGAAGTTAAATAAGCAGGGTGACAATATACAGCCTTGACGTACTTCTTTTCCTATTTGGAACCAGTCTGTTGTTCCATGTCCAGTTCTAACTGTTGCTTCCTGACCTGCGTATAGGTTTCTCAAGAGGCAGGTGAGGTGGTCTGGTATTCCCATCTCTTTCAGAATTTTCCACAGTTTATTTTGATCCACACAGTCAAAGGCTTTGGCATAGTCAGTAAAGCAGAAATAGATGTTTTTCTGGAACTCTCTTGCTTTTTCGATGATCCAGCGGATGCTGGCAGTTTGATCTCTGGTTCCTCTGCCTTTTCTAAAACCAGCTTGAACATCTGGAAGTTCACATCACCCAAAATACTCAGGCCTGATCAAGAAGAATGAGTGAATCCATTCACCCCAGGTGCTTCCCTGGTGGCTCGGGGAAGAATCTGCCTGCAATTCAAGAGACCTGGGTTTGACCCCTGGGTCAGGAAGATTCCCCTGGAGATGGAAATGGCTACTCACTCTAGTATTCTTGCCAGGAAATCACATGTACACAGGAGTCTGGCTGGCTACAGTCCATGGGGTCGCAAGAGTCAGACACGACTGAGCAGCTAAACCACCACCACCATAATCACCACCTGCTCCCTGTGCCCAGATCTTCAGCATGATTTTATGGGCTGTTTTATAACAAGTCTCCAAGTCATGAAATCCAATTTGGGAAGATAATAGATTCTCCAAGAATTTTAACAGAGTCGTGTGTGGAAGCAGCAGGGGTAAGACCTGCCTTCAAGGATCTGCATCCGTCAGGGCAGTAACTGGTGGGGCCGTGGCTGGGGGTGAGCCAGGGACACAAGCACCGGTTTCCAAGTGGGTATTAGCTGCAGCCCTTGGAGCCTGTCTGCAGCGAACACAGTGGGACGTGGACAAGGCGCTGAGAGACACATCTGACGTTTGGACAGAGGTTAGTCCCAAATTCGTAGAACTGTCGTTGTGAAATGACAACAGAATGTCTGAAAATCACTATCTTCTTAAGAATTACGCTTCCCTGGTGGTGCAGAGGTTAAAGCGTCTGCCTGCAATGTGGAGACCTGGGTTCGATCCGTGGGTCGGGAAGATCCCCTGGAGAAGGAAATGGCACCCCACTCCAGTATTCTTGCCCGGAGAATCCCACGGACGGAGGAGCCTGGTGGGCTAGAGTCCACGGGTCGCAGAGAGTCGGACACGGCTGAGCGGCTTGACTTCCACTTTCTTTTCACTTTTCAAATTTAGCCGATTAGAGTCTTTCGCTGTCATTGTTCAGTCATGTCTGACTCTCTGCGACCCCGTGGACTGCAGCATCCCAGGCTTCCCTGTCTGCGTGGAGGGGCAGGGGGCTCGCTAGGGCGCCCGGCCGCCAGCACGGGAGATCCCACTCGTCATGGGCGGGGTCTCCTGTGCTGGCTCCTGGCACCTGTCCTTCACCAACTCCCGGAGCTCGCACAAACTCATGTCCATCGAGTCGGTGATGCCCTCCCACCATCTCATCCTCTGTCGTCCCCTTCTCCTCCCGCCTTCAATCTTTCCCAGCATCAGGGTCTTTTCCAGTGACTCAGTTCTTCACATCAGGTGGCCAAGGTATCACATCAGTCCTTCCCATGAATATTCAGGATTGATTTCCTTTCGGATGGACTGGTTTGATCTCCTTGCAGTCCAAGGGACTTTCAAGAGTCTTCTCCAACACCACACTTCAAAAGCATCAATTCTTCGGCACTCAGCTTTCTTTATAGTCCAACTCTCACATCCATACATGATTACTGGAAAACCACAGCTTTGACTAGATGGACCTTTGTTGGCAAAGTAACGTCTCTACTTTTTAATATGCTGTCTTGGTTGGTCATAGCTTTTCTTCCAAGGAGCAAGCGTCTTTTAATTTTATGGCTACAGACACCATCTGCAGTGATTTTGGAGCCCAAGAAAATAAAATCTGTCACTGTTTCCATTGTTTCTCCATCTGCTTGCCATGAAGTGATGGGACCCGATGCCATGATCTTCGTTTTCTCAATGTTGAGCTTTAAGCCAGCTTTTTCACTCTCCTCTTTCACTTTCATCAAGAGGCTCTTTAGTTCCTCTTTGCTTTCTGCCATAAGGGTGGAGTCATCTGCATACCTGAGGTTATTGATGTTTCTCCCAGCAATCTTGATTCCAGCTTGTGCTTCATCCAGCCTGGTATTTCGCATGATGTACTCTGGACAGAAGTTAAATAAACAGGGTGACAATACACAGCCTTGATGTACTCCTCTCCCAATTTGGAGCCAGTCCAGTGCTTCTTAAATGGCCCTCCTGCCATGGCCTGATCACAGCCGTCTTCTCTCCAGTGAGCAGGATGGCTCTCTTGTTGTTTCTGAATAATTTAATTTCTTAAGAAGCCCCTTGGGATACTCAGTGTTCTGGTCAGACTGAAAATCCATGCCTTGTTTTCCTGACTGTGTTTCACGGACTATTTTAGGAGGGACTCATCAGAGAAACAGCAAAACAGAGACTTGCATGTGTGCAATTTCACAAAACTTAGTACTGCATAAGAATATCAGCGAGCAGCTGTTTCCCAGTATCTTGCTGACTTCAGACAAGTTCACATGCTAGGAATCCCTCGACTAGGGGTTTGGAGCCCCTTGGAGGAAGTTGTATTGTTGTCTAATGTAATTCATGACGTGACTGATGGTATCAGGGTCCTGTTCTCTTTCCATGTGTGATTCTTCCTTGTCCCACTTCGAAGGCAGTGGAAGTGAGTCCTGCAGAAACAGCAGGCAGTTTGAGGGACCCCTCAGACCCCTGAGCTATTGCCTCTGATTGGAGCTTTGATGTCACAGGCGTGAGGGGGCGAGTCGGGGGACAGTCGTGCGCACCTCATTGCAGGGAGGTTGCTGCTACTGGAAATGGCGAGACTGCTGGTTGCGCTTTCCCTTCCCACCCCTGCTTAGAACCTGAGGGCCAGGGCAGCAGCCCCAAGGTCTGCGAGGACATGACAGGCAGGGAAAGCAAATCCAAGTCGAGACCAAGCTGCTACTCCAGAAAGCAAAGAGTGCTGCTCTTTCCAAGGGAGACGCCCAGGGCAGTCAACCTGGCCTGCTGTAGCTGGCCGGGCCTTGGTATCAAGGCCCCTTAAAGGCACAGGGCTGGCCACCTGGCTACTGAACAATGGCTCCCTCATCTGAGGCAAGAGAGGCCATGCCACCTTCTCAAGGCCACCGTGGCCACAGAAGGAAGGGAGGGAGAGGCAGGAGGAGGAGCAGCGGAAGGGCAGAGGAGTGGGATGGCGCCGCTTGGCTGAGGAGTTTGCTCTTCGGCCAGGCTGAGGCTGGCCTGGAGCTGCTGGGTACACACAGTCCCGAGGGAGGCATGGGAAGTGTCAGTCGCTCCGTCGGGACTCAGACCCCTGGTCTGAAAGGAGGTGACCCTGCCACAGCCCCGGAGGAGGTGAGGCGCATGGCTGCTGCAAGGCACGCACGTGTGCTCAGGCATGGTGACTCTTCTTGTGACTGCAGGGACTGCAGCCTGCCGAGCTCCTCTGTCTATGGAATTTTCTAGGCAAGAGGACTGGAGTGGGGTGCCATTTCCTCCTCCAGGGGAGCTTCCTGACCCAGGGATTGAACCCGTGTCTCCTGCATTGGCAGGCGAATTCTTTAGCACTGAGCCACCAGGGGAGGGTGCTTTGAAAGTTGGGAAATCTCATCTGGATATTGGTTGTTGCTTCAGGATTCTTGTGACTTTGACATTAAACTTTCTCAACGTTTAGATTCATAACGTAGTCGAACGCCACCTGATCATCTTGATCGTGTGCAATGGAGACGGTTCTGGAGCTGCCATCAAGAGCAAGAAAGAATGTACTGGAAAAAAGTGTTAGATTGTGTATGAGATTGTGTATTTCAAGAGTATGTGTTTACTTTATTAAATCCTTTTGCAGTGAAGCTTTTAATGCCTGAAGACATTTGGAGAATCTGGCCTCATGGAATGAATTAAAAGATGAATCAAACTACTGCTCTATTGCCCTCATCTCACACACTAGCAAAGCAACACTCAAAATTCTCAAAGCCAGGCTTCAACAGGACATGAACCGAGAACTTCCAGATGTTCAAGCTAGATTTAGAAAACACAGAGGAACCAGAGATCAAATTGCCAACATGTGTTGGATCATAGAAAAAGCAAGAAAATCCCAGGAAAACATCTACTTCTGCTTCATTGACTATGCCAAAGCCTTTGACTGTGCAAATCACACCAAACTGTGGAAAATTCTTCAAGAGATGGGAATACCAGACCACCTGACCTGCCTCCTGAGAAATCTGTATATAGGTCAAGAAGCAACAGTTAGCACTGGACATGGAACAATGAACTGGTTCCAAATTGGGAAAAGAGTATATCAAGCTGTATAGTCACCCTGCTTATTTAACTTGTATGCAGAGTATATCACACGCAGTGATGGGCTGGATGAAGCACAAGCTGGAATCAAGAATGCTGGGAGAAACATCAATAACCTCAGGTATGCATATGATGCCACTCTTATGGCAGAAAGCAAAGAGGAACTAAAGAGCCTCTTGATGAAAGTGAAAGAGGAGAGTGAAAAAGCTGGCTTAAAGCTCAACATTGAGAAAACGAAGATCATGGCATCGGGTCCCATCACTTCATGGCAAGCAGATGGAGAAACAATGGAAACAGTGACAGATTTTATTTTCTTGGGCTCCAAAATCACTGCAGATGGTGTCTGTAGCCATAAAATTAAAAGACGCTTGCTCCTTGGAAGAAAAGCTATGACCAACCAAGACAGCATATTAAAAAGTAGAGACGTTACTTTGCCAACAAAGGTCCATCCAGCCAAGCTATGGTTTATCCAGTAGTCATGTACAGATGTGAGAGTTGGACTATAAAGAAAGCTGAGTGCCGAAGAATTGATGCTTTTGAAGTGTGGTGTTGGAGAAGACTCTTGAGAGTCCCTTGGACTGCAAGGAGATCAAACCAGTCCATCCGAAAGGAAATCAATCCTGAATATTCATTGGAAGGACTGATGCTGAAGTTGAAGCTCCAAGATGTTGCCCCCTGATGTGAAGAACTGAGTCATTGGAAAAGACCCTGATGCTGGGAAAGATTGAAGGTGGGAGGAGAAGGGGACAACAGAGGATGAGATGGTTGGAGGGCATCACCGACTCGATGGACATGAGTTTGTGCAAGCTCTGGGAGTTGGTGAAGGACAGGGAGGCCTGGGATGCTGCAGTCCATGGGGTCTCAAAGAGTCAGACATGACTGATCTGAACTGAATCTTCAAACACATCTAGGAAATGTCAGAATAATTCAGTTACTGAGCTCTTTAATCCAAACTGAATTCACTCTTTTATTTTGTCATTTTAAAAGTGTGTTTGAAGGAAGGAAAATTTTAGATTATATTTGGGATTTTACTAAATATTCATCTCAAATATATGACTTTAGCACTAATATATGTTAATTTAGAAATGTTCAGTTAAGACTCTAAACGTGAAATTGGGTATGACAAGTCACCTGGCCAGTCTTACCACAACAGAGAAGTTCCAGGCCTACCTGAGATTCCAGAGGCTGTCTGGCATCCTGGTTAGCCATTCCATGGAGCTGAGCAGGTCAGAAGGTAAACAAGAGCTGTCTCGGCACAGAGACCTCAAGTGGCGTAGAACAAACCATCTGGCCTTGAGATGGGCGCAGAAATGGCTGATTTTCACCCTTGCTGGTTTGTGTCTCTCAGGCTTCTTAGCAACATTTCCACTACAACTATTGCCATTAGTAATAAATGGCATTAATAACAATCTAATGTGGGGCAATGTATCTTGACATTCATGTTAATATAGTTATGCTCCTTTCAGAAGACATTGCACATTGCCAATGTCCTAAGTTGTCTTCCCATGGATAGTTTAAGGATCTTTCCACCCATTGTTCAGTTAGTTTTCTATTTTACACAAATGGTCACATATGATCAGCACTTGTCTATCCCTTGCTTCTTTCCCCTTAATGTATCTTGGAGGTTGTTCCATATCCACACATAGAACTGCTTGTTCCTGTAAACAGGTGCATGGTATTTCACTATGTGAGAATGGTGTGACTTTTTTTATCTGTTTCCAACCTGATGGATTATTAAACTGTCCCTAACTTTTTGCTTTACAGACAATGTTGTAATGACTATCCCCATGCAACAGGTCACTCTGCACACATGCAAAATGCATCTCTAGAAGATGTCTTCCAGAATTGGAAGTCTTAGGGCTGCGAATGTCCATTCTTAGTTTTGGAAGACATGCCAGCTTGTTCACCATAGAGCATGTATCAACATCACTCACAAAACAGTGTATGAAGAGGTTTGTTTCCCCTACTTTTGCCAACGAAGTGTCACCAAACTTTTTGATCTTTGCTAATGTATGAAAAGTGATATCCCACTATTTTAGTTTTCTTATTATGAGTGAAGTTGAGCTTTCTTTCATGTGTTTAGAAGCCACTTGCATTTCTAACCCTATGAACTACATTTTCATATCATTTACCCATTTTTCCCCCCTCGAGCCATTGGTCCCTTTACGTTGGCTTATTACATCTAAAGGAAATTAGCACCTAACGGTAGATTCAAAATTTCTCCCTAGCTTGTCTTTTGACTTCATGTGCTGTTTGTCTACAATTTTTTTTTGGGGGGGGGGTTATGGTAATGAGAACACATTGCCTCCATTTTAGAAGTTGAACTTCATTATGGGGAAGAAAGGCTCAGCTTACATCACCTCCATTCCAACGGCTTCCATGTCACTTGATTTCTGACTTTGTTAGTACTGACCGTTCCCCATTAGTCCCTCTACTCCTTCCTGAGTGCGTCTTTGCACTTTGCACTTATATATGTACTCATCTGTTTCCCTCTACTAGACTGAACATTTTACATGTACAGACATTGCTCTCAGGTAAGCACAGGGCTTTCTCATCTTTGCACAGCCAACGGCTGGCACCATGTTATGCACAGTATGGAAAATGTATTTGTCAAATAGTTTCTTTTTGCATTCAAATTGTCAAAGATGAGCTTTTAAAGGCAACTTTATTGAAATATCTTTCACGTACCATAAAGTCGAAAGTGTAGTTCGGTTTATTAAGGGAGCCATGCAGCCGCCACTGCAACCCATTTTAGGTCACTACCGTCACTCTAAAAGAAGTCCCATACCTTTCAGAGGTCGCTTGTCCCCTGCCCAACCCCATCCCTCACTCCAGCCCGACAGCTACTCTCAATTCTCTCTATTGATTGGCCTCTTTTGGATATTTCATTTGAAAGATGTTAAAGAAAAAAAATATTCAAATTACATTCCTTAAGGCACTGTAAGGTTTTATTCAAAGGTGGGAAACTGTCAACAGGGTGCAAGGGCCTCTGCGATGGGGACTTGCAGCGAGGGAGACGGGCTGACTCAGGAGGCGGCGCCCGCGAGCGGGAAGGCGCAGCCGGGGGCCCGCGCGGGCCAGCGCGGGAGGGCGGGGAGGAGGCCTCGGGCCTCACGGGGCGCTCCCCGGAGGAGGCCAGGCCGGCCAGGCCCCTCCTGGGAGACTGCAGCGGGCAAGGGGCGTGAAGAGCGGGGATTCCGGCCCAACGGACGTCAGAATTCCCGCAACGCCTGGAGGGGACAGAAAACACCGCGGCAGCCCGGGAGGCAGCCCGGGCCGCCGCGAGGCCCAGAGAACGCGGCGGAACGCACGGCGCGACGCCCGCTTCCGGCGCCAGGGGGGACGCCTTTGCGCAGGGCTTCCGGGGCGGGGCCAGCCGGGAGCGGAAGTGCCCGGGCCCCGCGCGCGGTCCCGGGGCGTGGGCGCGGGCGCAGGTCCGCCGGGGCGGCAGCGGGACGCGGCGAGCGCGCCGGGCCCGGCCC
>SJXO01000480.1:17800-75954 GCA_006408615.1 Connochaetes taurinus | reverse complement strand
GGCCTTCTGCGGGCGGCCGGCCGGGGGGCGCGGGGCGCCGGGCGTCTCCGCGGGCCCGGCACGTGTCGGCGCCCCCGAGCCCGGCCCGGCCCGGCCCCGCCAGCGCACGCTTCGTGCTGAGCGCAAGTCGAGGGGCGGCCTGTGAACTTCGCTAGTAAACAGAACACGCTTAAAGCTGGGTTGTCCTTCTTATTTGGGCAAGTTTAAGTGAATAATGATAAAGACAAACGTCTAGTGTCAAAATCAGTACTTTAAAAAGTTCGTGTTAACTACACCTCCTCTCCCTGCCCTTCGCTTGAATGAGCATCAGTGTTTAAGCAAAGACGTATTTCCAGAATCAGCAGCATCCGTTTACTCTACGATGTCACCTAGTCTTTGTGAAATGTATGTGGTCCCAATAAATCGGAAACCAAGAAGGGGAGAGAAAAGCGTGTTCAGTGTGAACTGTTAGGAGCTGAACGTGAAATATTGTTGCTGGTTGTTTGCAACATTCAGAACGCTGTATTGGTTTGCAGTAAGTCAGATGAGTTAAACAAATTCTTCCGGAGCACTTTTCTCCTGGCTCTGGGTGAGGAAGGGGACAGCCTGCCTTCAGCCTTCCAGGCGCTAAGGTTGGGCGGATCTGTGACCCTCCCGGAGCATCCCTCCTGGCACATTGATTGGCAGCAGAGTTCCTGGTTTGCATCCAGGAGGCCTGAGGCAAAGGCTGAGAACCTTGCTAGTGATCACTTTAATTAGCCACTTCCTTAAATACCTGCTGATGTACTTTTGCAGAGTATAAATTTTTAAAAAATCTGCCTTCTTAACCTGTATGTCAGCAGTCTTAATATATATATATATATATATATATATATTTGTACCATTAAACTAAAACTGACCTGGGATAGAAGATAGAGATATGATTGATACTACACGTTAAAAAAAATACTGTATTGAGATATTGGTTTGTTACATAGTGTTAAAGCCTTGTGGAAATACTAGCTGTCTGTGTAAACTGCTGAAAGAACAGGGCAATTAACTGCTTTTTCTTTTTATGATGCAGCAACAGTATCAGAGTGCTCTATTTTGGGCAGATAAAATAGCTTCACTCTCTCATGGTAAGTGACAAATTCTATTTTTTCTGATTTCTCTATCCTGAACTTTCTACTTTACCTGCATGTCTGACCGTTTATGTGATCTTCCCTCCAGAGGACCCCCAGGACATTTACTGGTTGGCTCAGTGTCTTTACCTGACAGCCCAGTATCACCGGGCGGCTCATGCACTTCGGTCTCGGAAACTGGACAAAGTGAGTGAGTGCAAAGGTGTTAAAAGCCTTCCAAAGGTGTTAAAAGTGTTGTTAGGCTAGTATTTTAGGTATATGTTCTTTGTATGTGAAAATACTTTGAAGAATATTTTAAAGGATTCAATTTCTCTTATGAAATGTAAAGAGAAATTTCTTGTGTATGTTTCTTTTTGGTCTTAGCATGAGGCATGCGGAAGCTTAGTTCCCTGAACAGGGATGGAACCCATGTTCCTTGCATTGGAATCGCCAGGAAAGTCAAAGAGAAATGTTCTTCTTCCTTAATCTCAGGTCACTTTGTTTTTCCCTCATGCCTTCCCCTACCCCCCCATCTAGTCACTAAGTTTTGATAACACTGTTTTCTAAATGGCTCTGAAAGTTGGGGCTATTCCTTTTTGTCTGATCATCACTGCACATCAGGCCTGTAATTTGTCCTTTTGTTGTTTGAGCCTCTCTCTTTTGTTCAGTAACATCTTTCTCACACCCCTTTCCTTGTCTCCAGTTCATCCTTTAAACTCTTACAGGGTGGTCTTCCTAAAACAGGTCTGATTACATCGCTCACAGTACCACTCAGCGCTTTCTCAGTGCTTTCCCAGTACCTACAGGATTCCCTTGTGGCTTAGCTGGTAAAGAATCCACCTGCAATGCAGGAGACCTGAGTTCAATCCCTGGGTTGGAAAGATTCCCCTGGAGAAGGGAAAGGCTACCCACTCCAGTATTCTTGCCTAGAGGATTCCATGGACTGTATAGTCCGTGGGGTCACAAAGAGTTGGATGTGACTGAGCGACTTTAACTCATGAAGTCAGACGCATTCATGGACCGCCCCCCCCAGGGGTCTTGTGATTTCTCTCCAGTTGTCATGTAGCCACCACCGTCGTCAGTGCGTGGGGTGTGTGTCCACTCATGCTCGCTGCTTGCAGCTCCTGAGGTGTGTGACAGCTACCCAGACTCAGTGCTGGGTGCTGACCAACTCCCAAGTTACCTTCTCCTCCTGCAGGTGTTTCTTTATGCAGCTGGCTAGTATTTTTTTATGCGATTCTTTCATAGCTTTTAAAAGAAGCTGTGTGCTGCATTTACGTCTCCCCTGTTACAGCCTCCTTGAGGCGGGTCCTTATTCTGTTTTGAATCCTTGGTGCTTGGCAAACAGTAGGTTCATGATGCATATGAGTTAAAAAGACTTTTCTCTGTGGGAGTAAAAGAGGAATCATGAAAATAACTTTGATCTCTTTTTTGTTATAGTTTTCTTTTTGATGGAAGATGCATGTTATCTTGATCACTTTTTTGATGGATTAATTTCTTTTCTAGCTGTATGAAGCGTGTCGCTACCTTGCAGCTAGATGCCACGTAAGTGCTCTCGTCATTTGGTGAAGGTCTAATGCTGTGAATCTTTGTATCCCTCGCTTGAATGTGAGAATTCAGTAAACCGATTCTCCATTTACTAAAAGCTGATGTGCATGAAGAAAATTCCACTTTAAGTAATGAGTGGGTACAATATTCATTACCTTCTAAAACCTACAGTGACTCTGTGTGTCTAGTATCAGAAGTCATAAGTGACGAAGGCTGTTTCTGTTTTCTACACAGTTTGCTGCGAAAGAATATCAGCAGGCTCTTGATATTCTTGACATGGAGGAGCCGATCAACAAACGGCTGTTTGAGAAATGTTTGAAGGATGAAAGTGGCTTGAAAGACCCCTCCAGTGACTGGGAAATGTCACAGTCCTCAGTAAGTAATACAGTAAGAAGCTTCAGTGACATCAGTAAGAATTGTCCACAGGAGAGGGCAAATATAAATCACCTTCTTTTACTTCAGTATAATAGTCTTAAAATAGTTGGGTTGCCAACTTACTTGATTTTCCCAACCCCAAAAGATTTTAAGACATTTCTGAGCCATCAGTTAGAAGTTGTAATTGTGTCCTCAGATGCTTGAATCTGAAATAGGCAGATGGAAGCTCTTTCTGCTCGCCTTTGATGGTTTAAATTCCTTCCCACTTTTCCCTTCTTACCTGTGTTTTGACAGTGTTTTGTAGGTCCCCCAAGAAACCTCGCTTATCTTAGATGCTTCTTTCCAGGAAGTGGTTTGATGTTACTACTTGTGTTATTTTCTGTATTTCAGTTTGTGTACTTCATACCTGCCTGAAATTGCAAATTCCTGCTGGCAGAGATTATATAATGTAATGTAATAGCCAGATTGCTAATCTGGACTGTTACTCTTTTCTTAAACAACTTTCTTGAAATGTAATTCACATAACATGCAGGTCATTCTTCAGAAGTGCGTAGTACATTGGCTTTTAGTATATTTCCTGAGCTGTGCAATCCTCACCATAATAAATTTGAGAACTTTTTTTTTAAATTTCAGCAAGAGACCCTATATCGCTTAGTTGTTAGCCACCAATTCCTTCATATCCCAGTTACTCTTTGTAACATTTCTATGCAGGAACTTGGTTACGCCGCTGTTCACCATATAATGGTAGGAATACTAAACATTTTTTTTTTTTTTTGAAGAAACACATTGTTTTTTGTGTGAGGAAATGCATTTATGAGCGAGTTGAGGATCATTACTTTTGGACCTCTAACACATTAACTGCTAAGAGATGTATGATTTATTTTTACTGAGTTTATATTCTTAGTCACTCACAGATCCTGCATAGGTCTGAGATTCCCCCATAAGGCCCTCTGCTGCTTTTGGACTGTGGTTTTGTGACGACCCTCCTGCATCCCGTGACTGAGATTCCCCCATAAGGCCCTCTGCTGTTTCGGACTGTGGTTTTGTGACGACCCTCCTGCATCCCGTGACCAGTTAGTGGCCTGTCTGCATGCGTGCATGCTCAGGCGCTCGGTCGTGTCCTGTTCTTTAGCGACCCTGTGGACTGTAGCCCGTCAGGCTTCTCTGTCCAGGTAATTTTCCAGGCACGATTCCTGAAGTGGGTTGCTATTTCCTTCTCCAGGGGATCTTCCCCACCCCGTCTCCTGCACTGGCAGGCAGCTTCTTTAAGCCACCTGAGAAGCCTAAGGACATCTCTGGACAACCTTTCAGCTCACTTATTTGTTTTTTGAGGTTCAGAATCTGGAACATAAATCTGGTTTCTCCATCCTTCTGTTATTGGTAGTAGTGAGGTGGCTGCTGTGTGAGCTGCTTACCGTGTGCTGACTCCGGATGGAACCACCTCCGACCCTTACAGCGCCTGTGAGTTAGATGAGGAGGGGGACTGAGGCGTGAGCAGCTGGAGCATGGTCCAGGGCCCCCTGGGAGCCTCACAGCTGGGACTGGAGCTCGCCTCTCTCCAGTTCCCGAAGCCAGGCCCCAACCCCATGCTGCATTGCTCCCGGTTTTCTAGTGCTTCCTAAGGGTCGTCCCTGAGACACACCTGTCAGACTGTCTTCACGTTTACTTAGCGTGTGTGTGTGCTCTGTGTGCTGAGTTATTGCCCTCTCTGAGGCAGAGCAAGTATGAACACAGTAGCAGTGACGCGTGACCGAGTTGTAAAGGTTTGTTGAAGTGAGGGAGCCCAGGGAAGATAGATGGCAGGAGTCTTACTTTGTTTTTATGTGTCTGTTAATGTATATTGTGTCTGACGCTGAGATGGAGTGAATCCTTCTAGGTGTTAAAAGAAAAAGTCTTCGCCTTTGGACAGTATATGATTTTTGATCAAAATTACTTTCAGTGGTACTGACTTAGTATGTGACTTATTTTTCCAACAGATAAAGAGTTCCATTTGCCTTTTACGAGGAAAAATCTATGATGCTCTAGACAACCGAACCCTCGCTACCTATAGCTATAAAGAAGCTTTGAAGCTTGACGTGTATTGCTTTGAAGCATTTGATCTGTTAACGTCCCACCATATGTTGACAGCCCAAGAAGGTTTGGATACCCAGGTGTTTTTATGTTTAGCACAATTAATATTGTTTGGTTTTTTTTTCTGAAATGTATAGACTCCGTAGCAGGCTATGTGCAGGTTTTAAGTAAGCCTGTTCACTTCCAGCATGTCTTCAGATGTGAAGCATGTACTACAGGAAACTAAGAGCCAGGCGACGAGAACTGTGCAAGAGCTGCGCGAACCTTCGGGCAATTCGAGCCTCCCTCAGACGCGAGAGCCACCCCAGCCTCAGCACGACTGCAGAACCCAGTCTTGTGAGGTGCTTCTTGCAGTCAGTCCCTTGATGACTTGAGGTTCTGTAAGAATTCAGGGTCTGATTCAGTGATTCCCAGCATGGCTACACTTTAAACCCAGAGGAGTTTGACGAGTAATCAGTGTGCAGGTCCTGACTTCTGACCAGTGAAGTCAGAATCTGTGGTGGGACCCTGGCATCAGATGGCTCTGAGGTGACGCGCAGGCTGAGAGCCATTGACCGAGCGTGTGGCCAAGGGTGTGAGGTGCCTGAAGGAGAGCAGCAGAGAGGGTGGGGATGTGTTAACGGACTCAGACGTATTGTGGCCCAATGACTCAGATGTATTGTGGCCCAGTGAGTTCTCAGCCCATGGTGCGTGAAGGAGAGCGGCAGAGAGGGTGGGGATGTGTTAACGGACCCAGACTATTTTGGCCTCATGAGTTCTCAGCCCATGGTTTTGTCCCCTGGAGGATGTTTGGCAGTGTCTGGGGAGAGTCTGTCTCAGCTTGGGGGCAGGTCTGGGTTGGGGGTTGGAGGTTGCCTGTGGAACCTAGTGGGTGTAGGGCAGAGGACAGCCAGCACGGCGGAGATTTCCCCCAGAGTCCGTAGTGCTGAGGCTGGGGTGGCTCTCGCGTTTGAGGGAGACTCGAGTTGCCGGAAGGTCCGCGCAGCTCTTGCACAGTTCTCACCACCTGGCTCTTTGTTTTCTGTAGTACATTTGATCTTGTCATTTTCTTTTGAGCTCTGTATGCTTAGACCAAGAATTATAGAAGAATGATTTTTGTTGCTGATTTTTGTCACCATCATTACTGAGGATGTTCTTTTTTTGTTAATATTTTTTAGAAAAAGAACTTCTTGAATCACTACCTCTTAGCAAGCTCTGCACTGAAGAACAAGAATTGCTACGTTTTCTGTTTGAGAACAAGTTGAAAAAGGTAAGTTAAAATACCAAGTTAGTGTTTGCTTTATATAAGTATCGTATTTCTTTCTTTAAATTTGCTCTCTATTCTTTTATGGGTTAAGAATTTAAACATTAATTTTTATTAGTTTAGCACATTTGCAGGAATACACATAGGATATTTTAAATAACATGATTCCTAACAAAGCTTTCAAAAATATGTCTTTCTCCCAGGAACAACTTTTACTTTTAAAAGATGAAACTGTCAGATAATGGGATGATGCTGTGTGAAAAAGAGGGTTTTTTCTTATGCTTCCTGTACTTTTACTTTGTAAAATACTTCCTACCATGGAATTCTGCGATAAAAGTGAGCAGAGAATCAGACTTGTGAAAGGAGTGTTGGTAACACTTGAAGCTGGAAGTTTGGAGAGCGTCGTACCTGTTGTGTGTTAGACACTGAAACGCTTAGGTCAGGTTGAGCACGCCTTCGGTGCTTCCCACTGAGCCATCTCTGCATTCCTCTTTTTCAGTATAATAAGCCTAGTGAGACTGTCATCCCTGAGTCTGTGGATGGTTTGCAGGAGAATCTGGATGTGGTCGTGTCTTTAGCTGAAAGACATTATTATAACTGTGATTTTAAAATGTGCTACAAGCTGACTTCTGTGTAAGTACATCCACTTACTTTTGTGTAGGAACATAGAATATAACCCGCTTTACATGAGCAGGGTGTGGGACATGCTTTCTGAATAATGTCAACTGATGGGTGAGCCTTTGCAGAGTATAGAGCGGGTATTGCCTCAGGAGAGCAGTCTACAGACAGAGGCCTGCGCACACTTGTTGCTTCGTGTTGTTAACTCGGGAGTGTCCGTGTCCCTCCCCAGTGATAATTTGCAAGTTTGGGAATCCCATCCTGGCACGTGTTTTATAAAGCCCGTTCTTCATTGTAGTGGAGACGAATAAAATCCCGCAGGCTCGCTTGCCGGGCCTTCTCCCCCACTGGCAGTTCTGTGTACGTAGTGCACATTTGTCGCTGGGCTTGCTTAAAATCCCTGAGTTCACAAAGACTTTAATTGACAAGTAGGATTCATGTAATATTTCATATTATTTTTATCCTTCTAAATAATTAGACCACTTAAATTATATCTGTTAAAGTAAATGTTTATAGTGATGTTTATTACTTCTGAATAAATCAGGATTTTCACTTTCATTTCTAACCTAATCATTGCCGTAACTAAGAAAGTCTGAGGATAATGGAGTTAAACTAAAAATGTATTATAACCCACAGTACTGTGTGTAATGTGGAAATGACTGTTTAAGTAAACACAGCTAATTGTGATGAGTGCTGTTACTTGCTGTTTGTACCTACATACATAATGTGCTGCTTTGACTTTCAGAGTGATGGAAAAAGATCCTTTCCATGCGAATTGTTTACCTGTACATATAGGAACACTTGTAGAGCTGAATAAAGCAAATGGTAAGGCTATTTTAAAACTAAGAATTTTTATAACAAAAATATTCTGTAGCTGGGAATTTTCTTTCTCGAGTCCTGGGTGGTTGCAATTGCAGGTGACAGCTGGGGGAAGAAGCGCTTGTCAGACTGACCAGTGGTCTGCGTTGTCACTGCAGCAGGGCACGCTTCCTTTATCCCTAGCTTCTGCTTCCTTTTTTAAATGTAGTTTGTGTTCCAAGATGTCATAACTTTATAGTGTTGGGTGGCAGTTTGCCTTTTTCTTTTTCTTGTAAGATCCATAAACGGCAAGAGTCAGTAACTTTAGAAATTGTAAAGAGGCAGAGTTTTAATGTTTTCCATATTTTAACATTTCAGAAACATTTAGAGTTTGGACCATATTTGCCCTTAAATCGTTTAAACTGAATAGTCAGCTCTGTCAGGAAGGGTAGCCGGGCACCCCAGCTCTAGGCCTGCTGCTCCAAGCGCCATCCGCGGGCCTGCAGCATCGTGCCTCCTGCAGGTTTGCCGGGGGTGCAGGCTCTCCAGCCACCCTGGTCTTGGTGTCACTCAGGAGGAACTCGCCTTGCTGATATGATATACTGGAGAGTTTGGTCAGCCAGCCTGGCTGTGGGTGGTTGAGATGGTCTGTAACAGGCCCCTGGGGTAGGAGACGTGGGCTCTGAGACAGGCGAGGCCCCTGAAGCGAAGCTGGCGCTGAAGCACTCTGCCGTGTGCGGCTCGCCCGGGCTTCCCGGCCCCGAGTGCTGCCCGCCCCTCAGCACCAGGTGTGGGGTGAGGAGCAAGTGACGGCCACAGCGACTGCTCGTGGGGTTTCTGTGTTGCACCAGGTAAATGAATTTGTGTCTAGGAAGAAAGAAAAGTATAAAATCACTGCTGCGAGAACACAGTGTATGTGATTGTAAAGAGTTGTAACTGGGGGAAACTCATCTTAAAATTCATTTGCTATGAATAATTTCATTTTTTTTTCTTTTTCTCTAATGTAGAACTTTTCTATCTTTCTCATAAATTGGTGGATTTATATCCTAGTAATCCTGTAAGTAAATATAAACTTTTTTTCCTTATAGTATTTTTTTCTTACCTAAACTTTAAGAAAATACTTAATTAGTGTTTAGACAGAGGCTAAATTTAAGTTGATACAGATGTTTTAATTTAAGTGGTTGGAGCAGACTCTTCTAATGGTTATGATCATTAGAAGCAGTGTTCATGTTTTCAAATCACGAAAGTATTTTTTTAGTATATAACTTAAAAATTTTTATTTTTTATGATTATAGGAATAATATATGCTTATTATTTTAAAATATTTAACATACAGAAAAATTAAATACTAAAAGTGAAAGTCATATCTCTCTCATAAGCAGTGTTAATACCTGCGTGGTATTCCTCCTGTTGCATGCGTGGTCACTTACTGAATTAGGCACTGAGTGAGTCATTGTGTCTTCCAAACTGTCGTGGGTCAGAACGAAAACATAGAAGTTGAAAATGGAATCAGAAGCCATGTGCTTAAAGACAAAAGTCAGGAGTCAGAGTTTAAATCTCTGAGCAGAATCTGCAGCCCATGATGGAAACCGTTTATAAAGTGGAGAAATCAGTGCAGGAGAAGTTAGCTAACGACGTGGAGTCTGTAGACCCAAGCTGGGGCCTCGTGCTTCAGATGCTGCAGGAACACGGTGGGAGGCGCCTGGAGCAGCAGCTGTCGAGAGTCTGGCCTCTTCACCCAGGACCTTCCGTAGGCAGCCTGTGCAGAGAAGGCTCTGTCGTGGACTGGGCGTGTGGTGGTTCTCAGCGCAAGGTTACGTGCCTTCGGTCATGGTGCGTTTTAAACTTTTTAGGTGTCTTGGTTTGCAGTGGGATGCTATTATCTCATGGTTGGTCATAAAAATGAACATGCCAGAAGATATCTCAGGTATGAACTTACTGTCTTCCTCCCTCTATAGTGAACCTAGCAGGAAGTAATTTCTTCGTCATCTGCTTTAATACAGAAACTTGTACTTGAAAAGCAGTATGAAAGAAGGTGTTTTCTTCAGAGTTTATTCAGTTGTATCCATTTTGTTCCCTGCTCTTTGTAAGATGCTGTAGGGGGAAGGGGAGATAAAAGTAGTCAGTGGTATAGACCTTGTCTTCAAGGGGCTTATGATGTATTTAAATTTTTATTTATAAATGAGAATAAATATGAATAGGGAATGATATGAAATATTTTGGGAGTTTGTTATTTACAGAGATAGCTTTAACCTCTTACTATGAGGGCTTTTTCTAACAACTGTGAAATTGCATGAAGCTCTGTGAGGTCAGGGTCACTAAATGTGACTGTGGAACAGGATTCCTGGGCCTTCCCTGCTGGACTCTGCCTCCACTACAAGCGCACAGGTTCAGTGCGTGGTGTGGGCGCTAAGATCGCACATGCCACGCCGTGCAGCCTAAATAAATAAATAAATAAATATTTAAATTAGAATGCTTGGCAAAGTGAACAGGTTTACGTAAGGATCTGCTGTGGTATTAGCTTGAGGAGCTCCGTGCAGCCCAGTCCAGCTGCCTAACCAGTGTTATTCAATTACTCTAGTACAGAAAAAGTAATACCTGTGACTTCCTCCATGCGAACGGAATAGAAAACGGATCTGTGGTAAAGTTCATGAACTTTGGACCCAGCCTTGATTTCTAGACCCCATGCTGCCACTTACTAGCTATGATTCCTTGGGAGAGTTCATTCCTCTGATCCTCCCTCTCCTGTGAAATGGGGAGTCATGCATCTGTATGGCAGGATTGTTAAGAAGATGAGATGACAGGAGAGGGCCCTGCACTAGGGGAAAATCAGGGCGAGCAGTCTGACTGTTTGAGTGCTGAGCACTTGAACATGTGCTTGTGTTTTTGGGAGCAGGATGATGCGTGTTATAGCAGTTCTCTTGGGCTGTGCTGCTTTGATTTACTGTGCTTATTCAGTGACGAATTCTATGTGAAACAGGGACCATCTGGGTAAAAGAAATCTTAGAAAATAAAATGCTAAGAAAGTGGGAATCTCACCCTTTATATTTTTCATGTTTTGTGATAAACTGTCTTTATCCCTAATCGTGGGTCACCTAGTTGAAGACTGTGTAAAACTGTAGTCCTGTCCACCGAACCAGCGTGAATCTCCACGTCATCTGTGGGGCGTCACTGAATCTTTCCAGCCTCGATACACTTACCCTTAAAACATAAATAGCCCTGAAAGTTGTCAGGGTTAGATGGTCCGTACGAGGCTTGAAGCAGGCCTTCATTAAAAGGATCCTGCTGCCGCTGGTTTTCTCCTCCACTTTGAAATGAAGCTCCTGGGTCAAGTAATGTTTGTAAAGTCTATGCAGAAAGCTAATGGGTTCCACTATATACCTAGGAAGCTGTGGACCTCTCCTAAAATTGCTTAAAATTTTGCTTGTACTATTAAGCATTATTTTATTTCAAGTGAATTAACACAGTGTTACATTAGCGTTTAATACATTGACAGCTCATTCATTGACATAATTCTGATGTCCTTGAAATAGTCAAGTTACATAAAATTACCCTAACAACTTTAAACATTACGCATGTGAATGAAATTTCATCTTTCAGCAAAGCTACGACGCTGGAGAAGACCTACGGGCCAGCATGGATCGCGTACGGGCATTCGTTCGCAGTCGAGAGTGAGCATGACCAGGCGATGGCCGCGTACTTCACCGCGGCGCAGCTGATGAAAGGGTGCGCGGGACAGGCTGATGCAGCCAGTGGGGTTTTGTCATCACAGACTCGGCCTCTGGGTTGCTAAAGCGTAGTGCGTCTCCTTAGTAGCTTATGCTTGTGAAGTAGCTAGGCGGGTGAGGGAAGAAAGCTGGTGTGACTCTGCTGAGCAGTTTATCCTGACCAGCACAGAGGGAGCTCACACGCCCGCTGAGGGAGGAGGAGGGCGCACAGCAGTGGCAGGGTCCGTGAGCAGGGAGGCTGCTTGTATCCTGCTTCTGTGCAGAAGGCGTTTGTGGGGCTTCTTTCATGATTCAGATTCAGGACTGAGCCTGCCAGTGCTGTGAGCGCATGTCCGTGTTAAATGCGTTGGTGCTACCTGAGCCCTGACAGCGTGCTGCTTTGGGGAGCAGAGCGCTGCTGTGCTTCCTGCTGGCTCCTCTCAGGTCTGCACTAGTTTTACCTTGCCCTGTCCTCTCGTGCAGGCTGCTTCTGCTGACCACAGCCTTACCTCTGGTGGGGAGGTGGTGGGCGTGCCAGGGTGCCTGCTGGTCTTGGCCAGTTACGCACCTCCTGAGAAACAGGAGCAACAGCAGCGCTTAGGCCTAGGCTGGCTGAGGAGTAGGGAAGGAAGTCCTAGTTACAGACCGGGCCCAGCCTCTGACACGCAGAAAGCCCTCCGTGAGGGTTAGCTGCCTTTCCTTGTTTGCTTGCGTTGCATTTGTTAGGGTTGGTTTACTGGCACTCAGTTCTGCGTCTGTTTTGTTTAGGGTGCCAGCTTTTTTAAGTGTGTTACATTTTCTGTGTGTGACTTTGATATCTAAGTAGCTGTCCATGAAACTATTATAAAGGACACAGTTCCCTAAGAATCCTAGTCTTTCAGACTGCCATAACAGAGAACACAGACAGTGGTTTAAACCAAAGGAGTCCGGTTTCTCCCCTCTTGGAGGCTGGCCGGCCGACTTGGTTCCTGGTGAGGGCTCTCGTCCTGGCCTTCAGGCGGCTCCCTTCTCACTGTGTCCTCATAGGGAGCTTGCTCTGCCGTCCCTTGTAGGATACTAGCCCTGCTGTGTTGGGGCCCCACCTTTACACCCTCATCTGACCTTTATTATTTCCTCATAGGCCCTCTGAGTGTAGTCACTGGGGGCCAGCATGGGGCCTAAGGTATGGGTTTGGGAGGAGATGTACATTCAGTCCATAAGTCCATGATCCTGTCATTACTGGTACAGTCCTTCAGATTACAGCTGTTCAGCCAGTTATTGACCCACCTAGATGGTCCCCGTACCCAGTCCATCCTGTTCACCAAGACTGCGAGATGCTTTTCAGTGCCTTGCTGAAGCTTGGCTCAGTGTCCGCAGGTACCCCTAATCTGTCAATCTGGTGAATTGCAGCGAATGATGACTTACTGTGGGTTGTTTCTTCTGACCAAATGCCACAGTCTGCTAGCTTTATTTTGCTCTTCTGGGTGCTCAGAAACCCAGAATAGTTATTACTAACAAGTAACAGTTACTTCTTAGTTACTGATCAAGAGTCGAAAGCAATAATTATATGATTAACACTTGAAATGTTTCCCAGTCAAGCACTTTTCTAATTAAATTTTCACATTACCTCATCAGGATGAATATCATTTTCCGCTCCGTTTTACTTCCTCATCAGAATAGCTTTGTATTCCCTTAGCTTACTCTGTGTTTGGTTAATTGTTTGAAATTGCATACATCCATTAAAATTTTCTTTATGACTTCTTGAGCCATTGGTTATTTAAGAGTGTGTTGTATAATTACCAGGTATTTGTGAATTTCCAACATTTCCTTCAGTTATTTCTAGTTTAAGTCTGATGTGATTGAAGATCGTACTCTTCGCCGCCCGGGGTCCCGCCGCCCGGGGTCCCGCCGCCCGGGTCCCGCCAGCGCGCTGCTTGCCGCCCGGGGTCCCGCCGCCCGGGGTCCCGCCGCCCGGGTCCCGCCGGCCCCAGTGTTGTTCACGGCTTCAGTTGTCGCTTCGCCTCGTGATTGCATTCACGATTGCAAGTGGGTGTGGGTCTCCCCTTGTCACAAGTGGAGTGTTCTGTGAAACCTTTAATAAGCTGAAGTCCTGGAACGCTTCTTTCCCATAAAAGCAGATACCCTCTTTGTATTTCCGTTGGTTAGCCAAAACAGGTGGGTCTTTCATGCCCATGAAGTGGCGTAAAGCATGTTTTCAAACAGCAGCTGATTTCCTTAATGAAGTCTCCAACTGTTCCTGTTGAATTGTCTTTTTCCCTCCAATTCTGGCAGTTTTTACTACTAGCTTTGGGGTCTCTACTGTTAGATTCTTGATGGATTTAGCCTTTTATCTTTGTGAAACATCCTTAGTTGTTTCTGGTAACAGATTTTGTCTGAGTTTATCTAATGTTTACTGTAGCCATTCCTGCTTATTTTGGTTGTTATCTGCATGGTATATCTCTTTCAATCTTTTCAGTTTCAACTTGAGTCTTGAATCTAAAGTGTGTCACTTGTAGACAACAAATCTTTGGAACATGGTTTTATTATTGATTTTGCTAATTTGTTGCTTTTTGTTGGCATTTTATCCATTTGTGTATAATATAATTAGTAATAAGGTAGGACTTAATGCTTGGCATTTTGCTCTGTTTTTTGATATGTTATATCTTTTTTCCTTCTATTTCTTCTTACTGCTCTTTCTTTGACTAGATACTTTGTAATTACCACTTTAATTCCCTGCTTTTTTCATATAGTACATTTTTTGAGGTTTTAGTCCTTATCTTGGGGGTTTACAACTAACATCTTAAACAATCTACTTTGGATTAATACTGACTACTGAGTAGAGTACTTTGCAACACTAACAGCCAGTTCTCTTGATTCTCCAGACACCTGCGGAGTCCTACAAGTCAGTTCAGTTCTCACGCTGGTCCTGGGTCACTTGTCCTTCTGACTGAACTGACTGGCTGTAAATCTGGGGTTCCCGCAGCTCCTCCTCGGGTCTGATTATTTGCTGGAATGACTCACAGAATCCAGGAAAGTGTTTTGTTTATCATAAATGATACAGCTCAGGAAGAACCAAATGGAAGAGAAGGGCAGTGCAGGGTCCGTGGGTAGGAGTGCCTGCAGCCTCCAGCTGTCTCGGGACTGTGCCTTGTTCACCAGCTCGGAAGCTCTTGGGGTCTCGCGGTCAGGAATGTTTCCAGAGTTCAGCCTTCAGCCTCCCTACCAGGAAGTCTGCGTGGGGCTGAACGTTCCAGTCCTCTCAGCACCCGGCCTTCTGGTGACCAGCCTCGCTCTGAGTCCCCGTTACTGTAAATTGGGTGTAATCAGGAGGGGCTTGTTGTACATGACAAAGGACACACCTCTCACTCAGGAACTCCCCAGGCTTTTAGGCGGTCTGTGCCAGCAACCAGGGACAAAACCAAATGTTCTTACTTTATGACACCAAGTTAATTTCAGGAGGTCACGTTCAGGAAGAGCTGCAAACAGAAATACGTTTATACCGTCTTGTCCTTAGCTCTGCGGGGTCTCGTCCAAATTGTTTCTCCCTTTGGATTTGAGTTACTGTCTAAGTGTCTCTGTTTCAGCCTGAGGACCCCCATTAGCATTTCTGGTTGGGCAGATCTGTTGTTTCAGCCTGAGGACCCCCATTAGTGTTTCTGGTTGGGCCGATCTGCAAACCGCAGACTCTCTCGGTTATCCGTCGTCGTAGTGACTTCAGGGTGTGATGCTGTTTCTCAAAGAAGCTGTGAGACGGAGACCAGGTAATATGTGTTCTTTATTACACTGACCTTTTTTTTCCTGTTTCAAGTTCTCTTCATTTGTTCCTGTGAATCTGAGATACTATCTGGTGTCACTTTCTTACTCCAGGACTCCTTACTTCCTCACTCTAAGATAGTATCCAGTGTCACTTGCTTATTCCAGGACACATCACTTCCTTCCTCCACGGCCCCGTACTCCGCCTGCCCTTACTCTGCTGTCCTCCTTGCTCTGGGGTTCATGCTTGCTTCCCGCAGGATGCTCTCGGTGTCACGTGCTTGCTTCCCGCAGGATGCTCTCGGCGTCACGTGCTTTTCCTGTCAGTCAGGTGTGCTTCCTTACTCCAGGGCAGCTTTGGCTCCCGCCACCTCATTTGTGCTGTTAACGGTAAACATTGCATTTCTGTATACGTTAGACCTGTCAGTCAAGAGAAGAAAGATGAAATGTAATCCCCTTTATTGGCACACTGTGTTTCATGTGGATTTGAGTTACTGTCTGGGTTGGTCATTGCCCGGTACTTCCTGCAGGGGTGTGTGTAGAGGCTCTTGGTGGCGCTTCTGTAGGCAGCACGGTTGTAACTTCAGTCGTGACTCGAGTGGAGCCCGGGCGGTCAGCGCTCACTGACATTGTCTGACCATCTTCGGGGAAGGGTCCTCTTACTGTGGCCACTGCCTGACAGCATGAAGAGATGAAATTCAGTAAATTAGTTCCTCTGCCTAGTCAGAGGCTGTGAGAATGGAATATGACGTATCCCAAGCTCTTTAGCGTAGAACTGCTAAGAACTGATGCAGTGAAGTCCCTTCGAGGGCGGGGCTGGTTCCATAGTGGGAGGGGCCGCTGAGCACAGCCGTGAGGGGTCTGTGCTGCTGAGTCAGTGAGAGGAAGACCGTCTTGGCTGGGCGCGTGGAGGCAAACACCTGGGGCCTGCCCTTCTGCTTCACAAGGGTTCGTTTGTGTCTTCTACTGTAGAATAGTGGCTCCGAGGTTAAAGCGTCTGCCTGGAATGCAGGAGACCCGGGCTTGATCCCTGGGTGGGGAAGATCCCCTGGAGAAGGAAATGGCAACCCACTCCAGTACTCTTGCCTGGAGAATCCCATGGAGGAAGGAACCTGGTAGGCTATAGTCCATGGGGTCGCAAAGAGTCGGACACGACTGAGCGACTTCACTTTCACTTTCAATGGAAGATAAGGGTAAATAGGTTGCTGTTAGATTCTAGAAGTGGCAGCTGATTATTCTTTTTTTTTTTTTTATTTTTTTATTTTTTTATTTATTTTATTTTATTTTTTTTTTTTTGCAGCTGATTATTCTAAAAGCTTATTAGATATTCATTAAATATTAGTAAATGAAGTGTTAGAAAAAAGCTAAGTGCTCTTTTTGGTATGTTAAGTAATTTTGCAGACAGGGTTTGAAAATATGAATTTTAAAGTTTTGAGTGTTGAATATGTGAACTTTTCCAATACTTTTAGGTGTCACTTGCCAATGCTTTATATTGGATTAGAATATGGATTGACCAATAACTCAAAATTGGCTGAAAGATTCTTTGGCCAAGCTCTAAGCATCGCGCCAGAAGACCCTTTTGTTATGCACGAGGTTGGAGTGGTTGCATTTCAAAATGGAGAGTAAGTACCAACGGGAGCCCTTTTGTTCCTTTCTGTAAACAGAGCAAAACCTTGATCACTAGAGTTTAACCTTAAGTGGCCAGTGACTCTTGATAGATGTCTTATTTTAGAAGGAGGTAGACAGTTAAAAAGAAATAGCAACCATTACCTTGGAAGTCTTTAAAAATACTAAACCCGGGTTTTGGTCCCCTTCACTGTGGGCTGGCACAAGCTCTTAGGTCCAGGCCTGGACACTACAGGGTGGCCTGGAGGCACTGCAGAATCCCTTGTCATCTCTTTGTTGACCGGGAATTGGATTCATTTATTTGATAAAGATTTCTCACAATTTTGAAACAAAAATGTTTCCCTTTCAGTTACCAGTTAATCCAAAAGTTAACCAGTTAGAGTGGCCCAGCCTCTGAGTTTCCTGGTCAGTGGTTGAGGCTTGCTGTTGCCCTGGATGTTTACAGAGCAGGCAGTTGAGTATCACACCGAAAGAGCTGCCTGTGGTCCTGTGCACTAAGCCATGCGTGCATTTTAAACCAGTAAAGTAGCACCAGGGTAGTGTTCTTTGTGGCACTGGTGTGTATTCTAAAAACTGGGTTATCTAGCCTTTATGTATGTATAGTAATAAATTCATTCAGTCCGTTTAGTTGGAGTCTGTTTTAGGCCCCTCTGCCGTCCCCTCCGCCTTGTGCTTTCTTGGTTGCTTCACAGTTTAAAATGACCCCAAGCAGAATGCCGGAGTGCCGCTTGCGTGCTGAGCGCCGGGAGGCCGAGGTGTGCCTTGAACAGAGTGTCGGGTTAGACAGGCTCTCTGCAGGCAGCAGTCACGGTGCTTTTGCTGTGGGTTCAGTGTTAAGGAATCAACAATATACGTTAAGTAAGACGGTGCCAAGTTGAGCGTGTGTGAAGCAGGTACTTTGAACAGCTGGTGAGCCTGCGAGCAGAGGGGCGTGGTTTTTTCACTGGGAGCGGTGGTTTGGTGTTGGCTAAAGTGCTGTTCACAGTCTTTGTAGAGCCCGATTACTTAGAATAATGAGAATATGCTGTATTTCCCAAGTATTGAGCTCTTGTGAAGGTAATGCCATAAAAATAATCATTTGTCTCACTTGAATTAAAAAAAACTACAGATGTTTACGTCATTTTTATTATTAGTAGAAGATAATTCAAATATTTTTAAAATGTTTATATGTGTCAATTTTGAATAAACTACAACTTTTCCCCTCCCCTCTATTTTAGATGGAAAACAGCAGAAAAATGGTTTCTCGATGCTTTGGAAAAAATTAAAGCAATTGGGAATGAGGTATTCTATATAATATCTGTAAATACATACACACTCATAAGTATGTTTAGTATTGAATGAAGAAAATAGTATTTGCTTTGCCTAGTACGTATTAGCCTAATATTTATCATAGCAAATGTTTGTCAGTATTTGACTTACCATGGTACGTGGTGAAAAATGAGTGTGAGGGCAGTTGGCTGTTTGCTTCTTTGGAGGCTCTAGTTTTGATCTGTGGGCGTAATCGGAATGCATTTGATGATGGTTCAGTAGGGAGAGTATGTGAGGATCCTGGAAGGGGGTGCACACTGTCCTGTCTGACTTGCCCTTTCTTTCTGATGGATGGGTGCCTGTAGCAACAGGTTCCATTTCTGCAGGAACAAGGCCAGGTGTAATTAAAGTAGACCTGTTGTTGTTCTTCCCTGCCTGGTATTTAAGATATGTTTCGATCTGTAACCAGGCTCTGGTTCCTGAAAGATGCGTGAATTTGTGCTTCCAGCTCTCTTGGATGTGCTGAACACTGATATGATGTTAGATGTGGCAGCTGTGGGCCCTGTGCACTTCCGTAGGTCAGGTTCCTGAACGATGCGTGAATTTGTGCTTCCAGCTCTCTTGGATGTGCTGAACACTGATACTATGTTAAATGTGGCCCCGTGCGCTTCTGTAGGTCAGGTTTGCACGTTGTTGTTCGTGCCCTGATTCTTTTTATTCACACCCATGTTGTCGTATTCTGTTCTGTTAGCACTTCCCGTGTCATTCTGTTCCGGCCCACAGGAACACTGAACCCGCAGCACGCATCTTCCTCAGCTGTCAGTTTCTCTTTACTGAGGAGACAGACGGAGCTCCCCTGGGCTCCCTGCCTGGTGACAGCTTACTTGTCCCTGAAGACACAGCTTTGCTTACTTTGGCCTCTTGTCACATGAGCCTAAAAACGCTGTGCTCTGTGCATCTGCACGTCTGTATATGAGTGGGTCGTCCCCAGTTCAGTCTCGGGTGGTCTGGATGACGCGTGTGTTTCTGCTGACACAGGGCTGCACTTACGACTTTGCCCCTTTTCAAACGGTTGAATACCTCAGGGTCTTGCCCCTCAGACAGGAGCAGCGCATTGGCATCACTTGGGAGCTTATTAGAAGCGCAGAACCTTGTGTCTGCTGAACCAGAATCTGCAGTGTTAGCAAGACTTCCAGGCGATTCTCATGCACAGAGAAGTTTGAGATGCACTGTTGCAAAGCACAGTTGAAACTGAAATTATAACTTTGATGATTTGAAGGCACTTTGGGTTCTTACAGACGTTTAAAGTAATGGTTTAAATGTAAAAGCACAATACTATTAAACTTTCCAAGTACCCATTACAAGGTTACACGAGGAGGCAAAGATACTGTGTGACTTTGTTGCAAATGTCAGAGTAGCCGCAGGAAAGCAGTTTGAGCCTAAGAATCTTAGAGGATTTGTTTCTTTCACGTGGGCAGTGCCTCCCAGAGCTGGGCTCAGGGGAGTTAAGAGGGTGTGGTCAGGTCTGCGGATTCGCTTGGTGCTGCCTCACGGCTGCCTGTCAGCTGTGTCCTGAGCTCTGAGCTGGTAGGCACCTGAGAACTGGCTCGATACTGACTGCTCTCAGGTGAGTGCAGATGTAAACTGGCAGTAACAGTGCCGTGCACAGGAAGGGCTGCGACTGAGGAAATACAGGAACCTACACAGACTCCAGTGCTCTTGCCTGGAGAATCCCACGGACGGAGGAGCTTGGTGGGCTACAGTCCACGGGTCGCAAAGAGTCGGACACGACTGAGCGACTTCACTTTCACACAGACTTGTGGGTGGGTCAGGACAGCCTTCTGGGTTCAAGGAAATGCACTTCAGTCCTAAAGGGTGGATGGCTAGCCAGGCAGAAGTAGGGAGCAGGGCATTTCAGGTATTGCAAAGGGAATGTGCAAAACTTCAGTATGGCTTGGGTTTTGAGTTCACAGAGAACATCAAGAAACAGGGCAGGAGGGCGAAATGTGGGTCTCCAGGGGCCTTGAAAGGACGTGAGAGTTTGCACCTCGTCTTGAGATGGTGGAGGGACAGGAGCAGCTCTCATACGGGAGGCATGGTCAGACAAGACTTGTCAGTGGTGGGGTTGGAGCTCTGTGAGGAGTCTGATAAGCAGGTGGTTCCTGGAGGGGTTGGTTGGGGATGGCATGGACGTGTGTGGGGCACTCGGAGGGGTGATGTTATTGAGCTGAGATGACAGGAGAGAGGATGAGGTTAGCATGTGACTTGTTGGATTTGAAGTGCTTGTGAGATTTCTAAGTGGAAACGTGTCCTAGGCAGATGGAGAATTCTGGGCTGGAGGTGCAGAATTTGAGCATCTTTAGGCATAGATGGGCTCTTTGACAAAATTGTGCTAATAAAATGAACCTCAGAAAGTGTCCTCCAGTGGGAAAGATGGAGAAGCCACTAACCCTGGCTCAGTGCTGTGGAAGCACCAGGGGATCCCTGCAGACAAGTGAGGTCCTGCTGTGCGGACGGGCAGGGCGGAGCCTCCTGTGAGTCGCGGTTTGCTGTGCTTTGTTTTAGGTGACAGTTGACAAATGGGAACCTCTGTTGAACAACTTGGGCCACGTCTGCAGAAAACTTAAGTAAGTGAAGTAAAGCATTTTTCAGAAATTTTCTTTGCAACTAAAATTTTACTTAATCATGTGTAGCTATTTCCATAGTTTTTTTTTTCTATTTCCATAATTTTGAGATCCCTTAGTTTCCTTGTACTTGGTTCTTCAGATATAGCAAGCAACAGAAGAAATGTTTTTATTACCTTTGTTAGTATAATTTTATTTTAGAAGTATATTGAGAATAATAATTACTTCTGTTTTCTTGGATTAAAAATGTTTACTGTTAAAATTACTTTAGAGGAATTAGGACAGCAGGGCCGATTTGGAGCCGTGCTCGCGCCTAACTCGCTGCTGTCCTCTAGATGCCAGTTTCACAGTGATGACTGGGATGATATTAGGTGACAGTTGAAAGAGAGACTCTCTGGTTAGTTTCAAGTTTGATGACCTTGAAGTTATTCAAAGTTTAGCAGGTTTTTCAGGATATCTTGCAGTCTTTACTATGCATGATGAACTGCAGCGTTTCCCAAACATTATCGTGCACGAAATCTTTTCTCAGCAGGGTTTCTACAGAGCAGGTATTCTAGAAAATTTGGGGGAATGCTGCTCCAGGTGACTCCTGTGGGCCTTACAGCAAAACTGTTTAGTCCCTTGAACCACCCCTGGCTGGGAGGCTTGCCTGCACCCAACAGAAGCCTTGCTGCATGAGGGGCCAGGCCCAAGAGCCCAGGATGGGATTCAGCTGGTGGCCCTGTAGGACTGTCTACACTCGGCTGGAAGACACACTGAGGTGGATACACAGTGGATGTGAAGGGCGTTGCCGTGTAGACTGTGACTCTAATATAGGAAGGTGTTTCTGTGTGTGCCCATCCGGGAAAACCCGCTGTACTCACTGACTGCTCCTCTCTTCCTGTTCTCCCTCCTCATAGGAAGTATGCTGAGGCCTTGGACTACCACCGGCAGGCCCTGGTGTTAATCCCTCAGAACGCGTCCACCTACTCCGCCATCGGCTATATTCACAGTCTGATGGGCAACTTTGAGAACGCTGTGGACTATTTCCACACCGTATGTTTTTTGTTTGTACCAAGAGCTTTAAATCTGGTTGAGAGTTACCACTTGTTTGAAACATCTTTTCTAGGCAATATGTTCTTACTTGAGAGAAGTGCAGCTTAAAATGTACGTTTTGAAATTCTTCAGGCAACCTTGCATTTTACTCTCCTCTTTGCAGAGAAAAGTGTGTGAGTTGTCTTACAGTTCTCAGATGTGAGCCTTACCTGAGTATCTGTCAGCGCAGCTGAGCTGGGTGCACGTCTAGGGAGCCCTTTGGGAACTCCAGTCCTTATGACTGAAAAGTAATTGCCCATACATGAGCAGAACTGCTGCGTTCGTCATTGGGACAGGCTCTCTCCTTAATCCACATGCAGGATTTCATCAAGCCTGTCACCGTTAATAATTAGAAAGCAAAATGACTGTATCAGAACTTACACTGCCATTTAAACTTTAATGTAATTCTTTCCTGTCACTTTGGTTTTTTTTGTTTGCTTAGAAAAAGTGCTCTTTTGGACATATTAGGGCATAGATTCTTGTCAGGGAGCGCTCTGCTATCTGCGTAACAGAAGATATAAGTGAAATTGTTAGGGTATTCAGTTCTTCACATTCAGAGTTTGGTTCTTCTAAGTCACTTTTGTATCAAGTGATCAATATTCCTGTTTTCCCAAAACTCTGTCCACATGCCGGTACACGTACCCCACTCAGGCTCTTCCCAGCTAGCGGCATTGACTCTGCCAGAAAGTGTGCCAGAACGTTTTTGGATAATGCCCACAACTCAGTGCCTCCTTTGGGCGTTCTTCAGGTGGTGTGTGGTCTGGTTTGTACTACTGATGTGGCCGCCAGGCCCACACTGCTGGCACAGGCGTGTTCACCCAGTGAGACCAGCTGATAGCAGTAATAAGAAGCCACCTGTTGAAAGACTTCCAAACTTCAGATGCTAGAATTTGAAAAAACGTGGGTCTTCAAATTGATGAAATAACTGTATTTGGAGAAAGAGATAAAATATGAGAAAATACAACATTTCACAGTTAAATTAGTGAATGATAGATTTGTAACTGATTTGCAAGGGTTGGTTAGAGATTTCAGGAAAGATGAATTCCTGAAGTGCCGCCGGATGACCAGATACTTGTTGAGCAGGCAGGAGTGTGGACTAAGCAAGTTTTCTAGTTTTTGTGACCTTTCAAATGTCTGTATTTGAGTGTTACATAAGTTGTTTCTTTTCTGTGTTTTCATTAATACAGAGGGCTTCACGGGCTTTTTAAGAATGCTTCTGGAGGGCAGCGTTTCAAACATAAAAGATGGAATAGTGTAATGACACACTACGTACCCATCACCCAGCCTCAGCAGTTATCAGATGATAGCCACTCATGCTGTCTGTTTCCCCACTAACAACCTCCCTTCACTGCTATCCTGAGTTCCCTGGAATATTTAGAAATGAGATCCATGGCAATGCTTTAAGCCAATCAGAAAGAAATGGATTTTCTTGTAATAACCAGGCTGAATCTTTTCTGCAGGCCCTTGGTCTTAGGCGAGATGATACATTTTCTGTTACAATGCTTGGTCATTGCATTGAAATGTACATTGGTGATTCTGAAGCTTATATTGGTAAGATGATAATTATTCTTATTGATGTTGTAGTCCATACTTTAGATCTTTGTATATCTCTGTTTAGGTGTCTCAGATTGTCGTATAAAGTTCTGAGTTTATTTGTCTGATCATTCTTGCTATAGTAACATCAAGAAACTCCATTTATTTGAGCGGAAAGCATGTGGGGATTAATGAGGCATGGCTTCCCTCGTGGCTCAGAGGGTAAAGTGTCTGCCTGCAATGCGGGAGACCTGGGTTCAGTCCCTGGGTTGGGAAGATCCCCAACCCAGGAGAAGGAAATGGCAACCCACTCCAGTATTCTTGCCTGGAAAATCCCATGGACGAAGGAGCCTGGTGGGCTGCAGTCCATGGGGTTGCAGAGTCGGACACGACTGAGTGACTTCACTTTCACTTTCTTTCACTTTCACTTTCTATGGATCCATTCACTTTAAAGTCAAGTACTTGCTATATGCAAAATATCATTTTAGAATATGGATGATATACAAGAATCAATCTATTTGCATAACTGAAAAGTCTTGAGAGATTTTTCTAATAAGTAAATGCTTTACTATTTTACAATGCAGAGTATAGCATGTTAATCTTGGCACTTCAGTGGACTGTTAAATTGGCTTATGTTCACATTTCAACACTATGTAATTTTATAAATTTTTATAAATGATTAGCAAGTCATAAGGTAAGTTGGTATGGAGTTGTTGGAAAAGACCCTGATGCTGGGAAAAATTGAGGGCAAGAGGAGAAGGGGGTGACAGAGGATGAGGTGCTTGGATGGTGTCACTTACTCAATGGACATGAGTTTGAGGAAACTCAGGGAAATCGTGATGGACAGAGAAGCCTGGCGTGCTTCAGTTCATGGATCACAAAGAGTTGGACATGACTTGGTGAGTGAACAGCAACAAGAGCTGCGAAGGTGAGTCGGTCTGGAGTTGCGCTCCTTAGTCAGGAGCGTTGTAAAAGAGTAGAGGCCTCAATACAGGTAAACACTTGAGGGCACACAGGCACATTAGAGACCAAGAGAGCTCCTTCCAGCACTAGACTCACCAGGGAGCTCGTCTAGAATTTACAGCACAGAGACTCACCAGGGAGCTGGTCCAGAATTTACAGCACAGAGACTCACCAGGGAGCTGGTCCAGAATACAAACAGTCCTGCACATGGCCCTACAGTAAGAAAAAGCGCCATCAAAAATGTCCAAAGTGCTTGAGCAGGAGTTTCACCACAGAGAATATTGAAAGAATTACAAGCAAATGAAGGTGCTCAGTACATTACTTATCAGGAAAGTGAATAAAGGCCATGCTGAGGCATCACTATAAACCTGCCAGAGTGGCTAAAAGAAACAAATACTGATAGTGCCTGGGGTTGGTGATGGCGCAGAGAAGCTGGGACTCTCACATGTTGTTATTGCTGGATTATAAATAGGGCAGACTCTTTGAAAAACTGTTTAACAGCACGTCTGCTGAGGTTAGACAGGCCTGCTGTTGCCCAGTGCGCTGCTCTGGCCAGCAGAGGCACGCTGTTTCCCGCAGCCCTGCAGGTGACTTGTGTGCTGGGCTTCCGCTTGGCAGGGCTGATGGGCTAAGATGGTTCATGCACAGGGGAGCCTCACTGACAGAGCGGGGCCCCTCCGGGGGTCTTTACCCCAGGCTTCCCTATAGCATGGTGGTCGCAGGGCCTGAGGAGGAGAACTACAGTTTCGGGGCCCCCTGAAGGCTGCCGTTTGCACAAAACCATTTCTGTCCCATTCTTTTCATCACAGTGAGTCATGGGTTCAATCCCTGATCCAGGAAGGTCTCACATGCCACGGAGCCCCTAAGCCCGTTTGCAACGACTGAGGTGGCGCTCTAGCAGAGCTCGGGAGGTGCAGCTACTTAAGCCTGTGCTCCCAGGGCCCGCGGTCTGCCACAGGAGAAGCCGCTGTAGTGAGAGGCACGCCCTCCACAGCAGAGAAGAGCCTGTGCAGCAGCGAGGACCCAGCACAGCCCAAGTGTACGAATGGGACGACTGAAAAAGTGTCTGGAGACCCAGTGCCAGGGTGGGCGCTTGCCTGCCCTCCCAGAGGCCTTACAAAAGGAGATTTCTAAGCTGGCTCATTACACATTACTTTATTGGACATCTGTTACGTTACATCCGGGTGTACAGCATAATGAGTTATCTGCCTTGTAAAACCACCACCACAGTAGGTCTAGTTAACATCTGTCACAACACAGAAAAACTTGTTTCTTGAAATGAGAACTTACAAGGTACACTCTCAGCAACTTTTGAATATGTAAAATGGTATTATTAACTGTAATTGTGCTGTTTTTGTCTTTAGTAGACTTGCATGTTATCTGTCAAGACATCTGTTGCTGAAAGCTATTGGTTTGAAGTCTGTAAAACTGTCATCTTGTTCACGTCAGAGTAGCTGAGCCTGTGCTAAGACACTTTAGTCGTGTCCGACTCTTCGTGACCCCACAGAGCAGCCCGCCAGGCTCCTCTGTCCATGGGGTTTTCCAGGCAAGAGTTACTGGCGTGGGCTGCCATTTCCTCCTCCAGGGGATCTTCCCCACCCAGGGACTGAGCCAGCATCTCCTAGCTCCCTTGCGTTGGCAGGCAGATCCTTTACCAGTGGGTCCGCCTGGGAAGCCCTGATAGCTGGGCCTCTCCGTGGTCCACCCATTCTTCTTAAAATTTTGATTTGTGGAAAATCAGTGTGTTTCTCTGTGCCTGAGACTCGTGACTGTACTCGGGCCGAGTGCCAGCCAGGGTTCTCCATCTGCAGCTGCTGAGGAGGTCCTGCCCCAGGCTCCTGTTGGCACTGACTCCCTTTGCGGGTAGGAGGCGGCTGCTGAAGCCCTGGAGCTGAGCCTGCCTGTGCTTCTGGGAGCCTTCCCCATAGTCTCCCTTCATCATAAAGACCCATGGGGCAGAGAGACATGGGAACATTTTCGTTAGCTATGCACGTGCTCTTACAAGGACATGTGACCCAAATGATAGAGCAGTGTTATGTATTGCTGGAAATGACAAATGGGATTTTCTGTTTTGTTCTTACTGTGGTGTGTCTGTCTTTTTAGGAGCAGACATCAAAGACAAACTAAAGTGTTACGATTTCGATGTGCATACAATGAAGACATTAAAAAACATTATTTCACCTCCGTGGGATTTCAGGGAATTTGAAGTAGAAAAACAGACTGTGGAAGAAGCAGGGCTTGCACCACTAGAAACCTCAAGGAAAACCCCAGATTCCAGACCTTCCTTGGAAGAAACCTTTGAAATTGAAATGAACGAAAGTGACATGATGTTAGAGACGTCTATGTCGGACCACAGCACATGATTCCAGACTAGTCCCAGTTCCCCGTTGTCTTAGAGTAAGTCTGTTTCCTGTCATCCTTGTCTTAAACATTTCCAATTTCTCAACATGCGTCCAGACCCCACCTCTGCATTTAGGAATGGATACTTGCCTTAAGAGATTGGATCGCACACTTTTGCAACAGATGTTTTCTGAATATACAGAATAGTAATGCAAAGTGAAATAAAGAAGGTGAAACATCTCTCACGTCTTTTTTTCAGCAGACTTTTATTTGGGGCTGATTTTGAACTTACAGAAAATCTACAAAGATAGTACCAGGAGCTTCCAGATGCGCTCACCCAGTTCCCGTATTGCTACCATCTCATGTGACTGTGAGACTTCCATCATAACGTAGAAACCCCCCTTGGTTTTCAGTAACCAAACTCCAGGCGTTTTGGATTTCACCAGTTTTCCTGTGAGTGTCCTCTTTCCACATCTGCATTTGGGGGGCCTGGGCTGTCAGATCTCCTGGGCTCCTTGGCTGGGACGATGTCTCGGGCCTTGTCTTTCATGATCTGGACAGCTTTGGAGAGGACCCGTCAGATAGTTTGTAGAGTTACCCTCAGTCTGGGTTTGTCTCAAGTGCTCTGGATTGGACGAGCGCTGGGTTTGAGGTGTGAGCTGCCTTCCTCATCACCCATGTCCGGTGCGCGGAGTTAGCGTGACTCACCGGGGGTGTCGCCCTGATCACTGGTGGCGTTGGAGTCTGCCGGGTCTCCCCTCTGAGAAGTCGTCGTTCGCCCCTTTCCACACTTTAGAAACAAATCATTAAGTACAGTCTACCCTCCGTTGGACACAGGGTTTGAGTTAAGCTCCATCCCCTGAGGCGGATGGTGATTCCATCTGTTTTCTTCTGCTTATTCATGTTATGTATTGATCCCATCTACTTACCAGCACTGACTCGGGCGACCGTGTTTTCTGGCTGGGGCTGTACTTCTTTGCTGACACTGCTCGTTTGCGGCTTCAGTTGTTCCAGCTTCGGCCGTTGGCACTCTCTCAGCTTGGCTCGCATGTCCTTGTCACGTGCCCCAATCCGTTTGTTTTTTTCTTCTGGATTTTCCTTTATTTTGGTAAAATATCTGTAACGTAGACTGTGGACTTCAGTTAACACTAACGCATCACTCTTGGTAACAGCTGTGTCACATGCATGCAAGAAAGGGATCTGGGGTGGAGGGGAGCAGGTAATGTATGGAAACTGCTTTCTTTCCCATTTTTCTGTAAAGAATGTGTGCATATGGGCATAGGTAGTCCTTTTCTTCAAGTGTATAATTACTGGCATTTATTTCCAGCTTGTTTCCATCGCTCTATAAACAGAAACTTTGGCCACTAAGCAGAAACTCCCCACTTGTCTCTCACCCAGCCCCTGGGCTTCCCAGGTGGCATTACTGGTAAAGAATCTGCCTGCCAGTGCAGGAGATGCAAGAAACATGGGTTTGATACCTGGTTTGGGAAGATCCCCTGGAGGAGGAAGTAGCAACCCACTCCAACATTCTTGCCTGGAATATTCCGTGGACAGAGGAGCCTGGGGTCGCAAAGAGTCAGGCACCACTGACTCAGCGCTGAACATCACCTGGCAACCTCTCATCTGATTTCCTTCTCTGGGTTTGCCTATTCTCGATAATCCCATGTAAGTGGAATCATAGAATATTTGCCCTTTTGTGTCTTTTTCTTTTAATCTAGCATCATATTTTCAAGGATTATCCATACTGTAGCTTTTATCAGAACTTTGTTCCTTTTCACGGCTGAACAGCATTCCATTGCGTGTATATTTTCTGCACCCATCTGTTGGCGGATACTCAGGTTATCTTCGTCTTCTGCCTTCCGTGAATAACGCTGCTGTGCGCGCGGCCATGTGCTTGTCTGTCTGGACCCTTGCTTTCTGTCCTGTGGGTGTGTGCCTAGGAGCGGGGCTGCTGGGCCATGTGATGATGCCGTGGTTGAGAGACAGCTGGCCTCACAGTGCCTCTACCAGTTTACGTTACCACCACTGCTACACAAGCGTTCCAGTTTCTCTTCAGCCTCACCAGTGCTTTTTTTACTGTTGCTTTTTCACTCTAGCTCCCATAGTAGGTGGAAGTGATGTTTCATTTTGATTGATTGGCCTTTCTCTTATGACGTTGATCAGGCACCCTCTGCTTATTGGCCATTTGTATATCCTCTTTGGAGAGCTGTCTGCTCAGATACTTAACTTACTTTAAAATAGGTAAGGGTTAGGGTTGAACTGGTGGTAAATGTAAGGAATTATTTCTGGGCTCTGAATTCTATCCCATTGGCCCACATGCATATCCTTATGCTAGTCCACTGTTTTGTTAACTGTTGCTTTGGAGTAAGCTTTGAAATTGGAAAGTTTGAGTCCCACAACTTTGTTCTTTTTCAGGGTTGTTTTGCCTATCATAGTCCCTTGAATTTCCATATTAATTTTAGATTTTATTTATTCATTTCTGGAAAAACACCATTGAGAATTTGATAGGGATTTAACTGAGTATTATGTCTACCACGTATACACAGGATGAGCTTTCCTTTATTTGTCTTTAATGTCTTTTAAGAATATTCTCCAGTTTTCATTGTCTTTCACCTCCTTGGATGAATTTATTCCTAATTATTTTATTCTTTATAATACTGTTGCAAATGGAATTGTTTTCTTAGTTTCCTTTTTGGATTGTATCATCCCTAGTGTATAGAAATAACTGAGTTTTGTTTGTTGACTTTGTATCCTGAATTTGTATCTCAGCTTTAATAGTTTGTGTGTGTGTTAGATTTTTAGAGTTTTCTACACCATAGGGTCGTGTTGTCTGCACGTTTATTTTGTCCACCGGATGGTAACATTGCTTCACTGATCATGTTGTGGTATTGTTTTGGTGTTTTGGAAAAGTGAACACCTCATAATTAAGCCATGACCTCTTGACAGTTCTTTAAGACAAGAGCTTTAAGACATTCGACTAAGTCATTTTGCACGTCAGCAGCAGTTTAATATCAGTGTTTAATCTTCAGAAAGTGTCAAAAAAACAAAACAGGTAATGTGTAATTGTTCTGCCAAGTACTTTTCTTTTACGATTCAGATCTCTAGTATTTCATAATAACGCGTAGTTTCCTAAAATATCAGCCTTCCTGCCACCTTTAAAGTGACCGTGCTGTCATCTTTGAGGAAAAATAAGAGTGTAATGGTCACCAGTTGCTTTAAGCTGCTGTCATTCATCCAGTAGACCTGTGTTCTGGAGTAAAATGTAACCCTCCTGTGACCAGGACCATGTGCACAGGTGGCGCGTTCGGTGAGGGCTAGGTTCTCTGACATTTGAAGACTACGTAACACTGCTTTTGTTTTGGATGGAGTTCTGTGTGTATTTTAAGCAAAACATGCTCTGTAATGTGTAGGAAGCTAGATTTTCTTTCAGCTGTGCTTTTTTTTTTCGTGTAAAATCGTAAGTGGTTTTACCAGTGTGTATCATTCACTGTCTTGAAATTTGTATTATAGAATTTTATGTAATAATTTCTTTATGCAAGCATGAATTCTAGAATTCTGCCGTTTCTCACCATCAGCCCGTTCTGCCCCTACATTCCACCCTCAGGGTATAATTAACTCTCTTCTCTGACAACTGCATTTTCCTTGGCTTCCCTCATAGCACAGTTGGTAAAGAATTTGCCTGCAATGCAAGAGACTCCGGTTTGATTCCTGGGTCGGGAAGATCTGATGGAGAAGGGATAGGCTACCCACTCCAGTATTCTTGGGCTTCCCTGGTGGCTCAGCTGGTAAAGAATCCGCCTGCAATGTGGGAGACCTGGGTTTGATCACTGGGTTGGGAAAATCCCCTGGAGAAGGGAACGGCTACCACTCCAGTATTCTGGCCTGGAGAATTGCATGGACTGTATCACCCATGGGGTTGCAAAGAATCAGACACGACTAAGCAGCTTTTACTTTCTTTGTCACAATAAAAGCTTTTGATCAGCATAACTAGGCTTTCAATACAGAGTTGATTGGAGACAGACAAGGAAACTGTTGATCTAGTGTGTGCAACTTCATCATAATTTATTCCTGTAGGATTCCTTTCAGTTCAGTTCAGTTGCTCTGTCGTGTCCAACTCTTTGCGACCCCGTGGACTGTAGCATGCCAGGTTTCCCTGTCCATCACCAGCTCCTGGAACTTGCTCAAACTCATGTCTATTGAGCCAGTGATGCCATCCAACCATCTCATCCTTTGTTGTCCCCTTCTCCCACCTTCAATCTTTCCCAGCATCAGCATCTTTTCCAAGGAGTCAGTTCTTCGCATCAGGTGGCCAAAGTATTGGAGTTTCAGCTTCAGCATCAGTTCTTGGATTGAATATTCAGGACTGATTTCCTTTAGGATGGACTGGCTGGATCTCCCTGCAGTCCAAGGGACTTTCAGAGTCTTCTCCAACACCACAGTTCAAAAGCACCAATTCTTCAGTGCTCAGCTATGTTTATAGTCCAACTCTCACATCCATACATGTGTACATGTGTGCACATACATGTGTACATACATAGGATTCCTTTAGACTTTACGAAATAATGAAAATGACTCCTTGCCCCCTTTCTGGTTTTTTTTTTTGAGAACTTGGTTTTGGAACTTTTTTTCTTTCAGTTTTTTAGCTCATTTAAAATGACACATTTCTGGGCTTCCCTGGTGCTGCAGTGGTTAAGAATGCAGGGGCACCATTTTGATCCCTGGCCCTGGAAGATCCCACATGCCATGGGGCGACTAAGCCTGTGCTCTAGAGCCAGGGGGCTGCAACTGCTGAAGCCTGGAGCTGGTGCTCAACCTGAGAAGCCCGAGCACCGTAGCCCCCTGTGCACAGGAAAGCCCAGCCCGACCAAAAACAAAGCGACACATTTCGAGTTTGTCCATAGGTAGCGAGTGGTTCAGAGATAAAAGACTGGATTGAGTTAAACCTGGATAAAGTTAAGATGGATTGAGTTAAAACTGAGTTACTCCCAGTGGCTGCCAGCGACTCCCCTCATCTCTTAATGCCTCAGGTACTCCATTCTCGTTTGTACTTGAAGTACTGGGAAGGTGCTTTGAATGAAAAATATAGTCAACATGATTAAGTCGAAAATATGAAAAGGCATGGCACTTAAAAATCAACCTGTAGGTGAATTATTTTAACCAAAAGTACTTCTGCCTGCATGTTTGTCAAAGGAAAACATGGTTGCTGTCCCATTGAGCACTTCAAAAAATGAGTGAAGATTGCATTGGAAACATTAAGGCCCTGTTTTGTGAGTGCTGAGCGTCTGAGCTACTCTAGTCACTGACACCTGAACACGAAGGGCAGGTGAAGTGAAACTTTGCGGCCAATTTCTTCTCTTAACTCGGGGGCATGCATTCTACTTCGTAGGGGAAAGCCATGCGCTGATTTGTGCTGTCATTTCCTTGCTTTTTCTTAAATGTAACTGCTATTCTCTGACGAAACGTTCAGATTTCCTTGGGAAAGAATAAAAGGCTGACAACACTTTATCGGCCTTCCCACGTGGCACCGTGGTGCAGAATCCACCTGTCAATGCAGGAGACTGCAGGTGGGATCCCTGGGTCGGTAAGATCCCCTGGAGTAGGAAATGGAAACCCGCTCCGGTATTCTTGCCTGAAAAATTACCTGGAGGAGCCTGGCGGGGTACAGCCATGGGGTTGCAGAGTCGGATACGACTGAGCACACAAAAACAAGACCCTCAGGCGCGCGTGTGTAATCTTCCTGGAACGTTTCTTCTCCGCCCCGCCTCGCCCCGCCTCGCCCCGCCCAGTTCAAAGCTCCTACTGAGGCTACGCTCGCGCCCCGAATTGCCCGCCAGCCGCGGCTCCAGGCCCACGGCCCGCCCGGTGCAGCTCGGGCCCGCCCCTGGCCGCGCGCGCCCCTCCCTGGCCCGCGTCTCCGCGCCGGCGGCGGGGCGCGCGGGGACGCAGACGCGCAGCCCGGGGCGGGGGAGGGGACCTGCGGCCTCGCCCCGGCGGGGGCGGCGCAGTTCTCGCGAGGTTTCCGCTCTGACGGGAGGCGGTGGCAGCGCCGCGTTGGGTACGGATGCGCTCGGAGGATGGAGCCGGGGGCCCCGGTGTGGCCGTTGCTACGCGGGGTCCGAGCGGGAGGGAGAAACCATCCCCCGCAGAAAGCCAGCTCCGCCGGGAGTCTCCGCGGCGGGAGGCCGAAGCGCCGCTGGCCGCCGCCGCCGGCTGTGGGAGCAGCGCCGGCAAACCTCGTGGGCGGCGCGGGGGCGGGGCGGGGCGGGGCCGGCAGCCTCGCGATAACAGACTGCGCTGAGCGGGGCGGGGCCGGAAGCCTCGCGATAACAGACTGCGCTGAGCGGGGCGGGGCCGGCAGCCTCGCGATAACAGACTGCGCTGAGCGGGGGCGGGGCCGGCAGCCTCGCGATAACAGACTGCGCTGAGCGGGGCGGGGCCGCGGGCTCTCCAGCACCACGGACAGCGGCGTCTGGGCGGCGGGGAAGCGGCGGGCGGCCCGGCGTGCCTGGGCCCTCCCGGTGGCTCAGCGGGTAGAGCACCCGCCCGCCGTGCGGGAGACCCGGGTTCGGTCCCTGGGTCGGGAAGATCCTCTGGAGCCGGGAACGCCTCCCCACTCCAGTGTTCTGGGCTGGAGAATGCCATGGTCCATGGGGTCCCAAAAGTCGGACGAGACTGAGCGACTTTCACTTTACTTCTCTGACTCTGGAGGAAAAAAGTCAGTTCAGCCTGCGGGTGTTTCCCGGCGAGGCTGGGACGCTGGGCCCGCCAGTGCCGCCCAGGAGCAGCCCTCCTCGCCGAGGGGAGCCGGGCGGGTCCTGCGGGGGCCCGGCCGCGTCGTACTGAGCGCGTGGGCCGGTGCGCGCGGCTGGCTGGCTGGCTTAATGACCATTGCCTGGGGAACGGCTGCTGTCCGCAGCCTGTTTCGACCTCGCCGATCCCTTTTAGACTATCGAGCCCTCCTTACCCTCTTGACAGCGTTGTTCTCCGAGCGCGTATTTCGCGCAGTTTAGGGTAGTTGCTGTTCAGTCGCCCAGTCTTGCCCGCTTCTGCCACCGCGCGGACTGCAGCACGGCAGGCCTCCCTGTCCCTCGCCACATTCCGGAGTTTGCCCAAGTTCATGCTCATTGCAGCGGTGAAGCTGTCCAGCCGTCTGTCTCATCCTCTGACGCCCTCTTCTCCTCCTGCCCTCAGTCTTTCCCAGCATCAGGGACTTTTCCAATGAGTCGTCTGTTCGCAGCAGATGACCACAATACAGGAGCTTCAGCTTCAGTCCTTCCAGTGAATAGTCAGGGTTTGATCTCCCTTAAGATTGACTGCTTTGATCTCCTTGCTGTCCAAGGCTTTCTCAGGAGTCTTCTCCAGCACCACAGTTGGAGCATCAGTTCTTTGGTGTTCTGCCTTGTTTACGGTCCACCTCTGACAACCATGATATCCTAAAATACTCCGAGCTGGATATTCCGAGCAGAAATGGGGTGACCGGGATCTGGGTTGTTGTTTAGTTGCTAAGTGGTGTCCCACTTAGTAGCTGAAGTGGGTTTGATCTCCCTTAAGATTGACTGCTTTGATCTCCTTGCTGTCCAAGGCTTTCTCAGGAGTCTTCTCCAGCACCACAGTTGGAGCATCAGTTCTTTGGTGTTCTGCCTTGTTTACGGTCCACCTCTGACAACCATGATATCCTAAAATACTCCGAGCTGGATATTCCGAGCAGAAATGGGGTGACCGGGATCTGGGTTGTTGTTTAGTTGCTAAGTGGTGTCCCACTTAGTAGCTGAAGCTTAATAACCTCAGATATGCAGATGACACCACCCTTATGGCAGAAAGTGAAGAGGAACTAAAAAGCCTCTTGATGAAAGTGAAAGAGGAGAGTGAAAAAGTTGGCTTAAAACTCAACATTCAGAAAACGAAGATCATGGCATCCGGTCCCATCACTTCATGGGAAATAGGTGGGGAAACAGTGGAAACAGTGTCAGACTTTTTTTGGGGGGGGATCCAAAAATCACTGCAGATGGTGACTGCAGCCATGAAATTAAAAGACGCTTACTCCTTGGAAGAAAAGTTATGACCAACCTAGATGGCATATTCAAAAGCAGAGACATTACTTTGCTGACTAAGTTCCGTCTGGTCAAGGCTATGATTTTTCCAGTGGTCATGTATGGATGTGAGAGTTGGCCTGTGAAGAAGGCTGAGTGCCGAAGAATTGATGCTTTTGAACTGTGGTGTTGGAGAAGACTCTTGAGGGTCCCTTGGACTGCAAGGAGATCCAACCAGTCCATTCTGAAGGAGGTCAGTCCTGGGTCCTTTGGAAGAAATGATGCTAAAGCTGAAACTCCAGTACTTTGGCCACCTCATGCGAAGAGTTGACTCATTGGAAAAGACTCTGATGCTGGGAGGGATTGGGGGCAGGAGGAGAAGGGGACGACAGAGGATTAGATGGCTGGATGGCATCGCTGACTCGATGGACGTGAGTCTGAGTGAACTCCGGGAGATGGTGATGGACAGGGAGGCCTGGCGTGCTGTGATTCATGGGGTCGCAAAGAGTTGGACAGAACTGAGCGGCTGAACTGAACTGAACTGAATGAGGTTCTAATGAATCCAACCAGCGACTTCTCTCCCCAGGTGGTCATCCGGCGGCTTCCCCCCAGCCTCACCAAGGAGCAGCTGGAACAGCAGCTGCACCCACTGCCTGCACACGATTACTTCGAGTTCTTTACTGCTGATGTCAGGTGAGAAGACCTCACCAGCCTTAGGAGGCCTAGCGGGAATTCTCCGGTGGTCCAGGGTTAGGACTCTGAGCTTTCACTGCCCGCCTGGTTTAACCCCTGAACGGGGCACTAAGATCCCACAGGCTGTGCTGTGGGGCCAAGAAAAGGGATAAAAAAAAAAAAGAGAGAGAGAGGCACTGACATTGGGTGGTAAAGTAATATAGATAATAGAAGCCATCTCTGTTTCAACTTCTTTCCCACACGTATGCAGAAATCAGTGCAGATCATTATTTCTTCAAGTTATTTCCACCTAGTGGAATTACTAAATTCCCTGAAAATGATTTAAGTATCTCCATAGCATCAACATAGTCTAAAAAGAAAAGCAGTCTAACACCATATTACTTAATTTTGTTTTGGATATCACTAAACTTTACTTAATATTACCTTTTATATGAAATAAATTGTATTAAAATATAAGAAAGAAAAACATAAATAATAGATGTATAAGCTAATCAGTTTTTAACAAGTGAACACACCCATGTAACTCAGACCCCAGTGTTCCCTTCCAGAACGGACACCCCTACTGTCAACCCACCTCTGCTAAGTTATGTCTCTTTCTATTCTCTTTTGCAGCTTGGTAGTAAGATGTTTCTGTCAATGCTTTAACAGTTCAGTATCTAATCTTTATTAAAAAACAGCAGACCTCAGGTTAGCCCAACAGGGGGACAGATCAGCTAGAATTTAGTGAAGTTCACTATGTGATTTCTTGGTGATTTCACATTATCTGTGTTATTTTTCTCTTCAATATCATGAGTTCTCATTTATAGCAGTCATACATACTTTCCTTTTGAATAAATACCTTTCAGTAAAAACTGTCAGTTTAGTCAGAGAAAAGTATCACAGGTGAATATAGATTTTTGTTTTTCTAAAAAAAACCAACATAAACATTTTTTCAAATGACTAAAGTTTAGTCTACAGTTAAAGGGGGTCAGGCGCTGGACTCAGAGTGACTCAGACTGGAATTCCAGCCCCACCTTTTTACCAGCTGCTTCCTCAGCGGGTACCTGATTTCTCCGAACCTTAGTGTTCTAGTGTTCTCATCCATGAAATGGGGTTGAAAGTTCCTGCCTGTGAAGGACATTGGTAACTGTGAGATAGAGGAGAAAGGTTTAGTTCTGTATCTCCCATGCTGCATGCTATAGTAAATACTCTTGTAAGATGCCCTAAACATGCTCTTTAAGTCTGTAAGGGATCTCTTTACAATATGCCATTTTCTCTGAATGAGTCATGACTGGGTTGTATTCCAGTCGTGATGTATGATTAGGAATGGTCTCTGAATAACCTGGCCTTTGATTTCCTACGTCTGAGAACCAGCATTTTAACCCTGCCTCTGTGCAGTAGAGAGACCAACCTAAAATATCTCTGAAATCTTTAAAAAAAAAAAAAATCTCAGCTAATCTTTTGTTTGGATTTTTTTTGATGAAGAGTACCCAGATTATTGTAATTAACTGAGAAGTGATTCTTTGGCATAAAGGTTTTGTCTGAAATAGTTTGTTGTATCCAGAAAAGAAAAAAAAATTGAAATAAGTCTTAAGTTGTTTTGGTCTTAAGTTTTTTACTGTTTTCATTGTTGTCTCTTCTTTCAGTCTTTATCCTCATCTCTACTCAAGAGCATACATTAACTTTAGAAATCCAGATGACATCCTTCTTTTTAGAGATCGTTTTGATGGATATATCTTCATTGATAGTAAAGGTTGGGTCATTGGCTTTTAAACTCTTCATTATAATTTCTGGGTACAGTAATTAAGTTTTGCTAGATGTTTGTGAGTTTTAATCGAATCCATAGATGCTAATCTAAAATAACTTCTTAAACTTTGATTATGTCACTGTGGTTATGAGCTTATGTTGAAAATTAAAATTATATATAAACCAAAGAATTCTAGCAATTTTGTGTAGATAACCTACTTAGGAATTATCATTGGACAGTGAAATTTTTCTCATAATGAGTTTTCTGGATAAGTACACTTTACTATTTTATGTAGAATTTTTCTGGATAAGTAAAATTCATTTTTTTAATGCAACCTAAACTGTTTTGTCCTAGTGCTGTGTACTAGGCATTATGGACAGAGCATGAAAAGTGAGTCGGACATTGTCCCTGTCTGTCTGAAGCCCTGCTCTTCCACTGGTTCTTGACTTTATTCTGCATAGTTGAGTATAAAGCAAATATAGAAGAGTGTCTTGCAGATAAATGAGAGTTAAAATATCAGTCATCTGACAAATATAGAAAGTGGCTAAAGGGTTTGGTACCAAGGTAGAAGTGTTTCATCTCTTGATTAAGCAGATTTTCTTAGTAAACTTTTCTTTCTGTCCCCACCCCAATATAACAACAAAATTAGCTTAAAGTTACTTTCATCCTGAATTTTCTGTATGAAGCAAATCTTACCTGAATATCATGTACATCCTTTGAAACCCTCTCTTTAAATAAGTGTCTCTTGTAAACTATGTCACTTCCTCAAATTTATATAACAGATTGATCATTGAATTAACCTTTAAAATTAAAAAATGTAAGCTATGACTAGGAAAGCTATTTAAAGGTATTCCAAAATAAGCTCTTTGGTGGGAGGGTGAAGAGGTTTATTGAGGTATAAGTTACATATGGTTAAAAAGTACCACTTTAAGGTATATAGTTTAATGAATTTTGCATATATCCAGTCATGTAACCACAACTACAATATAAGAAATGAGTTTATTTAGTAAATAATTGCTAATTCTTTCTTTAAATCTGGAGCTTGATGTGCTAAGATTACTGTTATTTGAAAGTAAAATTAAATTATAGTTTAAATAGTAACATTATCAGTGCTATGCTCAATGCTTAAGTAAGCTAGATTATTGTTTCAAAACGAATACAGTAGAATTTCAGAATGGCTTTTGTAATTTGTTTCCTGTTGAAGGGCTGGAATACCCTGCAGTGGTAGAATTTGCTCCATTCCAGAAGATAGCCAAAAAGAAGCTAAAGAAGAAAGATGCCAAAACGGGAAGCATTGACGATGGTGAGCCCTTCTTCAAGCAGCGGACGGTGAAGCTGTGAAATTAGGCACATTGGTCAGGAATAAGTCTTTCCCATGCACGGGAAGCAATACATTCCTGTTTTTCTGTTTTAATTTACAGACCCAGAGTACAAGAAATTTCTAGAAAGTTACTGTGTGGAGGAGGAGAAAACTAGTGTCAGCCCTGAAACTCTTCTGGGAGACATAGAGGCAAAGACACGCGAACTTATTGGTCTGTTTCGCTCATTTTCTTCTCTTTACTGAGATATGTATTTCTGGAGCATATCGTTCTTGTTCACGATTATTAGAAAAATGGACGCATGTGACAGGCTTGGCAGACGTGTAGAGTGTTTCCCAGTTTTGACAGAAGGAAAAGGATGTCAGCATGGCTAATGGGGAAAATGTTTCTGATTATCTGTCGGTGGAGAGAGAACACCTGAGTTTTCAGCTACAGTCATTCTGCTTCAAAGTTCTGATGCTCTGAATTGGCAGCTGAGAAGACATTTGAGTGCTGTGTGCTGGGCTGCATCAGGGAAGCTTATGTCTCAGAGCTGAAGCCAGCTATCTTTGCAAAGAGCAGCCACGGTAATGAGATGCTTTGCTTAAGTGTGATGTCATCTTGCCATCATTCAAAAACTGTCACAGCCCCTGAGCAAGTGAGGCAGATGCGTGGATAAGCCCAGCCAGAGTGCCGAGTCTGGTTTGAATCGGGCCTTCAGCCTTCTTCCCACAAGTGATCTATTCTGGGAATGGCTGTATCCTAGTAGCAATCTGCCCGAAGATTAAGGGTAGACATGAAACGCCTTTCTCTGTCAGGCAACCTGCTTGTCACTCCCAAACACACATGTAGTATCTCCTTTCTCACCTCTGTTGGGTCTGGAGCCTCCTTCCTGCCTAACGCTCCTCTGCCCTCCCCTCCCACGCCTCCCGCCTGTTCAGCCACTAAGACTTACAAGACAGGACAGCTACACTATTGGCTTTATCTTCTCCGTTCTCCTCTACAGTAATTCTCCTCGCATTCTGCTTCCGTGCTCCCCACCCCCGCAACAGAATGGTATTTTTGTCTTTGTGGTCTCAGCATATAATGCATTGCTTGGACAAGTTAGGTGTTTGGTAAATGTGTGTTGCATAAATTAGTAAGAAGGGTTAACATTATTGAAACATTCTTCATTAGTCTAATGATGAAGTTTTATATTTTATAGGAGGTGATTTAATGTGTGGCTGGAAGGATCTTTAATCGCTGAAGTATTTATGGAGATGTGCTTAGCTCATGTTGACTGGGTTTCGATTCTGAGTCTGGGTCCGGGGCAGCATGAGAACAGGACACAATGCTTCCGCTGTCTGTAGCTGCCCTCCTACTGGGGTGACTGGAGGAAACACAAGCAGAAACGCTTAAGCCCAAACATCTCCTCTTGTGAGAAGTGCCACGGATACGATGGAGTAGGATATTGGGGTGGAGAGAGAGGCCCCTCTGGGGCTATATTTGAGCCAAGTCCAGCGGAGTCAAGAGATGGAAGGAGGGGGCTGGAGGCTGGCGCTCTGGGCCTGCGTGGTTGGACACGGCCGGCAAGAGGCAGAGCTGCTGGAGAGCCGGGGCTGTCGCGTAACGGGCTGGAGCCCGTCGAGGGTGTGATCCAGTCTGATTTATTTTTCCCCATCACTCTGGTTGCTGCTGCTTCGGGGAGGGGGCTGGGTGAGTCCTGCAGAGTCAGCATGTGTGCTGGAGGAACTGACAGCACTGGCTGAGGACTGGGTGTGGGGGTGAGACAGCAGAAAGGGTCGTGGCCTCCAGGTGCTCAACCTGAGCAGGTCAGCGGCTCACGGCACCTTGACTGAGGGGGAGGAGAAGCGGTGTTGAGGGAAGATTGCAGTTTCGCTGTAGAACATAGTGATTCTAAGAAGAGCTGAACAAGGAAGCAAGCTAGAAATTATGTACAGAACTCAAGTTCCTCCCCCTCCCATCTCTTTACTGCTGCTGCTTAAGCACGCTGGGCAGGACCTTTTCTTCTGGGCAGTTGGATATCCACCTGCTGGTCACACACACACCACACACACCACACACACTCACACTGACACACACACACACTGACACACACACAACACACACACACAACACACACACACTGACACACACACACTGACACACACACCACACACACCACACACACTCATACTGACACACTGACACACCACACACAGACACACCACACACACACTCACACTGACACACACACACTGACACACCATACACTCACACTCACACTGACACACACACACTGACACACACACACACAACACATACACACACACTCATACTGACACACTGACACACCACACACAGACACACCATACACTCACACACCACACACACACTCACACTGACACACACACACTGACACACACACACACACAACACACACACACACCACACACACACTCATACATACATACCACACACACACACACCACACACACACACGCACACATACACAAACCACACACACACACACTCACACACTCACACACACAGTCCCACAGAGTCCAGCCGTCCTCTTGCAGAGGAGAGACCAGTTGTCCTCTACGTTCTCAGCGCCTTGCCCAGTGTTTGCTGCGTAGGAGATGCAGCATAACTATTTACTAAATGAATAAATGTGACTTAGACTCCACGAGCCCAGAGGAGCCTGTAGAACTTTGTTTCTGTGATTCCTGTTTCTGCCCATTTAAATGTAAACTTAATCAGGCAGTTCATGGCAAATGCCGCTTTCTTTTCTTACAGTCTCACCTTTCGTGGATTCTTGGGCTCAAGTCTGAGCCATGTGAGCTATGCGCAAGTGTCAGTTCCCTCTAAAGTTGCAGCTCAGTGCTGGCCTGTCAAAGTCTTTAGAGCAGACAGGCCTGGGCCCAGGCCCCAGCTCCGAGACTCAGCAGCCATGGGACTTGCTTCCTCGTGGGTGGCTGTGGCCAAGCCTAGTGAGTGGGGACTGTTCTGCTGTAGGTTAGATCAGGGCTGCGTAGTCATGCGTGTTCTCTTTAGTAAAAGACGCACCTTTCCGGTTTGTAAAGCACTTTCTTTAAGGCTTCTCTGATGGCTCAGTGGTAAAGAATTCATCTGGAATGCAGGAGATGCAGGTTTGATCCCTGGGTCAGGAAGATCCCCTGGAGGAGGAAATGGCAACCCACTCTAGTATTCTTGCCTAAAAAACCCCATGGATAGAGGAGTCTGATGGGCTGCACAGTTCATGGGGTAGCAAAGAGTCAGACATGACTGTGCAACTGAGCATGTAAAGCGCTTTCTTATACAGAGTGTCGCTTACCCATCATATCAGGCCTCTGAGGAAACAAGGCAGGTGTTTATAGTGAAGGAGCGAAGGCAGGTGGAGTCTTCATATCAACCCCCCTCACCCCACTACCACCCGTTCCCCTGTAGGTCTCAGCCGTGCAACAGCTGACAAGTCCAGAACCTCCACAGTGCAGAGCAGAGTCCTCACTCATTTCCAGCCCTACCCCCACCCCATGGATACCAAAATCTGTGGGTGCTTAAGTCCCCTCTATAAAATTGTGTCACATTTGCACACAGCTTGTACACACCCTGCTGTACACTGTAAGTCATGTCTGGATTGCTTATAGTACCTGATACGCTGCAAATGCTGTGATAGTTGCCACTGAGTCACAAAGTCAAAGTTTTGCTTTTTAGAACTTTTTGTAGATTTTTTCCCAAATATTTTTGATACACAGTTGGTTGAATCTGCAGATGCAGAACTGATGGATGTGAGGGCCGTCTGTATATAAATTGAATATTTGGGAAGTTTAATGTATTCATTTTGCTATTTTGCTTTTATATCATTTTGGGGTACTATATAAGACTCCTTTAAGCATAAGAAATTAAATGCCTAGTATGTGTAAAACTGTCAGTAGCTCCAAATTACTTGACTTTATAGGGATAGAGTAAGAATTCCCCCAGATAAAATGAATGCTCAGGTAAATTTTAAAATTACATAGTCTTCCCTTGTTTTAAAGGTTGAATTGACAGCAGGTATTTAAAATAGGGAAATCTTATTTTATAGTTAAATACTACATTGAAATTTTTGTATTTTAGCTAGAAGAACCACACCTCTCTTGGAATATATTAAAAACAGAAAATTAGAGAAGCAGGTAGGTCTGGCTTTTTACCTGTGAATAGCCTTGTTTCCATCATGTCTGTGGGGACAGTTTATACATACACTTTCCACATCTTTAGCGAATTCGAGAAGAAAAACGAGAGGAGCGGAGGAGGAGGGAGCTGGAAAAGAAGCGCCTACGGGAAGAAGAGAAGCGGAGGCGGCGGGAGGAGGAGAAGTGCAGGAGGAAAGCAGCAGAAAAACAGAAGAAAACGGCTGAGAAGGAAGTAAGGGTGAAGGTAACTTCCCGGGGTGTCAGAGGGCAGGCTCTGCTTAGATTTGCCTTTCAGGAAAGATTTCCTAACTGGAAAGCTCCTCGTTTGAAACCCGCTGGCTCTGTGTACACTGGCCTTTCTGTGTGCAGGCTGACTCACAGAACTGGTCGTGTCGTTTCTTTTGTGGTAGCAGCAATGGTTTCTACATCTGTTCCCCGGTTTTTCTTTGACTGATACACTCATTTAGCAAGGTGATTTAGGTTTTTTCTCTGTGTAAAATTTAATCCCCAATTGGGGTCATCCGCTACCTTCTTAGTATTCTACTCAGGTGACTTTAACTCAGTCTAGATTCCAACCTATCATGCATCTTATCTCTTCTATGAAGTATTTAAAGTGCCCTTTAAGGGTTCATTAAAACCGTATAATATAAAGGGAAAAAAATGAGAGGTTAGGACCAGGTGGGAACTAGGTGGAGAGGAGAGGAAAGGGATCACAGTTGCTGTAATCGAGCAGCGGATCAGTTGCTGATGTGCTCGGCAATCAGAAACAGAGAAGCTGATCAGAAACGCTTTCATTATCCACGAGGAGAAAACAGGCCACTTCTTCAAGGAAAGCAAAGCTTTTTCTAGGCCTTTTCTCTCATAGCTGATCATATGGGGTTCACTAGCATTGAAGGGGCGGAGAAGGCAATGGCACCCCACTCCAGTGCTCCTGCCTGGAAAATCCCATGGATGGAGGAGCCTGGAAGGCTGCAGTCCATGGGGTCGCTGAGGGTCAGACACGACTGAGCGACTTCACTTTCACTTTTCACTTTCATGCATTGGAGAAGGAAATGGCAACCCACTCCAGTGTTCTTGCCTGGAAAATCCCAGGGACGGGGGAGCCTGGTGGGCTGCTGTCTGTGGGGTCACACAGAGTCGGACATGACTGAAGTGACTTAGCAGCAGCAGCAGCATTGACTGGAATCTCTTAACGATGTGCCTGGAGAGCACACAGCCATGTGTGTCGATCAGGACTGGCTTGGTGATGCTGCGGTGAAAGTAGCGTCAGGATCTCACTGGTTTCATGCAGCTGTTCCTGCTCACACTACGTGTCCACTGTGCATTGCTCATCATATCCCTCCAGGGAGCCAAACTGAGGAGGCTCCATCTTGCATTTGCTTCCACAGTCTTTCTGATGGGGGAGGAGGTGTGTAACACAGCAGATTGCACACTGGTTCTTAACCCTTTTGTATCTGCTGCATTTCACTGGCCACTGAAAGGCACAGCCCCACCTAATGTCAATTTGAAGGACAGCAGAAGCATCAGGAGGAGAGCCTGAAACATCTGATGAACAGCACTCATGCATAATGATTTCTGAAGACCGTCCCTTGAAATGTGTCTCCTTGAGTTTAAGGATTTGCTGGAAAGCTCAGCCTAACGGACAGTGTGGGCCAGGTCATGTTGCTCCAGCACAGCTGCTGCAGACGTGGCCTCAGCGTGCAAGATGAGCAAGGAGCCGGGCCGAGTGGCTTCCTTCATCTTGGCTTTGACGACAATTCCTACAGATCTGAGTAGCTTCAAAATCTCATAACCGGACAATATTGATGAAATTGAGGAGCCCAGTCAAGATTATTAAGTGAAGATTGTCTATCTTGCTTATGCCAGGGCGCGGACCTAATGCCAGGCAAAGCAGGGGTGTCCCCTGGAAATAACTCAGAGTGTCTCCTGCTTGTCCATGCGGTTTAGTGTGAGCACAGCTATTCGTAGCAGAAATGTAGCTGATATACTTCCTATAACAGGCTTACATAGTCTCAACAGTATAAACTAACAGCCCTTGAAAGATAGTAAAATGAAGCTGCAATACTGTGGGAAGGGCTTTGTCACTGTAGAATGTCAGCTCTGTCTGACCAGAGGGGAGGAAGGTGTATCTCTAATGCAGGCCTTACGCTTGCAGGTGTGCAGATATGTCTAACCTTTTCCTTTACCTTTCTCAGCAAAATGTAATGGCACCAAAAGCGGTTTTTTTCAACAGCTTTGAGAGTTTTTCAGGAAGAATCATTGAAATGTGTAGTCTACAATTTTGACTATAATTTTAAGTAAGATTTAATGGTATTTGAAGTAGAACATTTTATTTTTACATGTTTGAATATGGAATTAGAAATCAAAATAAGCCAAAGAAATAAAAACAAATTATGTCAGTAAAAGGAACTGTAGGACTCTTCACATAGAAAAAGAAACCAAAACACGGGCACAGCAGGAGAAAGGCTTGGTCTTGCTGGATCTGGTGAAACAGAATCCTGGGGGCAGGTCACCCCCACTGGCATGAGCCGTCCTCAGCTCTGTCCTCCGAGTGTCTGATCTGATCTGGGCTTCTGATCTGACAGTACGTATCTGACTCCAAGGGGAGCCTTTTATGAGCCTGTGCTCAGTGTGGGGGTCTCTGACCTAAGATTCATCTGGGGAAATCAAATTTTAAAAAAAGGAAACCTAAAAAATAAAATCTGTAAAGAAAGACCAAGAGAATTTGTATTGATAACCTAAAACTGAGGAGGCAGAGAGAGGTCCTCGTGGCCCTTTTTACCATAAAGAGAATACGCAGCCCAGTGGTTCATGCTGCTCAGAGCACTCAGCAGTGAGCTCAAGTTGAGGAAGGCAGCCAGGCTGCCAGAGTCACAAATGGAATTCCTGAAAACTGTGCACAGTTGCAGGTTATTATCCGCAAACGTGTGATCTTTTCCACGAAGCTCTGTAGGAACAGGTGTGTGAGATCAGTTTACAAGCATGGATGTGGACTGGACGTGGCACACGTGCCCTGACTCCTGCTCTCCTCCCCGCTGTCCTCTGTGCTCCCTCCCCACTGTCCTCCCTGCTGCCCTCGGTGCTCCCTCCCCGCTGTCCTCCCCGCTGTCCTCTGTGCTCCCTCCCCACTGTCCTCCCCACTGTCATCCATGGTCCCTCCCCGCTGTCCTCCCTGCTTTCCTTTCCTCTGTGCTCTCTCTCCACTGCCCTCCGTGCTCCCTCCCCGCTGTCCTCCCCGCTGTCCTCTGTGCTCCCTCCCCNCAATTGCATTTCAGTTCTTTCAACAAACTGTCAACTTGATTTCTGCAAGGCAGCAGCAGGCAGTGACATGAAGCAAGATCTTATTCCCTGACCAGGAAGTGAACCTGGGTAGCCTGGATGAGAACCAGGAATCCTAGTCATCAGACCAGCAAGGGTTAGAGGTTAGAAGCTATTTTTCCATGGACCTTTGCCACTGTCCTCTGTGCTCCCTCCCTGCTGCCCTCCATGTTCCCTCCCTGCTGTCCTCCATGCTCTCTCCCCGCTGTCCTCCCTGCTGTCCTCTGTGCTCCCTCCCCGCTGTCCACCCCACTGTCCTCTGTGCTCCCTCCCTGCTGCCCTCCATGTTCCCTCCCTGCTGTCCTCCATGCTCTCTCCCCGCTGTCCTCCCCACTGTCCTCCGTGCTCTCTCCCCACTGTCCTCCCCACTGTCCTCCGTGCTCTCTCCCCACTGTCCTCCCCACTGTCCTCCGTGCTCCCTCCCCACTGTCCTCCCTGCTGCCCTCCGTGCTCCCTCCCCCACTTCCCACACAGGGAGCTCCCCCGCCCCACCCCAGACTCACACCCTCTCAGGATGGCTCCCTTCACTGTCTGCTCCCTGGGCACATCCTGTCTCTGCAGGGGCCCCTTCCCTGACCCCTTGAGAAACCATTCCTCCTCCCTCCCCCACACCTCACTGTACTTTTATTCTGATTATCATGTGTCTGTAGCATTTTGTAACCTCCTGAGATTATCTGGCTCACTCTTCTGTTTTCGTCACTGTGATTACGGTTCTCCCACTCCCGTGATGCCACCGCCTTGACAAGAGTATCAGGTGTGAGGCCCTCACTGTTGGCCCTCATTTTGCACAACTGCATTCTTAGCCCCGAGCCGGGGCTCTCCTTCCCAGTTCAGGGCACACAGCTCATCAAACCCTTGCTACTTCTGGAGTGACAGGAATGTCCTGTATGCTAAGAGCTAACAGGTGGCTGGGGCCCTGGATGGCTTCGGGATGGAAGCTGGTCACCAGAGAGACCAGGTGTGGTTACAGGATTAGGGCTTCCAGCGCCCCCCCACCTCCCACGAGGGCAAGGGCTGGAGTCTGAGCTCAGCCATCAGTGGCCAGAGGTGCATTTGGTGATGCCTGTGGAATGGCATCACTCCGTGAAAGTCCTGAAGTGTCGGGTTTGGAGAGCAACCTGGCTGGTGGACACACGCATCCTGCTGCGGAGAGAGTGGAGGAGGGAGTGCCACGCCCCGAGCTCCCTCCCAGCTGGCTGGGCCCGAGTTGTACTCTTCATAACAAACCAGTAACAGTAAGTAAAGTGCTTCCTGAGTTCCATGAGTCATTCTCATTCAAGAACTCCCTGAATTTATAGCCGGTCAGTCACGAGTACTGGTGACAGCCTGGGACTAGCACCTGGCCTCTGATGTGGGGACGGCCCCATGGGGTCTGACCTTGACCCCAGGTAGATGGTGTCAGATATGGGTTGGCTCACAGGGCACCAGCCTGTGTTGAAAGTTGGGGAGGTGGTGTTGAAAAAACTCTTTGGCTTCAGAAATATTGTTACGAGTTTGTAGGTGCATGAACTACTAGTTGGATGGATGGAGACATTCACTATTGCATTTCCCTGTGGTTTCATAGATTACTTTTTAAACTAAAAAAAGATAGACTGTTCCCTGAAAGGATTCTCCATAGGCAGGTAACCGCTGATGAGAAGCGACTTGCACAGTTGTGTCTGACAGCCTGTATTTCCTTCTTAAATGATCGCATTTAGTGAAGTATGTCTGTGTATAGTTTTTCTATACCCCAACTTCAGTGAGTTCACTTTTATAAATGAGAGCAAAATTCTTACATGTAGACTTAAGTTCATGACTCTGCCTGTGGTACCAAAGTTCAGAGAGTACGAACAGAAGGGAGGTCCGGCTTCACACCAGAAGCAGTGCATCAGCGTTACTCTAAGTCTGTTAGCGGAAAGAGAGCAGTAGCATTCTGAAAACTATTCTCAAAGTCATCAACAGTAAGACATCTTTAAAAAGTTTTTTTTCTGTATTATAAAAATAGTACATGTTCATTTTAGAAAAACTAGAACCTATAGATGAAAGGCAAATCATTTCATTTCTGCTAACTGAAAATAATAGCACTATTGCATGCCTTTTAGACATTTTTTTATTAATATATCTGTGAATCAACATGTAAATAGGAATCAGATCATTCTGCTTTGTAACATTCTCTTCTTCATTTATATAATCTTTTTATCACATTATCCTAAATCGTTTTTCATAACTACAAAGTACCTCATTGACTGAATGTTCCTGTGTATATCTAACCAAAAACCTGTTCATTGGATCTTTAGCTTATGTTTTTTGCTATTCAAACATTTGGGCTCGATATTGGTATATATTTTAAATTATTTATTAAATACTTTCTTTTTAATCTACTCTTAAAGTGGTATTTTACTAGCATTATAATTTCCCAGCTTCTCAAAAAACCAGAAAAGGGAGAGGAGCCGAGCACTGAGAAACCAAAAGAAAGAGTGGAGGAGACTGAGCCTGGAGACGGGAGGCGGGGGCCCTGTCCTCGTGGGGCGGTCCTGAAGCCCAAGCCCTCAGAGGGCTCGCTGGAGGAGCTGCGGGAGAGGTGAGCTGAGCTCGTGTTTCTCTGACCGTGTTCCGCACCTGGAGTTGTCATCAAGCTGCGGCCCTGTCGCCTTCTGCGGTGTGCGTGAACGCTTGTATTCCGTGAACGTGCCCGGAGTTCAGGAGCCTTGCTGGGACGTGCGTGTGCACACCTTTGTCTCTGTGGTCAGGGTCGTGCTGACGGTGAACCGTCCATCTGCAGCCCTGAGGCTGCCTCCAAGCAGGGGGTGTCCTGTTTTTGAATTAATTTTAGCTTTGCTTGGAACAGAAACTCAAACTGTAAATAACAGTTCTGTGTCATGAAGGATATTCATCTGATCTACTAGGAAAGTCCCTTGATTACTTCTAGTCTCATTTGCTTTATCTGAAAAAAAAAACAAAGGGTTTTATTTACTAGGAATTATAAGAATGTGTGTGTGTGTAGATCATGGCTTAGTGCCTATCACATATATGTCACTCAAGCGTAAGAGTAAATGTTGTTACTGCTCTGGTTTAATCATCTTTTCTAAAGTTTCTTATTGAGCACCTGTCGTGTGCCCCTCACGTGCAAACCTGCACAGCAGTGGTGAGCAGACTGTATGTTCGCTGCCTGGTTCTGAACTTGTAGTCTGGGAGGGAAGACAGATAATTGTCGGCAGTTTATGTAAGGTCACTGATAATTTGTGTTGAATCACAGGTCACAGAATGACAGTGATAAAGAGCAAAGGGATAAAGAGAGAAGATCCCGAGAAAAAGAACTTGAAGCACAGCGATGCCACTTGGATGACAGGAAACACAGAGCCCGCTACGAGCTGGAAGAATGTTCGGGAAGAAACGGAGAAGAGCTGGCACACGGGAAGGGGTCGGCCGCAGACAGAGGGAGGAGAGGGAGCCAGGAGAGGGGCTGCCCTGTGGAAGCGGCAGGGAGGCCGGGCAGGGAGAAGGGTGAAGACCGGCCGGCCCCGAGAGGAGCGCACGGGGAGCAAGGTTCTTTCCCTCTTCGGGGATAACCTTCCTTTCGTTCCCTTTGCTCAAAGTGTAAACTGTAATCCTGCAGGCTTACAGCTGCTTTTCCAAACAAAAATGTTTTACTTAACCAAGTGTCTTGAGGTGTCTTGAGATGCAGGACCACAGGCTCTGACAGGGTCTTAGGGCTCCCTGTCCTGAAAGGCTATGTCTGTAGAGCAGTGATTCTTGTCAAGTGAGGGTCTGAGATGAAACCAGCATCTCCTTTACTCAGAGAACTGATTTCTTTTTTTAACCAAGAAAGGAAAGAAGAAAAACCCACAAACCCTTTTATTTGGCATAAAACTGCATGTTCACACTATTTGCCTAAGAATAAGTAATGGAGAGATTCTCTGTTTTTCCCCTAAGACAATAAGGAAAACATGATACGCCTCGGGGCTTCCTTTAACGTTAGTAACAGAGTTCTGATTTTTAAATTGAAGTTCAGTTGGTTTGCAGTGCTGTGCTAGTTTCAGGCATGCTGCGAACTGGCTGTTTTTTCCAGATTATATTCTATGATAGGTTCACACAAGATCCTGAATGCAATGCCTGTGCTGTACAGTAAATCCTCGTTGCTTATCTGTTTTATGTTTAATAGCTTGTATCTGTTAATCCCATGCTCCTAATTTGTCCCTCCCTCTTTCCTTCTCTCCCTTGATAATCGTAAGTTTGTTTTCTATGACTGTGAGTCTATTTCTGTTTTGTATATAGATTCATTTATATTATTTTTAGAGTCTACATATAAGTGGTAACCACATAGTTACGTTCTCTGTCTGACTTACCTCACCTAGTACGATGATCTCTAGGTTCCTCCACGTTGCTGCAGATGTTCATTATTTCATTCTTTTTATGGCGGAGTAATAGTCCATAGTATATATGTACCACGTCCTCTTTACCCACTCACCTGTCAGTGGGCACTGAAGTTGCTTCCACACCTTGACTACGGCAAGTCTCCCACATGCGAACAAATTCCGGTCAGGAGTGTGTTTAAGTCCAGTTTGTTCATAAGTCCAACGAGGTGAGCCCAGGAGCCCCACTGGCACAGTCGGCTCTGTAGCACTGTGTTGTGATAGGCTTGTAATACTTTTCACACAAGTGAAACGCAAGGTTATTGAGTTATATGAGTTGTTTATGGAGTTTGGATATTAACCCCTTGTTGGTCTCATCATTGGCAACTATTCCCTCCCATTCTGTAGGGTTTTTTTAGTTGGTGGTTTCCTTTGCTGTGCAAAAGCACCTCAGCTTAATTAGGTCTCACCTGCTTTCTTTGCTCTGGGAGACTGACCCAAGGAAGCACTGCTGTGACTCGCCAGAGGATGTGCTGCCTGTGTCCTCTCCTAGTAGTTTCGTGTCATGTCTTATATTTAGGTCTTTAAACAATTTTGAGTTTATTTTTGTGCACAGTGTGAGGGTATGTTCTCATTTCAGTGATTTGTGTGTAGCTGTCCAGCTCCCCCAGTGCCCCTTGCTGCTGAGACTGTCTTTTGTCCATTGTGTATTCTTGCCTCCTTTGGCTTAATTAACTATGGATGTCTGGGTTTATTTCTGGGCTCTGTACTCTGTTCCATTGATCCGTATGTCTGGTTTTGTACCATAATGTTTTGATTACTGCGGTTTTGTAGTATAGTCTGACATCTGAAAGGGTTACACCTTCAGCTTTGTTCTTTTATGTCAGGATTGCCTGGGCAGTTCTGGGATGTTTGTGGTTCTATATAAATTTAAGGATTCTCTATTCTAGTTCTGTGAGAAATATCATGGGTATTTTGACAGGGATTGCATTACGTCTGTAGGTTGCTTTGGCTAGTGTGGCTGTTTCAGCAGTATTAATTTTTCTGATCCAAGAGCATGGGAAAGAGTGTGACAGGCTACACAGGCCTCCCAAGCTCTGTCCCACTCTTCTCATTGGCCAGGCTGATACTAGGAAAAGGACGTTCTGGTAACCCCCACGGTAGTGACTGTGGGGACTTCACACACAGCCCAGGAGTGGTGGAAAAAGGTGAGTGGTGGGCACAGGTGAGTGTGAGCCCTAGAGGAGCAGCACAGGACGTGCCCCCCGAGCCTCAGCGGCCCCCAGGCAGCCAAGGCTGCTGCTCCGCCCAGGCACACACACAGCTCCCGCGGGGCTGGCTGGCCTCCTCAGCAGCCCTGGCGTGCAGAATCGCTTTGTCCTTCCCTGGCTTTTCTTTCCCACACCCCGAAGCAGTTTCACTTCATTTCCTGTGCTTTATCCAGTCATGTTTTCACCCCACCAGCTCTAAGAGCTCAATGTGATGGCCAGTCAGTGTTTTCTGTAAAGGGGACAGTGGGGGAGTGAGCTGCACAGAAATCGCAGCTCATCACAAGCGTGTGTGACTGCTCAGTTCAGGCTTAGTGCTTCCAAGCTTGCATCCACTGTGCATGTGAGTTTGAGGGGTTGTGATGAGTGTGTTTGAGTTTTCACCTCTCATAACAGGAGGGAATGCCATGATTGTGCCAGTTCCACAGAGCAGTCTAGGTTTGGCAATAACACTTTCTCAGAGAGTAACTTTACTTTCAAGTTATTTTGAATACTGTTTTTCATGGCCTATTTTAAAATCTCAAAATGCCTAGTTTCTGAGATAGTGCTATGAAAAAGGCTGATTTTTACCTGCTAGACTGATTTCTTTAGATAATTAGGATTATCATAGAGCTGTTGCCCCAGCTTGCGTTTCTGGCCCTTGGAAGAGTAACACGCCTTCTGTCCTGGCAGGACCGGCCAGGCTTGCAGCTGTACCAGCCCAGAGCTCGCATCCGAGCCCGTGAGTGTGATGGAAGACACCCTGAGGAGGGCCGCGACGGGAGGAGGGGTGAGGCGGAAGACTCAACGGTGACTTTAGCTGAGAAGAGCGAAGAGGCGGTGTGGGGCGACATGCATGGCGGTGACGTGGGTGGGGGCTCCCCACCTCAACACTCTGTGGATTCGAGAGGGCGTTCCTTCCGGAAGTGTATCAATTAAATTAGCCTGGGATAAAACGTGCACGCTGAATTTACTAACGGAGAAATGAGAAGCCGGACCCGTAGAGGTGGCATAAAGACAAGAAACCATTCTTAAGTGATTGGACAGTGACAGAGTCTCCTGTTTGTGTTATGAACTGGTACACGCGATTTAACCAGAACCAAAAGAAAGCTAGCGTTGTGTGAATTCTGAAGCACTTTCAACATGTTTTAGGAGAGACAAGAAACCATTCTTAAGTGATCTTCTAAAACCTTGAACAGCTACAGAGTTCGCCGTTTCTGTTATAAACTGGTACATGTGATGTAACCAGAGCCAAAAGAAAACTAGTGTTGTGTGAATTCTGAAGCACTTTCAACATGTTGTAGGAGAGACAAGAAACCATTCTTAAGTGATTGGACAGCTACAGAGTTTCCCATTTCTGTTATAAACTGGTACATGTGATGTAACCAGAACGAAAACTAGTGTTCTGTGAATTCTGAAGCACTTTCAACATGTTGTAGGAGACAAGAAACCATTCTTAAGTGATTGGACAGCTACACAGTTTCCCATTTCTGTTATAAACTGGTATATGTGATTTAACCAGAACGAAAACTAGTGTTGTGTGAATTCTGAAGCACTGTCAACGTGTCGTAGGAATAACGTGGACTTTGAGTTTTACACGTTCATAAGTGAATGGCCTGTATCTTGTGCCTCTGTTGGTTTTCTGTGAGCTGTAGTTTTTGGAGAGTGAGCAGCTCTCATTCCTTGTAACTCTTCCAATTCAGTCATTCATGTACCTCCTTTCGTAAGGATTCACTAAGGCTGTGGTGCTCTTGTCCCTCTGATAGGAACTCTTAACTCTGTATAAGCCCCAAAGGTCTAATTGTTGCCCTTTTAACAATATGGCCACAGAATTAACAGAAACAGTTCCAGTCTTTTGATGGGGTGTTCATGGTTTATAACATAAATGGCATTATTTTGAGAGAGGGATAACTTAGGTATGGCATTGGGTTTTTCTCTTTTTGCAGCCTGAGGCAGTTGTAAAATAACTTAATGTAGCTTTTTGCAACTGTGTATTCTATAGTATTCTTTCTGTTGGTGAAATTTTAAATGTTAATGTTTTTGGCACTGTGCTTTGTACCATTTATTAAATAAAAATGTTAGTTGCTATGAGTTTGAACTCCAGTTATGATACTTTCCCTACGTAGACTGTATGTGATAAAAAACTGCTTTTTAAAATGTAGCTGTAATCATCTGAATATTTTGATTATTCAATATAAGATATAAAATATTTCTCAGGAAACTGAGATTTGTTGTGAAAAAGTTCCTTCCTTGTGGGCAGTCAGTCCACCAGCACTGCTGTGCTCTAGCTCTTGACTCAGGAGGTAGGGGTGGAGAGGAGGGCTTGCTGTGGGTTCAGTGAGGTCCAGGTGACCTAGCAGCTTCAACTCTGGCTGAAAAGGGCTAGATAGTAAACACTTTAGATTTTACAGGCGATAAGGTCTGTGTAACAACTGTTAAACTCTGCCATCATAGTGGAAAAAGCAGCCTTCAAATACGTTTTCAATAGAAAAATGAATGGGTAGGGCTGGGTTCCTATAAAACTTAAGTTATAAAAACAGGAACATTCAATATTTGGCCTGTGGACCACAGTCTGTTAGGGTTCATTTTCAAGATCTGTGGTTTAAAGGAATGGTTGTTAATACTTTTTGGTTTCAGGAACACTTTGCGTTCTTAAGAATTATTAACCACCACAAAGGACTTTTGTTTGTCAGCTATTGATGTTTACTGTAGTCAAAATTAAAGCAAAATGTTTAAGCACAAGAATATATAAACATATGTTCTTTTAGCTGTTAGAGTAATAACCTCACCACACAATTCTACTCCTGGGTATAAATCTGAAAAAACAGAAAACACTAATTGAAAATGATACCTGCTCCCCAACGTTCACAGCAGCATCACTGACAATTGCCAAGGCCCGGAAGCAACGCAAGTGTCCATCAACAGAAGAAAGGACAGAGAAGAAGGGGTATATATACACAGTGGGGGCCTGCTCAGCCACAAAGAAGGAAATGCTTCCGTTTGCAGCAACATGGACGGGCTTAAGGGCATCATGTTATGTGGAATAACTCAGACAAAGGTAAACGCTGTATGATCTCAGTTATATGTAGGATCCAAAACAGAAAACTAGTGAATAAATCAACAAAAAATGCCTCACAGATACAGAGAACAGTTTAGTAGTAACCAGTGGGGAGAGCGGAGGAAGGAGGGCCAAGACAGGGGTAGTGGGTTAAGAGGTGCAAGCTATGGTGTACAAAACATCTGAGCTACAAGGATATATGTACTATCTATATATGTACAAGATATCTATATGTATATAGATATGTACATATCTATATATGTACATACATATATGTACAAGGATATATGTCACAGTACTATGACTCGATGGACATGAGTTTGGGTAAACTCCGGGAGTTGGTGATGGACAGGGAGGCCTGGTGTGCTGCGATTCATGGGGTCGCAGAGAGTCGGACACGACTGAGAGACTGGACTGATGGAGTATAACCTTTAAAAGCTATGGACCACTGTGTTGCACGCCTGTAATATGTAACACTGTTGTAATGACAGTGTAACTGATATAATCCTTTACATCAGCTAAATTTCGATTAACAGTAAGAAAAAGCGGCTGAATGGAGTGACACACAAGAAGTCACCACACGCCTCAGTACGGCAGGCACTTTTCCAGGCGTCAGCCACACAATGGTGAGCAGAGCAGACCAGCCCAGCTTCAGTGGCCTCAGTGCCCTTCCTTTCACACAAAAGGAATGGGAGCCCCTGAAAGCTCACAGGCTTCCTCAAACCCTCCGCATCACAAATGGCAGAACCAGTCCCTGTAAATCAGGAATTCCTAACCCAAAGTCTGTTGGGTGCTCTTGTGACCCTGTTGTCCTGACCATCGGTAGCTTCCATAAATTGGGATCATGATATTATGAAAAAGCATATTGTACACTTCTGTGGAATGGTCTATATAAGCTTTCATCAGATCCTCAAAGGAATAACTTTTCAGAAGGTAAAATTTTTGTGTATTAGGCTGTCAGTAATCTGGCTTAAGACTAAATATTTAAAAAACTAAGATCACGGCATCCGGCCCCATTACTGCGTAGCAAATAGAAGGGGAAAAGGTGGAAGTAGTGAGAAATTTCCTCTTCTTGGGCTCCAAAATCACTGTGGACAGTGACTGCAGCCATGAAATCAGAAGACAATTGCTTCTTGGTAGGAAAGCAATGACAAACCCAGACAGTGTTGAAAAGTAGACATTACTCTGCCAACAGTTGATGCCTTTGAACTGTGGTGCTGGAGTAGACTCCTGAAAGTTGTAGCAAGATCAAGCCAGTCAAGGAGATGCTGAAGCTCTGGTAGTTTGGTTATCTGATGCAAACAGATGGCCACTGGAAAAGTCCCTGATGCTGGGAAAGACTGAGGGCAGGAGAAGAGGGTGTCAGAGGATGAGACGGCTGGACGGCATCGCCGCTGCAACGAGCATGAATTTGGGCAAACTCTGGGAGATGGTGAGGGACAGGGAGGCCTTGTGTGCTGCAGTCCATGGGGTCACAAAGAGTTGGACACAACTGGGCGACTGAACAGCAATCCAGCGTTAAATTTTCTTCACAACTGTCTTGCCATAAACATAAAATAGAAGAATTCAAGCTGTGCATTCAGAGCAGAGGTGGAAAGGCCGTGGGCTCCTGGTTGGCAGTGCTGGAGCAGCTCACCCTGGACTCCCCTCCCTGTGGACAAGGGACAAGTCTGAGTCACTGTCTGTTTCTTTTGGTTTGAATGCATGAGAAACTTTGTTGCTCTGCTGTGATGATTTTCAGAGTGGCCGCCCAGGTCTCAGCAGCTCCTGGAATGCATCCTCAAGCCCTGCCTCAGAACTGCTGGTATTCCTGGCTTCCAGCTGACTCTGAGCTGTTTGAGATGCTCCCAGTAAGTTCTTTTTCTGCCTAAGTCAGCTAGAATTGGTTTCTGTTGCTTAAAACCAAGAATTTCAAAGGAAAACTGATAAACAGGGGAGTAAGGAAATTTGGAGAAAGAAAATTTGGGGAGATAAGCTACACTGCCCTGAGTAAAAATTCCACTAATATTCAGGGATGAGAGTCTAGCAGCCTGTGCCCTGTGGTGGGGAACGACTAACTACCTGTGCTCACCTAAAACAAGCTGCTCACCAGGGGCCAGGTTTGAGGATGCTGCGCTGGCGATGCCACAGAACAGTGTGGAAGGGAAGAGGAATTCAGGATTGTAGGCAGAGCAGCAATTTCTAATAGCACAGAAAGTTTTCAAACAGCAAATACAGTGTCTAAAGTGTTCCCACTTTATAGACATAAGAATTGGGACTTGCTATGCAGATGCTAAAAAATTTATATCTTACAATCACAGGGTTGAAATAGCCACAAAATGCCTGTGGGGAAGTTGGGACAATAATCTGCAAAGAATGAGACTATGTATCAGAACTGAGGTACTTAGCCGGCTTCAGCAGACCCACAGACACCCACCTGGGCGACACCCTCCTATGCGATTCCCCCCACCAAGGAAGCTGGTTTCCTTCCGCTCCCCCTCCCCACCACCATCTCAGATCTGAAGTAGCCAGTAACAAAGTCGATGTCTAGAGGAGGTTGCTTCCAACCAAAGGAACAAGCACGCGTTGTTCCTTACTAACTCACGCCTACAAACGTGAGGGGAGCACATGCAGGCATGCGTTCCCAGTGTTGGGTTCTAAACAAGAAAGAAGAGAGTGCTGGGTTGGGCTGAATTTATAGATAGTGTGGTGGTTTAAACATCAGTTCTAGTTGTTTACTCAACTGGTCACCCTAAATTCAGTGGTGGCCAAGTGAAGTTCGAGTTTGGCACAGGGAATCGAGGGAGGTACTCTTCAAGCTCAGACAGGTGCCTCCATCTGGGAGGAATCCTCAGAGCTCAGGTAAAAGATAGCTGAAAAAATTTAAAGCCTTTAATTATGTGTTAAAGTAAAAGTCGCTCAGTCCTGTCCGACTCTTTGTGACCCCATGGACTTAATAGAATTCTCCAGGCCAGAAAACTGGAGTAGGTAGCCGTTCCCTTCTCCAGGGGATCTTCCCGACTCAGGGATCCGGACCCAGGTCTCCCGCACTGCAGGCGGATTTTTTTTTTTTTTTTTTACCAGCTGAAACACCAGGGAGCGCAGATACTCACTGAATCACCAGAGAAATCCGAAAAGTTTTCTTTTAAAGCTATTAAGTCCGGTCAAGTGTATGGATCATTTTGCTACAAAAACAAAAACCTGAAAATTTCCTAGAATGAACACGTTACTATTTAAAGTTAGAATATTTCCAGAAATTAAAAGAACAGACAATATTCAGACTTTGGCGTGAGAGTGAGGATAAAATAATAAAGGAACAGACTAGAGATGCCTGCAACCGAGGTAATGGATGCCGTCTGCAGACGCTGTCCTCCTCGCGGAGCTCCGTCGCGGCCGCGCACCCAGGAGCTGTCAACGAGAGAGAACTCGGCCAAAGGCAGAGATAAACCCGGGACTCCGCAGCCGGGCGCTCGGCCCCGCGGGGAGCACAAAGGGTGAGGGCTAGCGCGCGGACGGCGGGGACCAGCCGCAGGCCCGCCCGCTCCCGGGGCTTCGGGGCGCGGCCGCGGCGGGGGGCGCGTCACTTCCGGGCGCGGCCGCGGCGGGGGGCGCGTCACTTCCGGGCGCGGGAGGGCGGCCGGGGCCGCCGCGCTCTGCCAGGGGCGCCCGAGACCGGCGACCTGATTGGTCTGCGCGGGGGGCGCGGCGCCAGAGTCGCGTGAGCGCGCGCCCGCCCGCCCTG
>SJXO01000480.1:0-16254 GCA_006408615.1 Connochaetes taurinus | reverse complement strand
CTGGGGCCGCGCGCACGTTCGCGCGTCCGGGCCCGCGCCTGCGCCCCGCCGCCATTCGGGAGGCCGCTGCGCCGCAGGCCTTGGCGGAGCCGCCGAGACCGCGAGCTTCCCCTCCTTCCCGGCCCGGACGCCGGCCGCGGCCCGCTGGTGAGGAGCGCGGGCGGGGAGGGCCGTCCCCGCGCCGCTGCCCCGAGGAGGCTCGGGCCCGCCGCCGCCGAGGGCCCCAGGCGCGGCCGCGGGCGGGTGGGGCGCGGCCTTGGGGCGGGAGCCGTGCGTCGTCCCGCCCGAGGCCGCAGGCGTTTTGTCTCCAGCCGCGCCGGGGCGACGGAGCCCGGGCCCGCGCGCGCCTGGTCCTGGAGGCGGTTTTCTCTGCCCCTCGGCTGCGTGGGCTTTGTCACTGATGCCGCTCGGACGTCGGGGCAGCCCGCGGAGTGGGGTGGCGTGTATCTGAGACCTCAGCAGCAAAAAGCCGATTAAGAGTGGGCGCAGGACTTCAGTGGGCATTTCTCCTGAGATGTGCAGATGGCCCCAGAGCACGTCGAAGGATGACTCTTAGCCGTCAGCGGTGTGAAAAAGGAAACCGGCATGCGATACCGCTTCACACTCGCTAATATTGGTAAAAAAAAAAAAAAAAAAAAAAAATTCTGAAGTGTTGGTGAGGACCTGGAGAAACTGGAACAGCCCTGCTTTGCTGTCTGGGAAGTGAAATGACGCGGCTCTCAGCTGTGGAAAATGGTTTAGAAATTACCATTTGAAGTTACCAGTATGATCCAGCGGTTCCCCTCCTAGGTATAAATGCCAGAGAGTTGAAAGCAGAGACCCAGGTGCTTGTACACCAGTGTCCATAGCAGCCTTATTCAGAGTAGCCAAAAAGAGGGCTCTGGTGGCTCAGTGAGGAAAAAAATCTGGCTGCAATTCTGGAGACCTGGGTTCGATCCCTGGGTTGGGAAGATCCCCTAGAGGAGGGCATCGCAACCCACTCCAGTATTCTTGCCTGGAGCCTGGCAGGCTGCCGTCCATGGGGTGGCAAGGAGTCGGACACGACTGAGTGACTAAGTACAGTCTTTGTTCAACCAGAGTAGCCAAAGGAGGTAACAGTGTACATGACTGTCAACAGATGAGTGGGAAAAAAAAGTTGTGGTATATACAGTGGGCTGCTGCATATCCTTGAAAAAATGAAATTACGATGCATGCTTCAGTATATACATGCTAAGTAGAAAAAGCCCCGCACAAAACCCCCAATATTTTATGATTCCTCTCAAAGAGGGAATTGTTGAATGGGTGTAGAATTTCTGGTTGTGATGATTTTGGAAATGGATAAAGGAAACGGCCACACAACGTTGTGAATGTACTTAATGCCGCTAGATTATGCATTTGAAAATGGTAAGTTGAATGGTTTGTTCATTTTTAAAGTGGTAAGAAGAATGGTAAAGTTTATGCTGTATTTTATCACAGTTTTAAAAAATGTGTACAAAAAAGCTAAACTGCAGAGACTGGTTGTGAGGAACATGGAATTGTTACAGCAGTTAAAGTAGTTTGTGTGGGTCTGTGATAGATGCATGAAGAAGCGCGTGATGCCTGCTACAGACTGTGGCCTTTAGTTAATAACATATATTTGTTTATCGGGCTTCTCTATCGGTTGTAACAGATTTACCAGCCTAATACAGTGTTAATAGAAATGATGTGCAGAGGAGGAAAGGAGGTATATGAGAACACAGAACTTTCTGTTCAATTGTTTTTTAAACCTAAAATTTCTCTAAAGTTTAATATTTTTTTAAAAAGAAGCAAAAGTGAAGAGCAGTGCTATTGTGTATATACATTGTTATTTAGTCACTAAGTCATGTCAGACTCTGGGACCCCATGGGCTGTACTGCTAGGTTCCTCTATCCATGGAATTTCCCAGGCAAGAATACTGAACTGGGTTGACGTTTTCCTTCTTCAGGGGTTCTTCTGAATGTTTGATTCATTTCATGTAATTGTTTTTGGCCCATTTACTGGCTTTTCAAGATCTTATTAAATTTTACTATATTAATTTGGTTGAGGTATTTGAGAAAGAAATTGGATAGATAGCAGAACATTATTGTGGTCCTTCATCAGATGCTATTTGCCTGACCTTGAATAAGTTATTAATGTCTAGGTTTCAATTTCCTTAACTATAAAGTTTGCTTATTCCTGTAGCATAAAAATCCATGCTTCAGGATTCGATGAATTCTTGGCAAGCATTTTTGCCTCCTGCTGGTTGTGGAAGCATTTTCCCTACAGACAGTTGTTAGATGCTTGAAGAAGTGATGGTCTGTTGGCGAGAGGTCAGGTGAATACGATGAATGAGGCAAAATTTCTAGCCCAATTCATTGCATTTCTGAAGCGTTGGTTGTGTGACATGTGGCTAGATGTTATTGTGGAGCAGAATCGGGCCCTTTCTGTTGACCGGCGCCAGCTGCAGGCGTTGCAGTTGAGGGTGCATCTCGTGAACTTGCTGAGCATACATCTCAGATGTCATGATTTCGCCGGGATTCAGAAAGCTGTAGTGGATCAGACAAGCAGCAAACCACCAAATGATGACCTTTTTTTGGTTCAAGTTTGGCTTTGAGAAGTGCTTTGGAGCTTCTTCTCAGTCCAGGCACTGAGCCGGTCATCATTGGTTGTTGTATAAAATCTACTTTTTGTTTCCCATCATAATCTGATGGAGAAATGAATCATTGTTGCATAGACTAAGAGAAGACGACACTTCAAATGGATGATTTTTTTTTTTTTGATTTGTGGTCAGCTGATGAGCTGGCCACTTATCAAGCCTTTTTACCTTTCCCATTTGCTTCAAATTCTGAACAACTGTAGAATGGTTGATGTTGAGTTTTTTGGCAACTTCTCATGAAGTTGTAAGGATCAGGTTCGATGATCATCTCAATTGATCATTGTCAACTTTGGTGGCCGGCCACTGCACTCCTCATCTTCAAGGCTCTTGTCTCCGTTGTAAAACTTCTTGAACCACCACTGCAGTCTACTTTCATTAGCAGATTCTGGACCAGATGCATTGCTGATGCTGCGAATTGTCTGTGGTCCATTTTATGACCCATTTTGAACTCGAATAAAAAAACCACTTGAATTTGCCTTTTGTCTAACATCATTTCCCTAGTTTAAAATAAACAGCACGTAATGTCATTAGCAAAAAAAAAAAAAGCCGTAAATTGAGAAATGCATGTTAAAATGATGTATATCGTGACCACATTTATTTAAGAATGTATTCCAGTATCAAACAAAGCAAAGTTTAACAATGCAAAACCATACTTTTGCATCAGCCTAATAATTTAATGGCTGCATTCACCATCCACAGTGATTTTGATGCCCAAGAAAATAAAATCTGCCACAGCTTCCACTTTTTCTCCTTCTATTTACCATGAAATGATGGGACTGGATGTCATGATCTTAGTTTTTTGAATGTTTTTTCACTCTTCTCTTTCACCCTCATCAAGAAATTCTTGAGTTTCTCTTCGCTTTCTGCCATTAGAGTAGTATCATCTGTATATCTGAGGTTGTTGATATTTCTCTGGCAGGCTTGATTCTAGCTTGTGATTCATCCAGCCCAGCGTTTTGCGTGATGTACTCTGTATATAATTCCATAGTGGATCATTAAATTGATACTCAACGAGGGTGGTGTCATGGATATTATCTACCGTAATCTTTGGTGTCATTTTATTAAAGTTAATGTCTAGGCTTTGGATTGGACCCCTGTTGCTGTTGTAATGGGCAGGATAGTGAGAGAAATTATCAGAGTTATAGAGGGCACGGATTTTCACAGTGAAGTAATTTTGATTACCCTTTCTTTTGTTTTTTTCAGGTTCAGCTTCTCATTTTTGTCCTTCATGTACTATACATTGTTTTCTGTGGTCTAGTCAAAAAGCCATGTACACTTGCCTGCCCTTTGAAGACCATTTTAAAGAATTATTCTAAGACAACTGGTAAGTCTACTAATGGAAAAGCATGGTGGTCTTATATTTCTTCTCTGTTCTAAAAGTATTTGTCCTGAATTTATACAGAGATGTTCTAGTAGCATTACTTTGCATATATTTTTGTGTGCTTTTAACATTTCTCAGTTTCTAACATTTAAGAGAATATTTTATGATGAGGGCATTTTTAAAAAGTGCTTAGAGTTCTTAAGGGAAAACATTAAAAGCATACATACCCATATTAATAGTGGTATATGAACATGTATTAATTATGTTAGTTACAGAATCTGGTTTAGCAGTTGTTGGATCCTTGCTAAGAAGGGCATACCTGATTTAACTGGTAGAGAATAGAGTCCAGAATAGAATCACAGGACTTAGTAATTGCTAAATAGAACGCTGCATGTCAGGAAAAGAACATTATATGTCATTGATTACATTTGTAATCAGTGTTGAGATGAAAACTATCCATTTGGGGTCAAAAACAGGCTGGACACCAAAGAATTAAAGATACAAATATGTAAGAAGAGAATGAAGTTATCATTCATCGGAAAAATACTGAGTTATTAAAAAAAAATTTGAATGAGAAGGCATAATTTAAAACACAGTCATAAGAGAAACAGTTTTAAATTTTTAATTTTTGTGTAAACCAGTTGGTCAAAAAGTTCTTTTGAATTTTCCCATGATATGTTACGGAAAACCTGAATGAACTTTTTGGCCAACCCAGTATGTACTTTAGGGAAAAAAAAAAGTCAAATAAAGTCAAGAGACAAATGGTAAATTGAGAAGGTAGTTTCCATAAAATGGCTGATTTCTTTTATATACAAAGACTATTTACAAATAATTTAAAAAATGCATACAGTACATCCTAGAAAAAAGATATACATGAGGCTGATAAAAAGGGAAGATACTCAGTCTTTCTCATTAAAGAACATTAAAACAATAGTGAGATGTCAGTTTTCACCTAAGGAGTAGCAAGGGTTTGAAGTGTAGTGATCCTCTGGTGATGAGGGAGTTGGGAATTCTTGAATTATCCCTCACATAGACGCACTTGGTATGTAAGCTATGTAATAGTACTGCAGGTTTTTGAGAGTTTGGTGAAACATTAGTTTCAGTTGCAATAGCCTTCGAAACATTTCTCAGAATTTCCCCTACAAAAATACCCTCACGTTCAAAGATCTGTATAAGGAATTTCACTGCTTAGCCTTTGTGTAAAGATACCCTAAGAAATGCCTACTAATTCAGCAGAAGCCTGTATGTGCCCTTACTGTAGAATCAGAAACTCAGTCCAGTTGCTCTCAGAGTCACCAAAACACGTTCCTCTCACTTCCCTGGGGTCTGGCCCTGTTGTTTCTCCTGAGCCACAGACTTCTGTTCTTTAAATGGAAGCTCATTGCAGAAAAATATGTTTAATACCTCATTTGTATAGAATGTATGTGCCCTTTTGTAGACATAGAACTTCTCTTTAGTGATACATAAGTACAGTGACTACCCCTGGGAAGTGATACTGTGTGAATGTCTTGTCTGCATGAATGAGTATGTGAGTTTCTGTTAACTTTTACTGCCTAAGAAGATTAGCTGAAAAGTTTAAAAGTCCTGTTTTCTGGTAAGCAAGTTGCCTCAAGGGTGTCCTCCGTCTGAATTGCTGTTTTTGGCAAACCCCCTCACAGCCTTTAATGTCTCTGCTGAGAGTCTTCTCTGTGTTGTCTTCCACATTCGTTTCTTTTCAACTGATGTAAGCACCACATTGCATGTAAGCACCTAAAACCCAAACACCTAGAAGAGCATAGGGTGCAAAATAATTTATGAAGTGAATGGATAAAAATACATTAGGATGGGTAAAGCATTACAAGATATGTTGAGTGTGTTTTTAAAGTTGTCTTTTCACAGTTAGATTTAGTTTAACAAGCACTTTGTAAAGTGGGTCTAAAGTTTCTTGCTCTGCCTGAATAGCTTAGCTTTAACTTTGACATCTACTCAGCCTTTGTGTGCTAACAGCTTGTTGATTCAGGGTATTACAGTGTAAGGCATGTGCAGTAGATAATTCTGAAATCAGGCTTGGGTTCCTGACAGGTTTATAACCTGGGTAATTGACTTTGAACATTAGGTTCGTCATATGTAGATGAAAATAATATTGGAGTCATATTGTTAGGATTAAATGAGATGATTTACGTAAAAATAGCAGAGTTCCTGGGACTGGGTTAAAAATTAGCTATATTTTTTCCTTCTCTTCACAGTCTTTATAGAGATATTTATAATAAATGCATATGCCATTCTAGACTTAAAATTTTTCAAGTATAGAATGGACTAGAAATAGCATTTCATTCAAATTATGATCCCTGAAAATCATTCATTTATTTCTCCTTTGTTGCAGCACTGTTTTTAAAGAATAAAATCGTGTATGTTAGAAAAATGGAAGTATTCCAGGAACTTCGTAAGACGTCGGCACGTTTGGAGTGTGACCACTGCAATTTCAGAGGCACAGATTATGAAAATGTACAAATCCACATGGGTACCATCCATCCAGAATTTTGTGATGAAATGGATGCCGGTGGGTTAGGTAAAATGATATTTTACCAGAAAAGTGCAAAGCTGTTTCACTGCCATAAATGCTTTTTCACCAGCAAGATGTACTCTAATGTATACTATCACATCACATCTAAACATTCGGCCGCAGAGAAATGGAATGAGAAACCAAAAAATCAGTTCAACAAAGAAGCAGAACCTGTGAAAAGCCCCCCTCTTCCTGAACCCCAGAAGATGGCCTCCAGTTCAGCAGAGCTCCTGAAGCCTGCCCCTGCCCTTTCTATAGAAACACAGAAACTTGGCCCAGTCGCGTCTCCAGAATCACCAGAACCTGCTCCTCTTCCTTCCCTGGACTCTCAGAAGCCTGGCCTTGTTTCTCCTGAGCCACAGACACCTTCTCTTCCTTCTCCTGAGCCTCCAAAACCGGCCCCTGTCTCTTCTCCTGAACTTCCAAAGCCAGCCCCTCTTGTTTCTGAATGTCAGAAACAAGTCCCTGTTCCTTCTCCAGAACCACAGAGACTTGCTCCTGTGTCTCCTGAGCCAATAAAGGCCACTCTGACTAATCCCAAACCCCAGAAACACACCCATTTCCCAGAAACATTGGTGCCGCCTTCAGCCCCATCCCCCGAGTCACCAGTACTAGCTGCCTCCCCAGAGCCTTGGGGACCGTCCCCAACTGCTTCTCCGGAGTCTCGGAAGCCAGCCCAGACTGTCTCCCCTGAGCCGAGGAAGCTGTCCCCGTCAGTGTCTCCTGAACCTTGGAAGCTGTTCTCTGCTGTCTCCTCAGAGCCTCGGAGGCCAGCCCCAGCTGTGTCACCAGGCTCTTGGAAGCCAGGGCCACCTGGATCCCCCAGGTCTTGGAAATCTAGTCCGTCAGCATCATCAGGACCTTGGAAGCCAGCTAAACCTGCTCCATCCGTGTCTCCCGGACCTTGGAAACCAGCTCCGTCCGTGTCCGCTGCCTCCTGGAAGTCTTCATCAGTCTCGTCTGGTTCCTGGAAATCTCCTCCTGCGTCTCCTGAGTCGTGGAAGTCTGGCCCACCGGAGCTGCGAAAGACCACTACCACCTTGTCACCTGAACACTGGAAGACAGTTCCTCCAGAGTCTCCTGAGCTTCGCAAACCTGGCCCAACACTGTCCCCAGAGATCCGGAGTCCAGCAGGATCTCCAGAGCTCAGAAAGCCCTCAGGGTCTCCAGAGCTTTGGAAGTTTTCTCCTGATCAGCGGAAAACATCTCCTGCTTCAGTTGATTATCCTGAGTCCCAGAAAAGTTCCCGTGGTGGTTCCCCTGATCTCTGGAAGTCTTCCTTTTTCATCGAACCTCAGAAACCTGTCTTCCCTGAGATCCGGAAATCAGGTCCTTCTGGGCCATCTGAGTCCCCCAAAGCAGCCTCTGATATCTGGAAGCCTGTTCTCTCTGTCAGTACTGAGCCTAGAAAGCCTGCCCTGTTTTCTGAGCCTACCAAAACCGCCCCTCCTGCTTCTCCTGAACCACGAAAACGTGCTCTTTTTCCAGAGCCCCGGAAGCATGCCCTTTTCCCTGAACTTCCAAAATCTGCCATCTTCTCGGAGTCTCAAAAGGCAGTTGAGCTTGGTGATGAACTACAGGCAGATGCCATAGGTGATCAAAAGTGTGATGTTTTAGTTCAGGAAGAACTAATGGCTACACCTGAGAGACTCTTGGAAGACACTTTATTTCCTTCCTCAAAGAAGCTCAAGAAAGACAACCAAGAGAACTCTGATGCTGAGCTTAGTAGCAGTGAGTGTATCAAAGCAGATCTGGATGCAGTAGATGGTAAGGGCCAAGAATCAAGCAGTGACCAAGAGCAGGTTGATGTGGAATCTATTGATTTTAGTAAAGAGAACAAAATGGACATTGCTAGTCCAGAGCAGTCCAAAAATGTATTGCAGTTTACCGAGGAAAAAGAGGCTTTTATCTCTGAAGAAGAGATTGCAAAATACATGAAGCGTGGAAAAGGAAAGTATTATTGCAAAATTTGTTGCTGTCGTGCTATGAAAAAAGGTGCTGTTTTGCATCATTTGGTTAACAAGCATAATGTCCATAGTCCTTACAAATGTACAATTTGTGGAAAAGCTTTTCTTTTAGAATCTCTCCTTAAAAATCATGTAGCTGCTCATGGGCAAAGTTTGCTTAAATGTCCACGTTGTAATTTTGAATCAAATTTTCCAAGAGGCTTTAAGAAACATTTAACTCATTGTCAAAGCCGGCATAATGAGGAAGCAAATAAAAAGCTGATGGAAGCTCTGGAACCTCCACTGGAGGAGCAGCAAATCTGATTTTTAAACCTGGTGTGGGTATGTGCTCTGCAGAGTTGTTCGTTGAACCCATTTGTTGAAAGTATCAGACAGCCTGGTCGGGTCAGTAGATCCTGATGCTTGCTGTACTGTGTGTGTCTCAGTGGTGTTACAAAGGATAAGTGTTTGTTATTTTTTTTCTTGGTCTCTTGTTTATGTGGCTGTTGTATAAGTCAGTAAATGCATATTGTGTATTCCATATGGGTAAAATTTCTCTAATTTAGTATATTTGAGTAATATGAAAAGGTAGGTGTTCTATATAACAAGACTAAGTCGTACCCGGTTGAAAACGTCTAGTTACATCTTTCTTGTGCAACTAATTTTGGACAATGGAAATTAGGCATGAAAATTCTGAGAAGTTTTGTTCTCTTAAGTGTGCTTTCAGATCATAAAAATTATTTTAAAGTTTCTATTTGGTCATAAAATATTAGTTTATTAATCTTGAACCACTTTTAGGTGTTTATTAGCTTTTATGTCATGGAAATTTGGAGTCTCAGGGTTGCTGATTTTCTGCTAAAAGAGGGGAAATTGAGTCAGTTTAAAATATAGTTTGCAGTCTTCTCCTGTAGGAAACTGAGAAACAGGGGTGTGATTTTAGGTCTTGTCCTTAGTTGATTCCTTTGGAATCTTCCATTCTGTACCCTACCCCAGGATCTGGCCCTTCCCTTCCCTGTGAGCTCATACCAACAGGTGATCCTTACTTGCCAAATGTGTTACGAGTTGCACCTCCTCCTGGGCCTTACGCACCGTCTTTTGGGGCTTCAGACCAGGGTCATGAGCAGAACCGAAAGTCTTCCAGATTCACCACAAAAAGTTTTATAAATAAACATTACTGTTTAAGAATACATCAGTTCCGTGTTTTTCACAGTTGTTACTGTAAGTACTTGGTGCCTGTTTATGGATTGTTTTATTCTAAAATATTTTGTCAAATGTGTATCAACCAAATTAAAAACAAAGGCTTTCATGTTAGCAGTATCTTCCTGTGTTTTCTTTCGTGTAATTTTCGTATGATACCAAATTCCATTATTTCAAATTTCCACTTGTTTTCACACTGATTTTCATATCTGGAGCAGCATTTTCTAAGCTCTGTTTTCTCAGAGTGGTCAGGTAGGTTCAGGGACTGTACGGTCATCGCTTGGTGTCCACAGGGAATTAATTCCATGACACCCTGCAGATACCAAAATCCGTGGATGCTCAAGTCTCTTAAAAGCATGTAGTGTTTGTATTTAACCTGCGCATGTCCTCCCATACTTTAAATCATCTAGATAGCTTAGAGTGCTTATCAATGTAAGTGCATTATAAATAGTTATCAGCAAGTGGCAAATTCAAGTTCTGCTTTACGGAACTTTCTGGAAATTTTTTCGAATATTTCTGATCCGTGGTTGGTTGAATCCATGAAAGTGGAAACCAAGGATGCACGAGCCCTAGCTTCATGAGGCTTTGTATGAAAATTCTCATCAATCCACGTTGGCCTATTAAAGGTCGCTTAACCCTGGTGGTGGTCAGTCCTGACTGCTCCATTTAAACAATAGGAAGCATTTAGTGTCGAGGATTCTGATTTGTAGCCAGAAATGAGATATTGGCTTATGCCCTTGAATTCCATCTAACAAGCAGCTCCAGAGCTGCCATTTCAGAGAACACGGTCTGGCAGGGAAGGCACTGCTTGATGGGATTGTTGATTTACACTGGGCAGCTTAACAATAAGCTTGCGTGTTGTGGAGTGAACTCCTAGACATGATGCCAACAGGCAGGACGGGGAAGGTGTCTTGGATACAGCTGTCTCACATGCTGACTTGATTAAAATTATGAGTAGAAAAACAAGGGACCTCCAGTGCCCAGAAACTTTTGAAGCCTGCAGTCAAAACAGCCGTATCTGAGCATGTAATGGCGGGCAGCAGGTTCTCTGGAGCCCTGTCTTTTGGGGCAGTCTTCTCAGAGAGTCCTCTGTGTGTCTGCTCAAGGGGAATCTAGCTAGACCCTATAACTTGGCATCTCATGTTGGTTTTAAATAGCACCATCATAAGAGACTTGGTGCTAGCTTAGGCATGTGTAGTTTGGCATTAAGGCCAGCTGGAGATCCAACCAGTCCATTCGGAAGGAGATCAGCCCTGGGATTTCTGTGGAAGGATTGACGCTAAAGGTGAAACTCCAGCACTTTGGCCCCCTCGTAAGGCTCGGAGAACCGCACTCTGACAAGGACACTCAGGGACAGCCTCTAGTGGACTGACAAAGCTGATGATCACACTGCGCAGTTTGATAATTCTCGGAATAGAGCATGAGGCAGACTTGCATGTAGCCATTCCAGATAAACTTTAAAGCATTCAAGCATAAAATGCAGCTGCCATCGCCCAGGACATCACATAGCTTTGGTGAGACTCTAAAGGGAGTCTTACCATGAAACAAGTCCTTGCTCTTAGGAACAGGTGGTCAGAAGGAAGCCTTTGAGCACCTCAGGGCCCGGCGTATAACCCTTCGTTATCCACCCCCAGCCTCAGGCACTCGGTGAACACTCATAACCCTTTGTTATGCTTGTTCCAGCTTCCAACCTTCGTCATAAGTGGAGCAAATACGTTTTCAGTATCTGCTCAAAGCCTTCCAGCTCCTCCACATTTACTCTCTTTTTTTTTTCAAGAGCAAGGACTGTTGTAGCCATGGTTATTCTTGCTTTTAGGGCGGTGGTGGCTCGAGCACATATCGTTCGGAATCCTATAAGAACAATAACAAACAATAAACAGCGCATAAGAAGCCGTGTATGGGGTACCCAAGGTTTTGGATTCATAAAGGAAGTACTAGCGGATAGTGTATTATAGAAGTCAGTGTTACATAACACAGGGGGATTGTTGCTGAAGTTAGACGTGACTTGTATTTGTTGATCTATCTGAGCTTGCCGGGCCCAGAGATCCTGAGAATCCTTTTTCCAAGCAGTAATGAAATCATGGTTTTGAATAGAATTAGACAATGCCATCCCAGAAACTGTATCAACAGGCACAACTGAAATAACACCCACTATGGCAGCTATAATCCAGCCAACAAAGCGTTCGCTTCTTTTCAGGGATTCTGTCAGAACAAAAGACAACAACATGGAATCTGACCAAGGTCCAGGAAATCTTAACTGGAACCCACAAATCAGTCCTTTGCTGGACTAAAAAAACACTGTCTTTAGTAACATTAATTGGCACCCTATGATTTAAACAAGTATACAAACGACGCTCAGTACAGGACAGAATTGAGCCATTACTCCTAAATTGTCCAATAGCAAAAAGATAGGGTGCATTTATACAAGCATGAACGTAACCAGTATAATTATACTCTAGTATAATTCTGTGGAATGGAAATGTGCATAAGCATATGAGACGTTAAACCGGGACAAGCAAGCAGGAGTTTTCCAAAGATGCCAGTGTTCGGGCCCCAGGACTGGACTGATTATCCGGGGTCTGGGAGGTGAAAGACTTCCGTTGTACCAGTTCAAAAGTTCATCGCGTTGATGCTAGAGTCCTGTTTGTGTTCTGTTAAAATGTGGTGCTGAAACATTATGCCGTTGGCAGGTGTTATTATTTTCCTGTGATTCTGAGCAATTCACAAAGAGTCCATGAGGCCCCCCCAGTCAACAAAGTCATGTTGGCGTGAACAGAAACTTTTTTAACCCTTCCTCTACAGGCGGACCAGTCCAGCCCCGGCACAGACGATTTTTTCTTTCAGGCACGTTGTCATAAGGGGGCTCAGAAGGCATCTGTTGCAGTTTCCGTTTTAGTGCTGTGACCGGTCAGGGGTGTGGAGCAAGGTCTGTCCGTCTTCTGACTCTTCTGAGTGGGACCCACGGCTCGGTTCCATCATCTGAAATGACAAGACAACATCCCTTGCTGAGGAACTTAAGTGTTCCTGGCCACCACTGATTAAGACATTTAACCCAAACAGCAGTTTGTTCAGGCGTATGCGAGGGTGACTCAGAAACATGTCGCTCTGCCCATGTTTCCTGACTGTGTGGAGGCGAACTAAAGTAACTGACTGTTAGAAGGGCTGCAGGCAAGATGGCTTTAGGGTCCATAGGGGCCCCTTGGTTTATTCCCCGTGTTTGGTTCATTAAGAATGAGCTTGAGTGTACGATGGGCCCGTTCAATGATGGCTTGACCTTGAGGCTTGTATGGGATGCCAGTAAGATGGCAAATATTTTATAGATGTATGAAATCACGAAAAGCATTGGCTATAAAAGCAGGACCATTGTCCATTTTGATGGAGGCAGGGATCCCCATCACTGGAAAACACTGCAGAAGAGCTGTGAGGGCAGCTTTCTTTAGTGGTCTCGACGGTGGAAGGAACTGCCCAGATGAAGCCGGAAAAGGCATCTATGAGTACAAATAACACTTTAAAAGGGGGCAGTTTGTAATGTGTAAAATCAGCTTGCCATAATTCATTTGCTTGTAAGCCTCTAGGATTAGTCCCTTGGGGACTAGTGGTCAAATGAAAGGGGGCACATGTGGCAGAGTCCTGAGCAATTTTTCTAGCTGTTTGTAACGGTATCTTATATTGAACGTGTAGTCTGTTAGCGTTAGTGTGGAAGAGCTGATGTTCCTGTTCAGGGGAAGAAAATATAGGGGCGATGAGGTGATCAGCCAAATCATTGCTTAAATTGAGGGGTTCTGGTAAATGGGAATGAGCACGAATGTGAGTGATAAAGAAGGGATGGAGTTTAGCTCTTATTTTTTTGTTGAATCAATAAGAACCAATGTATAAGATCATTTTCATTGGATATAAAATGAGCCGTTACAAAGGATGGGAAAAGCTGTTCCACATAGTGAGAATCAGTTACAATATTCAGTGGGGTTTTTATTAGAGTAAGTAAACAATATAATGCAAATAATTCTGTTTTTTGAACAGATTGATAAGGACTTTTAATTTTTTTTTTTTGTAAGTTGGGACCTATTATGGCTGCCCATCTTGTCTTATTTTTATCTATGAAATAATTAGGTGCATTCATGAGAGGATGTTCAGAAATAATATTGATGATAAAGGAAGTATTTTGTAAGAAACTCCGTAATTTTCCTTTAGGTGGGTTGGCCAATAATTCCCGTGAGTAATCAGCAAGGGCTATCTGAATGGCAGTGGACACCTGGAGAGCATTATCAATTTCTGTTTTTGTCAAAGGTAGGTGAATCTGAGTAGGGTCATATCCAGCTATAGTGCACAAGCGAGAGCGTGCAAGAAAAGTGATTTTCCCTATTAAGTCTGTACAGGAAACAATGCGTTTAGTCTGTTTGGAATGGAGAGATACACATTCAATACGGTGATTATCCTGCACTATAATGGCAGTAGGAGATATTTTAGTACCAAAGGCATACATCTGAAAAGGGGAATTGTAATTAATACGGTAAACAAATGTTTGTTGAATTATCTGTTCTATCAATTGTAATTTTTTCTTAGCATCAGGGGTAAGTTGTTGGGGACTATTTAAATCAGAGGAACCTTCTAATAATTTGAATAAGTTTTGTAAAGCATATGTGGGAATTTCTAAGGTAGGTCGTAGCCAATTAATATCCCCAAGAAGTTTTTGGAAATCGTTAAGTGTTTGTAAATTATCCCTTCTAATAGAAAGTTTCTGTGGCCTTACAGTGGAGCGGTCCGTAGGATATCCAAGACACGTAAAAGGGGAATGGCGCTGCAGTGTGTCTTCTGCTATTAGCAGCTCATGATTAGCTTAGTATGACCTCATTACCTAACACACTTAACTGAGATTCTGAAGGAGAAGCCAGTAAAATGTCATCCATGTAATGAATGAGATATGCCTCAGGGAACTGCTGTCTGATGGGCTGCCAAATGTTATCAACAACGAATTGGCAGACCGTAGGGGAGTTCATCGTACCTTGGGGCAGGACCTTCCATTGATACTGTCGAGCAGGGGATTGATTATTAATGGAAGGTATTGAGACGGCAAAGCGTTGCCTGTCATCTGGATGTAAAGGTATAGTGAAAAAGCAATCTTGTAAATCAATAATCATAACAGCCCAGTCCTTAGGGACCTTAGCAGGGCTTGGGAGTCCTGGTTGTAATGCCCCCATAGGAATCATTATAGTGTTAATATTCCTTAAATCTGTTAGCATTTTCTATTTACCTGAATTTTTTTTTTTTTGGATAGGGGCCATTGAGCTGTCTAGATAGGTCTATTAGATTTTTATTCTAACTTCAGTGGCTTTATCTCAGTGACCCTTAAGAAAAACGTTCATTTAATTGTATAGTCACTTTAGCTTGTTGTAGAAAGTCTCTTCCCCACAAATTTAATGGTAATGGGGCAAAGTACGGTTTAATGTAAGCAACTAATTGATTAGGGCCCAGGGCTTGTAAGATGAACTAACGTAAGTTTGAGCTGCATTTGCAGTTCTTATTCCCACCAACTGGTGTGAGGTTAAAACTGCAGGCCAGTCCGAAGGCTATTCTTTTGTTCTTATGATGGAAACATTTGCCCCAGTGTCTAACATTCTTTCAAAAGTTCTTTCTCTGATTTTTAATTTTAACATGGGCCTACTGATTTCTTTTATAACAGTAGAAAGGGCTGCAGTAACGTTGGTACTCCCAAAGCCACCTGTTCTGGTGTCTGCTTTTCTATTAAGTGGGGGCACATAAGGTAATAACAATAACTGAGCAAATCTGTCACCCTTTTGTAAATACAAGTTGTGAGTCACATGTAACATTATTGCAATTTTACCCGTGTAATCTTTATCAATGATCTCAGTATGTACAATTACCTCACGCATGGTGGTGTTGTTTTGTTCCAGTAAGAGGCCTATAGTATTTTTTGGTATAGGGCCAAAATATCCAGTTAAGATTTTCATAGGATTATTTACCATTAATAATTTCATATCTCGGGGAGTAGGAATGTCTGTACATGTGTTATGTCTGGTAGCCGCTGTTAATTTAGTAATATTTGATTGTCCTCGTTTAATGGGGCTAAAGGAGAGCCCCTGTTCTAGTTTCCTGACGGAGGTGTCTGAATGGGTAAAGCATTACCTTGTTTATCAAATTTAGACCGGCATGCACTCAGCCAGTGATTCCCCTTTTTACATCTTGGGCAGAGCCCGGGGGGCTTAGTTTTAATAGCCCCTCCTTTGTCAGGAGAAAGACCTGTTTGTCGAGGCAAGTGACACTGGCTTGCCACAGTTAAAACATTTAACTTTAGACTTTTGGGAAACATGTAAGGTTTCTAAAGCGGCTATTTTAGCTTTATGTTGAATCGTCCCCACATTCCTGCAGGCTTTCAAGTATTCCATCACTCCCCCTTGCTCCCTAATAGCTCTGATAATAGCCTGACAATCTTCATTAGCATTATCAAAAGCCAGTTCTTTCAAAATGATTTCTCGCAAAGATGCATCCCTAAGACTGTGACCAATGGCCTCCTTCAATTTACCAATAAATTGAGCATATTCTTCAGTTGGTCCCTGCAATATTTTTACAAAAGATCCATCAGAGGTGGAACTGTCGA
>SJXO01000479.1:515768-632209 GCA_006408615.1 Connochaetes taurinus | reverse complement strand
AGGATTTATAAACCTGCATTTCTTCTACAATCTCTTTCCCCAGTTGGATTTTGCTTTCTTTGTAGAATGGAGGGATTTTGCTTGTATGTTTGATTTATCTGCTTATGACAAACACAAAGAGGAATATGTTCTGTATGATGCGATAATGGTGGATGCATGTCACCATGTGCTGTGCTCAGTCGCTCAGTTGTGTCCGACTCTTTGTGACCCCGTGGACTGTTGTCGCCCCAGGCTCCTCTGTCCATGGAATTTCCCGGGCAAGAATACTGGAGTGAATTGCCATTTCCTCCTCCAGGGGATCCTCCTGAGCCAGGGACTGAACTTACATCTCTTGCATCTCCTGCATTGGCAGATGGATTCTTTACCACTGTACCACCTGGGAGTCAAAGTATATGGCATCATAAATAAACGTCTAAGCCCATAGCATGTAATACACCAAACGTGAACCCTAAGGGAAACGATGGATTCTGGGTGGTTCCAATGTGTCAGTGTAGGTTCATCAGTTGTAAACAGTGTACCGTGGTGGCGCTGGATGTTGACAGCGGGGGGAGCTGTGCATATGTGGGGGCTGAGGGCACACAAGAAATATTCTGTTATTACTACTGCCGTAGGCTCTGTGTGAAGCTGGAATGCGATAATCCCAGAAACACTCCCATTAAGTGAGATCCAGGGTCACTGGGGTTTGTAAGTGATGCCAGTTCCATGGTAAATGACAGCAAGCAGGGTGAGACCCTCTCATGCGCCCCACCCCACCCCAAAGGCCATAGGGCAACAAATGGGGTGTGAAAGCACAAAACCAGGTCTAGTTCAATTATCCACACTAATGGCAGAATTCAGAGGCAAGGACAACCAATGAGACTGGAAAATCCAAAAGCCACTTTCCCTTGGCCACCAAGTACATGGTCGGTTCACATTCAAATACACTATGTCGGCCGTTCCGGGGATTAATTTCCAACAAAATAATGAATCCACACACGACAGGCTTGATTCCAGCTGGGAAGTGCCCTGGTTCTTTGGTTTGTTTCCTGCTCATCTCCTCTCTGCAACACACCCCACGCTGAGAAGAGCCAGCAGGCTCCCCAGACTGGTGCCGAGAACCAATCTAAACAAGGCTGACCCCTCTCAAATCTNTTTCCAACAAAATAATGAATCCACACACGACAGGCTTGATTCCAGCTGGGAAGTGCCCTGGTTCTTTGGTTTGTTTCCTGCTCATCTCCTCTCTGCAACACACCCCACGCTGAGAAGAGCCAGCAGGCTCCCCAGACTGGTGCCGAGAACCAATCTAAACAAGGCTGACCCCTCTCAAATCTTCCCAGAGCATGAAAGAGGCCTGCAGTTGAAAGGTTTCTTCTCCATGAAAATTAACCGGGGCTCTCAGATGCGATGCCACCAGTGAGGGACTAAGGGGACACCTTGCTGCAAAGACCACACAGCTGAACCCCATGGGCCTCGGCCCTGGCCAAGTGCAAGGTGCGTGGTGTTGCCCACCTTCTGAGACATAAAGATCTTGAGACGCCCTCATCCCCATCACGACATGGCAAGTTCAAAAGGAATATAACCTCATTCATGAAGGAGATTACTGACATTCTTATCCTAGGAGCTAGAAAATTAAACACTGCCATGAGGACTATACTGCGTGTATTCATCCAGCAAATAGGTTTGTTTTTGTTTTGCTGTTGTCTAATGGCTCAGTCATGTCCAACTCTTTGATACCCCATGGACTGCAGCACTCCAGGCTTCCCTGTCATTCACCATTTCATGGAGTTTGCTCAAACTCATGTCCACTGAATGAGTGAAGCCATCCAACCATCTCATCTTCTGTCACCCCCTTCTCTGCCTGCCCTCAATCTTTCCCAGCATCAGGGTCTTTTCCAATGAGTTGGCTCTTTGCATCAGGTGGCCAAAGTATTAGAGCTTTGTAAATTAACCTTGTTGTTGTTGAAAGGCTAAGTCATGTCTGATTCTTTGCAACTCCATGGGCTGTAGCCTGCCCAGGGTCCTCTTGTCCATGATATTTCCCAGGCAAAAATACTGGAGTGGGTTGTCATTTCCTTCTCCAGGGGATCTTCCCGACCCAGGGATCAAACCTGGGTCTCCTGCATTGCAAGTGGACTCTTTACCGTCTAAACTACCAGGGAAGTCCTGATAGTCTTGTAAAAACAAACAAAAAAACAATGGCAGATGAATGTAATAAGTAAACATGGTGGTGAGAACAAAAAGCTTGGGCCCAGAGCTCGAATGCTGGGGGTGGGGGCTGGGGACCATGCTCTAAATCTAGCACTTTCTGGCAAGTCAACAACACTTCTTGCCCACTCATCTGCAATAGCCTCCTTCCATCCTTTCTGCCCCGTCTCACCCCTCAAGCCATTTTGTGTTCCATAGAAAGAGGAACTGTAAAATGTGAATCTGACCTGGATTCAATATTCAAATCTCCCCATGGTTTCCTGATGCTCTAAGATGCAAACTATGGGACCTCCCTGTGATGGTCCAGTGGTTAAGAATCCACCTCGCAATGCAGGGGACGAGGGTTTTATCCCAGATCGGGGAACTCAGATCCCACATACCACAGGGCAACTAAGCCCGAGAGTCCCAAATAGAGAGTCCGTGGGCTGCAATAGAAGATTCTATATAATACAACAAAGATCCTTCATGCCACAACCAATCTCAAAAGTGCCAAACAAAAGTAAACAAAACATGCAACCCATGCCCTCACCTTGGCTGCACGCCTCAATGGTCTGGCCTTTGCCTCCCTGCCTTCCCCTTAATCCGGCTGCCCTCTGCCCACCACACTCCAACAACCTGGGTTCTTTCAGCTTCTCCAACACACCAATCTCTTTTCTTTCCTCAGAACCTAGGCACCTTCTGTTTCCTTTCATAAGGATGCTTGACCTACAACTGAGTCCCTCTCATCTGTTTGGTCTCTACTCAAATGCTCCCTCATCACAAGCAGATCAAACCAGTCAATCTTAAAGGAAATCAACCCTGAATATTCACTGGCAGGACTGGCGTTGAAGCTGAAGCTCCAATACTTTGGCCACCTGATGCAAATATCTGCCTCATTGGAAAAGACCCTGAGGCTGGGAAGATTTGAGGGCAGGAGGAAAAGGGGGTGGCACAGGATGAAATGGTTTGATAGCATCACTGACTCAATGGACATGAATTTGAGCAAATTCTTGGAGGTAGTGAAGGATAGGGGAGCCTGGCATGCTGCAGCTCATGAGGTCACTAAGAGTCAGACATGACTTAATGACTCAACAACAACAATAAGCAGCCAACTACCAACAATTTAACCCCAACTGGGCCTCCTTCATTGCACATTCAAAGTGTGAAAGAATAAATTCTTTATTTTTGTCATGGTCATGTACCCATAAATAAGAACAAATAATAAATATTAAGAAGAAGAAGAACAAAGGCTAAGAATGAATAAGCAGAACAAAGGTTGGAGACTTCTCTGGTGTCCAGTGGTTAGGACTCTGTGCTTCTAACGTAGGGGACACAGGTTGGATCCCTGGTCAGATTCACAGGTAAGATCCCAGAGGTGACACCACAGCCAAAAACAAAACAAAACAAAAAGTAAGAAACTAATTTTGAAAAATAAAATGCATAGAAATGAATACATGTTGGCTGAGCCCTCACGATCTGCTAAGTTCTTCTCTAAACTCTTTCCACGTGTCACCTCCTTTCATTTCATCTTCCCAGCTAACGTGTATAGTCACCGCCATAGAAATAGGCACAGAGAGATTAAGCAACTTGCACGCTAGTTGTGTGATGCACATATATGACAAAGGCTAAATCTGAACCTGGGATGCCTGGTCGCAAAACTTGTGTTCTTAACTTCCATGCTGAGCCACTTTTCAACCACAAATATCTCTATTTTTTTTTTTTCAATTAAAATAAAATCACCTCCCTAAAGGGCTGTTAAAAAGTGACAAAGATCATGGGGAAATTTTGTTCAGCAGAACTCACCCAATCTCTCCCTTCGGGATCATCTCTCTTCTCTTCTTCCCCACGTCCCTGTAACAATCAACACACTGCCCTATCCTTTTAGAAGACACTCTATCCATAATCTCTCTTAGCAGCTGTAACTACATAAAGCTTATTTATACTCATGTCCTATGGCTAAAAGAGATCTTTAGGCAGCCCACAGCCCTGTCCAAAGAGTATATACATCACCAGGGGACAGGTTGTGAAATAGACTGAGTTGATTTAACGAGAAATGCCCATTATCCAAGAGCAAAGAAAACCCAAGGCCACTACTCTTCTCTCCCACCCTGCCTTCTATTTTCTTCTACCTCCAGCTCCATTCTAATTCTGTGCCTCCAATCTTAAATACATTAAAAACATAACCTCTTATTCTATGTCTTTAAAAAAAAAAAAAAACTAAACAGGCTCAACTTAAGGTCAGACTTTTCTGGTACACTGGCTCCTATTATGGAAGGAATAAAAGGAGAGATTGCTTTTAAAAAGAGAGAGACTGCTTTTAATGACAGTTTCCGAACAGTGGCCTTTTGTACTTGAACGGATTGATGATAAAGCTCACTGTCAAGTGACAGTAACATCAATGTCAGAGAACAGAAGGACAGACGTCCCTCAGTATGGGGTCATCCCAGAGCCATTAGGCAGTGTGGGTCGGCTCTGCCATGTTGGGGGACAGGGACTCCTTAGGATTATGTGGCCGCTGACTTCCTCTGAGCCAAGTCTGTGGAATACGGCAGAGTTGGGAAGGAAAATTCTCTCTTTCTCTCTCTCTCTCATACACACATACACACACACACTCCCTATCTGAAAGTAATTCAACACTGCCCAGTGCTGAACAGCCTTGGTCCACGTTTTAATCTGACCTTTGTAGAGTCTTTGCCCCATGATTTTAGGCACATATCTTTGCTTTTCTGTGCTCCAGTGTTCTCATCTGTAACACAGATACTAATAGGGCTGTTCTGTTGACAAGATGAGGTAATTCATGCAAAGACTTTGGCAAGATGTCTAGACAGATGAACACTCAAATTGTATGGTGGCTCTTAATACTACTACCACAACTAGGATAGAACTGTACAATTCAAAGCATCAGCAAATTTCCCCTTGCTAACACTTTAGTGAAGGAGATGCGGCATCTGATAATTCTACTGTTTTAAAGGTGAGGCTCAGACAGGTGTTCTGATGGCTCCAGATCACCTAAGTACAACTATCTATCAGAATAGACACTAGAGAAGCATCCATCTGATTCCAGACTATGGGTGGTTCAATACTCTTAAGCTACTCCTCAACCCATGGAAGACTGGGGGACTGTTATGTGTCTGGAATGATCCTGGGAACAAGAGAATAAAGACCATTCACTGAGTTTCCCAAGACAACCATGATTTCACATATTGTACTGGATTGTCAGAGTGGCAACATCAAATATCATCTAACTTGGATGTTTTTTGAGAGTGACAAGTGCTGTCCTGGACAGGATTCCAGGAGGAGACATAAACTAAGGCAGTACCAGACAGACTGGGACAAATGCTCTCTACTTGCTGTCCATATATAATTATATTAGTACAAATCCTGACTCTTCCTTCTATCATGGACTATGGCATCTAGTATTTCATTTCCCAGCATATTTTCTCATGTCCTCTCTGCTGGCGGGATCACCCCTCTTGCTTTTGGCCAATGACTTCAACCCATGATGTCATCACGGGGCTGCCAAGTACAACACCACTCTCCTCCCAAGCATCAAAGGTCCAGTGAAGGACAAGCTCAAAGCCAAGTCAGTGGAGGCTATTTCCAGGGATTCTTCTGACCCACGCTTTAGGGGAAGGCAGATATCATGATGCTCAAAAGATGAGCTGTTGGATTTGCCTCCTCATTCTTTCTTGGCTGTTTAGGGGACGTTTACTCAGAGGTTAAAGCATCTGCCTGCAATGCGGGAGACGTGGGTTTGATCCCTGGGTCGGGAAGATCCCCTGGAGAAGGAAATGGCAACCCACTCCAGTATTCTTGCCTGGAAAATCCCATGGATGGAGGAGCCTGGTGGGCTACAATCCACGGGGTCGCAAAGAGTCAGACACGACTGAGCGACTTCACTTTCACTTTATCATCTGAAACTGCCCATCCACCAAGAGGCAGAGACAAGTGGAGATAAGAGGTGAGCACAAAAAGGGAATATCTTCTCAGAATTGGGCCACTGGCTCCAGCCCCAAATCTTGGGGTCCAGTCTCTGAATACTTCATTCCTGAATTCACCTATTAGACTTTGCTGTTTTTCAGTAGCTAAGTCGTGTCCAGCCCTTTGCAGTTCCATGGACTGCAGTATGCCAGGCCTCCCTGTCCCTCACCATCACTGAGAGTTTGCCTAAGTTCATGTCCATTGAGTTGGTATTGCTACCCAACCATCTCATCCTTTGCCACCCTCTTCTCCTTTTGCCTTCAGTCAGATGATATCCAACCATCTCATCCTCCGTGCCCTCTTCTCCATTTGCTTTCAATTAAACTTTGTAGGCTAACACAAAATCTTCCCAAATCCAGTATCTAATATAGTCTGAGGTCACTTAGATATCTGTACTTCCTTTTGCTAAAAGCAGTACGAAATAGGTTTCTGTTGCTTGCAATCAAAATACTTCTAATTATACAGATACCAAAAATATGGATATGGAAAAGGACATCTAAGAAAGATAAAATACTTCAGTAAAAGAAAAGTTAGAAAGGAGAGAAGTCATGGTAAGCAGAATATTTTCATTAAAATAATCTTCTGCTTGGGCTTGGAAGAGCTTAAAAATTTGTCTAAGGAAAAAAGAAATTCCACGTCAAGAGGTCTGGTTGAAAGGAGAACATGAGCATGGAAAGGCATTATGGGGTAGTGGCACTGACATCAATAAATTATGGTTCAAATGCCAGCTCCACTGCTGAGTTCTGAAGACACTTCAGCTTCTGAGCTTCTGTTTCTTCCTCCATGAAATGAGGTTTTTGATAACTCTCGGAGTTGTTAAGAGAGTCATCATGAGTATACATAAAGTACCCACATGACTGTTAACACCCAGAAAGTTATTAATAAGTAGTGATTATTATTTGTGTGTGGAGGGCAGCAAAGAGATCCAATTGTAAAACAGCTGGGCTAGAGACTCTGCTATTCCTAGAGGTTGAAAGCACTCTTATTGTCTTTGGCCAGCTGTGGCCTGGACCAAGGTCTGGACTCTATGAAGTGTTTAATAAAAGTCAACAAATAGATAAATGAAAAATGAAATAATTGATGCATATACAAAGCCTTAAAGAGATCTCAAATAACCATAAAAGCCATCATCAATATCCTCAAGGTAAATGTATCTGGCAAGGTACTTAGTGTCTGGTCACATTAAAGAATGCTCATGGCAGTCGAAAGACTGAAAACCTGCAACATAGTACAAATAAGGAAAAAAAGTAAAGCAATCATTTTTGCTTATATTCATAGACCCATGTGACTGACTTACAAATAAATAGAGAATAAGCAGAAAGAGATGCATATGCTTACATAAAGAATGTATGGTTGGTAGTGGGAAGGTCAGAGGGAAGGGATAGCTATGGAGTTTGGGATGGACAGGTACCCACTGCTATAGTTAAAATGGATAACCAACTAGGACCTACTGTAGAGTTCAGTGAACTCTGCTCAATGTTATCTGGCAGCCTGGATAGAAAGGGGGTTTGGGAAGAATGGATACATGTATACGTATGGCTGAGTCCCTTCACTGTTCACCTGAAACTATCACAACATGGTTTATTAATCAGCTATACTTCAACACAAAATAAAAAGGTTAAAAATAAATAAAAGCCAGCTGTTTAAAAAGAGAGAGGGAGAGGAAAATACGCACCATTCATCCAATCATTCATTTATCTGTCAGTTCATTCACAAGCATTGGCTTCTGCTCTGACTCGGCAATGTTATGCACCCTAGGGACTCACAGACGAAGACGCAGTTGCTGCCAGGGAACCCTCAAACAAGGGCATGAAGAAGACACATGAATGACTAACTTTGATCTAATATAATAAATATCATTCTGTCAGAGGTATTAAAGGCTCCAGATCTCCTGAAAAATGAGCATTCACTTTAAAGGAGCAGACTGGAATACGCCAAGACAGGCTGAGGAAAAAAGTAACTCATGAAGGAGGAAGCAGCATAGCAAAGGCATAAAGTCATGAAGATACCTGTTGTCTTTGGGAAGGACAGTGAGTGGAAGAGATCTCTCTGGAAGAGGCAACACTTGAGGAGAGCAGGGGCGCCGAAACATTGGGTTGACCAGATATCCACAGGCCTTGACTACCAAGCGAAAACAAAGAGATTTCACTCTGCAGAAGCTGACAGGCCACCAACAATGTTTGATAAAAAGAGGGACATAGCCAAATAGGAGTCCTAGTGAAATAACTGAAAGGAGAGCAGAGAGCAGATTAGAAAGGGTGATGGCAAGACAGATATTATTCATTTTATATTGAAAAGTCAATTTCCACAGATATTAGTAAGGATGAGTACATATATGGACACACTGGAAACTGAAAGAGAGAAATCTACATAAGTCAGGGCTCTAAGGGACAAAGCGGAAGAAAACCCAACCCAAAGGGCATTAGGAGGGTTGGGAAGGAGGCGTTACTGTCTCGCGTAATAACTGAAACGCCCAGTGGCAGATGCAGCTCAAACACAGGTGTCTGTATGATGTCATCCAGATTTTCTCAACATCCCTGTACCGTCCTCCTCATCACTTATATAACCATTCCCTTGTAAGGCAGTTAGATTATGTCCAGTTTGGGGAACTGGCAGCATCTCTCATCAGGGTACCATCTCCATGATGCCATCTCCCATCCTCACAATTTCTAAACCAGACAAATCAAGGTGATTTGTCCAGAAAATTCTGAATTGCATTTCAATGGTCTGTCTAGACCAGGTTCCCTGTACCATCCTCCTCATCACTTATATAACCATTCCCTTGTAAGGCAGTTAGATTATGTCCAGTTTGGGGAACTGGCAGCATCTCTCATCAGGGTACCATCTCCATGATGCCATCTCCCATCCTCACAATTTCTAAACCAGACAAATCAAGGTGATTTGTCCAGAAAATTCTGAATTGCATTTCAATGGTCTGTCTAGACCAGGTACTCATCCTTGAGTCATTTTTGAGGCCAATGTGTGGGATACCCTGATGGGTTGGGTCTGGATTATGTGCCATTTTGAATTTGAGGTGAGTTATACACATTCTTTGAAATGTATACAATTATGACTCTGTTCACACTGATCAAGCATTCAAACTGCAGTACAGTGATTAAAGATGAATAAAGTCAAAACTAAAAGGAGACCTGGGTTTAAAAGAAGGGCCATGTGTTTATTATCTGGGTGAACGCTAGCAAATTATTTAACCCCCTCTGTTTCTCTGATCCACAGTCTGTAAAACAGATGCAACACTAATACGTAAATGAGAATTAGACAGAATATTACATGTAAAGTGGAACATATGAATATGTATGTGTGTATGTGGGTATATCTGGAAACAGAATATATACTTGGAATCAAAGTATTTGGCTTTTAAAATCCCAAGTAATTCCAACTCTATATTTAAATGTGTGTATATGTATTTGTGTGTGTTTAGATACTCTAGTTCCTGGACATAATCTGGCTAGACTGGACATAATCTAGTTAGCTTACAAGGGAATGGTTATATAAATAATGATGAACTCATACAATAAAATAATACATAAACCTTAAGCAGAATGCGATAGACCTATATAGGCCAACTGAAGGGCTGATGCTGAAGCTGAAACTCCAGTGCTTTGGCCACCTGACACAAAGAACTGACTCATTGGAAAAGACTCTGATGCTGGGCAAGATTGAAGGCAGGAGAAGGGGACAACAGAGGATGAGATGGTTGGATGTCATCACTGACTTGATGGACATGAGTGTGGGCAGGCTCCAAGAGTTGGTGATGGACAGGGAAGCTTGGCATGCTGTAGTCCATGGGGTCACAAAGAGTCAGACATGACTGAGCAACTGAACTGATACAGGTGGATATAGGAAGATTGTGCTTTGGCCACCTGACACAAAGAACTGACTCATTGGAAAAGACTCTGATGCTGGGCAAGATTGAAGGCAGGAGGAGAAGGGGATAACAGAGGATGAGATGGTTGGATGTCATCACTGACTTGATGGACATGAGTCTGGGCAGGCTCCAAGAGTTGGTGATGGACAGGGAAGCCTGGCATGCTGTAGTCCATGGGGTCACAAAGAGTCAGACATGACTGAGCAACTGAACTGATACAGGTGGATATAGGAAGATCTTGATGATGTATCATTAAATACCAAGAGTAAGGTATAAAACAATGAGTTGAGTATATACTTATTTAAACAAACCATGTATATATGTGTGTGTTGTATATACACATACACATCGTATATGTATACACAGACACATATACATGTATACACACATATACATCATTGTTGTTCAGTCACTGAGTCATGTCCAACTCTTTGTGACCCCAGGGACTGCAGCATGCCAGGTTTCCCTGTCCTCTACTATCTCCCAGAGTTTGCTCAAGTTCATGTCCATTGAGTCGTGATAAACATAAATATACACACCTACATATATATATATACACACACATATATATTTCATTAAATCATATAGAAAATAAACTATATCTGTATGGTTTATATTCTTAAAAGCATTACTGTACTTTATGTACTAAGTACTTTGTACTGATAATTATACACACGTATAACATAATAAATATACAAATAAAGATGCACATATAAGAACTTTTATATGACTAGAACTTTCATGAAAAAATATATAAGAAGCCAAAAATGGTTGCCGTTAAAAGGTGACCTGGCCACCTGGAATGAGACCTTAAATTTTATTCTATGTTTGAAATTCTTATTTTTTTTTAATGTTCATCTGTTTATGGGTTCATATGTTTTATGTTTTTAGAAACATGCTCTTCATATCACTCTACTGCTGTGTTTGTGTCATTCTTTTAAGTATCGGCATTTATTTCTTTGGCTGGGCTAGGTCATAAGTGTCGCATGTGGAATCTTTAGCTGCAGCCTGCAAACTCTTAGTTGTGGCATATGGGACTTTTAGCCACAGCCCACAAACTCTTAGCTATGGCAGGTGGGATCTAGTTCCCTGACCAGGGATTGAACCTTGACCTCCTGCATTGGGAGTGCAGAGTCATAGCTACTAGACCACCAGGGAAATCCTTGAAACTCTTATCTTTGTAATCATGTGCAAAATATTATTCCATGCCTTTTTCCTAAACGTGATTTTCACTGACCTTTCCCAATGCATCTGCTGTTGTTTATCCTATCAGTGAAATACCCAGCAGAGTTTCCATTCCTAATGGTGTTTGCGTAGGAATGGACCAGCTTTTTTCAGACCACCGTATTTACATGCAAGGGCCACTTTGGTGGAAACGATGCTAGCTGATTAAGAGAGTTTGTGAAAAAGTACCCACTGTGATTGAAACACTCATTTAATACATTTTAAGTGCCCGAAATGCTCAGCTTCCTTGATTGGTGTTGATTGTTTGCATTTGATTTATTTCCTCCGTATCAGTGTTCATTAAGTTACTTAAGTAATGGCCACCCTGTAGCTGTGTCTCTATTTAACTCCGCATCTTTGGTAGCATTCTAATTCAGAGACTGTTCACTTCAGGAGCTGGGAATGTAGATTTGACCACTGAAGGGTTGTGTATTTCTCATAGAAGTTATTTACAAGGAAAATTATCTTTCAAAAAAAAATTCACAGCGGTCTCTTCTGATTTTTTTTTTCTATTTATAGCTTCTCTTCTTGGCAGAAGTCTTATTATTTTTGACAATTTATTAACTACTGCAGACACACTTATAAAGTGATGATCAGTGTTCACAACAGTATGCTTGATCTTCCACATTTTAAATATCTACCACCCATGTGGACAGTCAGAGTTCTGCCAGCAACATTCTAATAGTCCTTATGCGAGTTCAGTTCAGTTGCTCTGTCACGTCCAACTCTCTGAGATTCCATGGACTGCAGCACACCAGGCTTCCCTGTCCACCACCAACTCCTGGAGCTTACTCAAACTCAGGTCCATTGAGTTGGTGATGCCATTCAACCAGCTCATCCTCTTTTGTCCCCTTCTCCTCCTGACTTCAATCTTTCTCTTTCCCAGCATCTGGGTCTTTTCCAGTGAGTCAGTTCTTTGCATCAGGTGGCCAAAGGATTGAAGCTTCAGCTTCACCATCAGTCCTTCCAGTGAATATTCAGGACTGATTCCTTTAGGATTGACTGGTTGGATCTCCTTGCAGTCCAAGGGACTCTCAAGAGTCTTCTCCAACACCACAGTTCAAAAGCATCAATTCTTCAGCGCTCAGCTTTCTTTATAGTCCAACTCTCACATCCACACATGACCACTGGAAAAACCACAGCTTTGACTTGACAGACCTTTACTGGCAAAGTAATGTCCCTGCTTTTTAATACACAGTCTATGTTGGACATAGCTTTTCTCCCAAGGAGTAAGCATCTTTTAATTTCATGGCTGCAGTCACTATCTGCAGTGATTTTGGTGTTAAACCCACTTTAAAAAACAAAAGACACAGCTTTGCAGACATGGCTTCACTGGACATTCTGATAGTCCATAGTTTGAATGGAGATTTCCTTCTTGTGGTTTATTTTTTTTATCTGTCCCAGTGGAGGTGGGTATGGGGACTTCTCCTCATTCATTGTTTGTATTCAGGCTGTTGAGATTTGCTTTGGCTTCCCAAGAGGACAAGTAGTGCTGTCACACATTTACATCAAGAAGCTTCAGTGTGGAAAGGGGAGGATGGGTCAGCCGAGGGGGTCAGAAGGAAGGTCTTCTGTGCTACGGAATCTAGGATAAACGTCAGGATGTGTGACATCACGAGCACCAGGGACAGGCAGAGGGCCCTTAGAACATGGGTATGAAAGTAAAACGAGAAAGGACAAGCTGCATTTGTCTGCATATTTTTGCCCACAAAAGCTGGGTGCTTCATGAAAGAGTAGGAGTTTGACCACTCAGAATGAAAGCCCAAATGAGACTGAGTTGTAAGTACACAGGATCCTGGTGCCCTGGCATGCAAAGCCCCATTCCTACAGCAGGTGGCATTTTTTGCTGAAAAATCACAACAAATGAAGTCACGGTAACTGAGGGGAACTTCAGGTGGTCTGGGCTTCCCACGTAGTGCTTGTGGTCCAGTATCCATCTGCCAAGGCAGGAAAAAAAAGACGTAAGAGACACTGTTCGATCCCTGGGTGAGGAAGATCCCCTGGAGGAGGGCATGGTAACCCACTTAAGTATTCCTGCCTGGAGAATCCCATGGACAGAGGAACCTGGCGGGCTAAAGTTCATAAGATCGCAAAGAGTTGGACACGATTAAAGCACACCAGTAGTCTAGCGAGGTTTACCTCGGGGGAAGGTCTGGGTTGAAGTTCTCTGTGCTCCTAGACAATGTATGAGATCTAAAAGCTTGCCAGGTTGTCCAAGAGTGAGTTTGGGTCTTGAGGCTTGAGCGAGGGTTCTAAGGCTCCAGGAGGCGTAAGAAGGGGGGAGCCTCACTCCAGTGTCCTGTGTGAAGCCACTCAGCTCTCACATGGTTCTCCTGTCCCCATTTCAAGGCTGGAGCCCATCCAGGGATGGCAGCCAATGGTTACTTTGAAAGAAGCTGCAGAAACATCTTAGTGGGCCCCAAGTAAACCAGCACCCACAGAGACTGCTCATGGACATATTTTTGTTACAAGTAGAAAAAATGTTTATTATTCTGATTTGCAGAAAGAAAAAAAAAATTTTTGAGTCAGGAGGAGAAGAGTAATTTATTCTTAACAGGTGGACCGCATAAATCTTTCTGTCATGGGACAGGCATTCATTATAAATCTTTCACTTATGTGACAGGTATTTACTGAGTGTGTGCTCTCCCTAAGGCACTGTGCTTGGCGCTGTGGGGTCCAGAGAAATTACCCTGAAGCAGAGTTTACGGAGAATCTTAAGTTTGCCAGGGGAGACTGAACATCTAAGCAAAATACAGTGGAAACCAGTATGGAAGTTCCTTAAGAAACTAAAACTACAGCTACCATATGATTGAGCAATCCCACTCCTGGGTACATATCTGGGGGGAAAAATGAACATTCTAATTCAGAAATATATACATACTTCAGCATGCACACCAGCACTATTTACAATAGCTAGGACATGGAAACACCCAAGTGCCCATCAAGACAATTGCTTTGGAAGGTGTGGCATGTACACACACACACTCGCACGCACGCATGCACACAGTGAAGAGCCTGTGTACCGTAACTAAGACCTGACACAACCAAATAAATACATTTAAAAAGAAAATAAAACAGCACTGTCCATTCTCTTTTTCACAAACTTCTTCCACAGGGAAAGCAAGGCGTACTTTGGTCTTCTAACACTGTAATTTCCTGAATCCCCCTTCTCAATACAACAACCTTCTGTTTTAGCAAGATAACAAAGAGTGAATGCTTAACAAAACCTATAGGAAGATGTGTTTATAATAAAAACACGCTTGCCATTAAGATTTTAATGACTGTCATTATTATGGTCAGGCAGAACAAAAGCAAAATCCCAAGCACTCTTTAGACATTTCACTTGGCTGAGGAATGCCCAGGATAAGTCATTCCTTTTGCATGTGTACTGGTTAGAGCCAAGTTTGCTTAGCGATAAAATGGAATGCAGTGACAGACACAGGGATTTGGGTCCAAGTAGACATTCATGGCTATGGTTTTTCCAGTAGTCATGTATGGATGTGAGAGTTGGACTGTGAAGAAGGCTGAGTGCCGAAGAATTGATGCTTTTGAACTGTAGTGTTGGAGAAGACTCTTGAGAGTCCCTGGGACTGCAAGGAGATCCAACCAGTCCATTCTGAAGGAGATCAGCCCTGGGATTACTTTGGAAGGACTGATGCTAAAGCTGAAACTCCAGTACTTTGGCCACCTCATGCGAAGAGTTGACTCATTGGAAAAGACTCTGATGCTGGGAGGGATTGGGGGCAGGAGGAGAAGGGGACGACAGAGGATGAGATGGCTGGATGGCATCACTGACTCAATGGATGTGAATCTGAGTGAACTCCGGGAGTTGGTGATGAACAGGGAGGCCTGGCGTGCTGCAGTTCATGGGGTCGTAAAAAGTCGGACATGACTGAGCGACTGAACTGAACTGAACTGAACTGAGACATTACTCAGGAGCATGTGTGTGTGTGAAGTTCTATGAAAATTTATCCTATGTGTAGATTCATGCCCCATATATGGATTCATGTAGCCACAACCCAAATCAAGATGCAAGACGATTCCTTCTCCAGAAAGGAGCTCCCTGTTTCTACTCCTTTCCAACCGTCTTTTCCATCAGTGGTTCTCACCTAAGTTTATGAGGCCACCATCTGCTCAGTCACTCAGGTAGAACATAATTACTCTTCAGATGGGCTTCCCTGGGGGCTCAGTGGTAAAGAACCCGCCTGCCAATGCAGGAAACATGGGTTTGATCCCTGGGTCGGGAAGATCCCCTGGAGGAGGAAACAGCAGCCCACTCCAGTATTCTTGCCTGGAGAATCCCATGGACAGAGGAGCCTAGCAGGCTCCACAAGGCCCTGGGGCCCACCTTAAGGATCTCTGTCTCCTTCTGAAGAGCAAAGTGAACTCCGAAATCCTGGAGACTTTCGCCGGGGTGACATACTCAGATTGCGTGGGAGCCACATGGGTAACTTGGAACAAGCAGGGAGCAAGGGTAGGACTTCACTGCCACCACGCGTTCCGGGGAGGGACAGCGGTTTGGTGCCAAATAGAAGCTGATGGAAAGAAGATCTTATTTCACTCAACTCTTTTACTTTGTCTTTCCTCCAGTTTGGGCTTTCTCCAACTTGCCTTCAAAGCTGTAGCTAAAGGGACTTCTCTGAAATGCCGCTGACATCAGGTGAATTTAGGATAAGACCCAGATTCAACACGACCCATACTGTACTTCTTCATTTGGCCCATCCTTACTTTCCAGCCTCCCTCTGTCTCACCCTCTCCCCCGCCTCAACAAACTATGTGATTTTCCCTGGCAGGTCTAGATCAGGTCCCTGCACATGCCAAGCAAGCTCTGTAGAATTCAACAGACATGGTGCCCCCTGGGTTTGTGCATCACGGATGCTCAGATCGAACTGAGATTTTCCAAAGCCTCATTCCCTGTCGGTGATGAATACGCACAAGTCCTACCCCACGGTTATTAGCATCTAACAGGTTGACCGGTCTCAGCTGCTTCATACCAATCCAGGTAGAAGCGACTCTGAACAAGACCCCAAAGCCACCGCATTAAGAAATTATTTTGGAAAAGGAGAGAGCACAGGATGGAGGGAAATACAGAAGCACAAAGGCACGTGGATACATCACAGAGGATGAACCTCAAATGGGTTTCAACCTGAGGACTCTGATCTCCCTCCTTTTGTTCCAGCTTCTAAAGCTGAGGTTATAGGAATGCTTTTCTGGATACCTGCATAAGAAGACAGCCAGTCTCAAAGGTAAGACAGAGATTTTTATATCTATATATATAATCTTATTCTTGGCTGTGCTGGGTCTTTGTGACTGCATGGGTTTTTCTCTAGCTGCAACAAGCGAGGTCTACTCTCTAGTTGCAGTGTGCAGGCTTCTCGTGTCCGGGGCTTCTCTTGTTGCGGAGCATGGGCTCTAGGGCTTGTAGGTTTCAGTAGTGGCAGCTCCCAGGCTCTAGCTCACAGGCTCAATAGTTGCGGTGCGCTGGCTTTGTTGCTCTGCGGCATGTGGGATCTACCCCGCTCAGGAGTCGAACCCTGTCTCCTGCATTGGCAGGCAGATTCTTTTCCACTGAGCCACCAGGGTAGCCCTCAATAGAGATGCTTTTAAAATGGCTACTTAAGTGGCAAAGTGGGTAGAAACGATCACACACACATACACCAAAATTTCATGAAGATGAAATCCAGTGGTAAAATGATCAGGATTGCCAGAAAGCTATTGTGTTGGGGTTAGGGGGAAGCTAAAATGTTCGACTCCCCCTTTGGTCCCATCATTCAAAAGAACAAACATTTTATAATCCAGGGGAGACCTCCACTCATCTGAGAATGAGCTGCTGTCCTCCAGCCCTAAGTCCATAAATAGCCTTTGCACATTCTGTTCAGTAACACCAAACAGAGATGAGGTCCCTCCTGGTGTGACATTCCATCCGGCCGGCACTCTCACCACATTCTCCTCTCCTTGGGAAGCAAACCGCTTCTCTGCTGTTTCCCCACTGTGTCCAATTACACTGCTCCTTTGCTAAATGAGCTCTTAGGCATTCAATACATTTTTAAGGCAATGGATCAGCATGATTATTCTGGGAAACACAAAGCTCACGAAAGAATAGGGCAAATTACAAATTTCAATAAATATTGGTCTTTGCACATTAATCACACTAATAATATTACAAATGAGGGACGTATAAATCTACTTCCCTCTGTGCATGACTTGCTTTGTTTGATCCCTCTGAAGCAAGTGAGCTGGGTATTGTTTCAATGTATTTAGTCCCCTCCTTGACTGTTCTCAATCATGGCTGCGTGTTTAAAAATTAGAACAGAAAACTGGAAAGCTACACAATTTTTCCAATTAGCAGTCAAATCCACAGAAAACATCATGATGGAAAACGGGAGGGCTATCAGAGACTGCCAGATACACAACACTCACCACACTAGTGTCTCATTCTAAGCCCAGGGAAGCCATCCCCAACTGATTACAGAATTCCAGCCTGCAGAGATCACAGGTGGCCTCAAACAAACTACTTACCCACCAATTGGAATTGACTTCACTGTGACCCAGGTTTAAAGACAAAGCAAAGAAATTCTGGTGGGTGGAGTGCCCTCCAAGGACACACAGTGAACAAGAGGCAAAGCCAAGTGAAAAAAGTGAAAGTGTGAGTCACTCAGTTGAGTCAGAAACAATAGACCCCATGGACTGTCGCCCGCCTCTGTCTATGGAATTCTCCAGGCAAGAATACTGGAGTGGAGGTAGCCATTCCCTTCTCTAGGGGATCCTCCTGACCCAGAGATCAAATCCTGCATCGCAGGCAGATTCTTTACCATCTGAGCTACTAGGGAAACCCAAGTCTGACTCTGTGACCCCATGGACTATACAGTCCATGGAATTCTCCAGGCCAGAATACTGGAGTGGGTAGCTCTTCCCCTCTCTAGGGATCTTCCCAACCCAGGAATCGAACCTAGGTTTCCTGCACTGCAGGTGGATTCTTTACTAGCTGAGCCACGAGGGAAATCCTCAAAGCCAAGAGGAGAAGTCAAGTCTTAATCCCAATCTAGTCCTCTTAAATGACACCTGTAACAGGTACCCCCCCTCGTCTTTGTAGAGCACCTGGGCAGAATTCCTTCCATGTTTATGGGCTCTGCTAAGAATTCCATTTAAGGAAATATGAAGAGCCATAGCAGAGTCTCATCAATGAGTTTGAGCATGGAAACCGCCAATTACAACTTTATATGTCCACAACACAAACACACACACACACCACACCCCACCCCACCCCACCCCACCCCATCTCCATCTCCATCTGCAAACCTGCTCCACCTTTTCTGCACGGCTGCAGCCTTCCCAAGACTCACATTTCAATTTTAATTACTACTATTCCAAAATATCCTTCCACACCCACTTATCTAAACAGATGCTCCACTCACTGGTTTCTATCTTAATACTCTATCTTATGGTTACCATGGACTATGAGTGGTAGCTTGTACACCTATTCACTAGTTTTATCAGTTCACTATTCCTCCTCCCTGGACTGCATGCTCCAGGATGTCAGAGGACCACCTCTGCTTACCCTCCACCAACATCAGATGGAGGTCAGCACAGGACCACATCAGCAAATGAATGATAAACACCGTGCTTTCTAGAAGGAGCTCACCCTCACGTTTTTGTTCTGTCTCTTTGTCCTATTCATGTCCACATTGAGGGATATCCTTGGGTAACACCTGCCAGAGGAGGGAGCTCAGGTGTGCAGTCCTTCCCTTTTGGTAGCACCTAAGATATTTGCTCCATCAAGCAGATAAAAGTCCCTTTCGATTGTTGAAGTAAAGAAAGTAAACACCTAACCTCAGCTCTGTCATCAGACCTCCCTAAGCTTCCACCCACTTCTGCTAGCTAGTGGAACATGGTAAAGGGCTTCCCCGGTGGCTCAGACAGTAAAGAATCCGCCTGCAAATGCAGGAGACCCAGGTTCAATCCCTGGGTTGGGAAGGTTCCTTGGAGAAGGGAAATGGCTACCCACTCCAGTGTTCTTGCCTGGAGAATCCCGTGGACAGAGGAGCCTGGCGGGCTACAGTCCATGGTGTCGCAAAGCACTGGACATGGCTGAGTGACTAACATTTTCACCTTCAGGTTAAGAAGAAAAGTTCTAGACTGGGGTAGCCTGAGCTTCAGTTCTGAGCTTTCCACCAAATGACAGTGCAATCAAGTCCATTTGTTTAAGCCTCAATTCCCTCATCTGTAGAGTGAAAATAATAAGAGAATTTTTCTGACACTGTTATAATTATTAAACAAGTTAATATACATAAAGTACCAGGTACCTAGTGAGTGTTCAATAGGTATCAGTGACTATTGTTAATTTTTAAAGGTTAAAAAGATTCATTTCAATCACTAATTCATTGAGTTTATCTCCTCAATGCTCCGAGCATTTTGTTTTTGCAAAGGGAAAAGCTATTTGAACACCATTATAAAGTCTTCTGCGGAGTGGATAAGGTAAAATATATTTATTATTATCTATAATTTCCTAGTATTATTTCCATCATATACATGTAATCTTGACTTAAAAGGAGATTCATAGTCAAGTGCACACTGAATAGAGGGGAAATTTTTGTTGTGTTAAACTACAAAAGGAGAATCATGTCTTTTGTTTTTCTTTAAAATAACGGATTTAGATCATATTCATAGGATCAAATAATACTCCAAAACATGCAATAGGCTACAGGCAATATTCAATCCAATGAAAATTTTCCACTTTTAATTTAAAGACCACCAACTTTAAAATGGATATATTCTATAATTAAAGCTATCCATTTTTTCAACACTGGAAGGATGTTTTCCCTCAGCATAATAATTACAAGTAAAGAAAATCTTTCTGGTGGTTTTTTTCCCATGAAGTCTTGAAAATCTGGAAGGAAACCAATATTTACACTTGGGTTCGTATTTTGCATTAAATTCATATACATACTAAATTTCTTCTGGCTGTTCTACAGAAGAGTACGATTAGCTCACGCTCCATTTTCAGACATGCATAAAAAGCAAATAACAACTTATCTCTTTTTATGAGCTGCTCATAAAGCAAAATCCATTCTTGTCCGTGTGACTTAACCCTTACAAGCACCGGAAGGAGCTGTCCCCTTGGTCTTATCTCCAGACACACAGAGCAAAAGGTAGGGTGGAGATGATGAGACAACACATGCAGGGAAAACAAGATGAAAGGAAGTCCTTAAAGGCCAGCACCAGGAGAGCTGGGGTCTCTGCATCTCATGCATCCTAAGTGTTCTGGAATCATCAGAAAACATGGAGGCATCCAAGTGTTAGTCACTCAGTCACGTGCGACTCTTTGCAACCCCAAGGACTGCAGCCCTCCAGGCTCCTCTGTCCATGGAATTCTCCAGGCAAGAATACTGAATTGCCTTCTCCAGGGGATCTTCCCAAACCAGGGATTGAACCTGGGTCTCCTGCATTGCAGGCAGGTTCTTTACTGTCTGAGCCGAGAAAACATTTTAGAATCACAGGAGAGCGTGGAGACTATCCAAGGCCATGTCTTTTCCTTGGAGAAAGAGCTTAGCTTTTGATTTTTGTTCTCTGTTTAGCAGCTAAGGCAACTCTGTGAGCTTTACAAATGGCCTCTTAGACTAGAGAATGACACTGTGGTCTCTGGGGTAAAAGGTAAGGAGATGTCATTTATCTCAACTACCTCTCAGAGGCTGACGCTTCAGCATAACCCAGCCTGTCACAAGGATGGGCCAAAGAGGCATCTATTGTGCATGTCACATCTCCCCATGCCCTGGAAGAGCTATGGGGCAAAGATGTATACATCATTTAAAATAAATGCCAATCACTTTACCTCTGCTTGTATTACGCAGACAGTCCAAAAGGTTTGTGTGCATGCATGACAAATCACATTGGTGAAGGACTGTTACAATTGGTAACCACACAGCTATTCTGTGTCAGAAGATACACAGGCCTTTGGAGGTGGCTCCTGCAGCTACTCTTAAAAGAACCGATTCTTTAATATTCCCATGCCCCTACCCAAAGTGGTCTCCTGCTTCATGGCCATGAGATGGCTGCTCCATTTTCTGAATAAATACTCCTTCCAGGCAAGAAAAAGCGTGAAGGAGGAAGGGAGGTGGCAAGGGGGCTCACACCAGCTTGGTAAAGCTTCCGTCAGACTTTCCTGGAGAAGGAAACGGCAACCCACTTCAGTATTCTTGCCTGGAGAATCCCATGGGCAGAGGAGCCTGGCGGGCTACAGTCCATGGGGTCGCAAAGACTTGGACACATCTGAGCAACTAAACAACCACCCCAACCTGAAGACTTCACTTATGAACCACTGGTCCCATGGGCCCCTCCAACATTCCCATACCCAACCAAAGCAGAAAGTTGGAGAATGTGCATGGTGAGAACAATGGTTGTCAAAATGTGGTCCCCAGACCAGCATTGTCAGCATCGCCTGAGAATATTCGGAAAATTCAAACTTCCAAAAGTTCTGGGGCTGGGACTTTCCTGGCGGTCCAGTGGCTAAGACTCTGAGCTCCCAGTGCAGGCACCCGGGTTCCATCCCTGGTCAGGGGACTAGAACCCACACGAGGCAACTTAAGATGCCACCGTGAAGAGCGACAACTAAGACACAGCACCGCCAAATAAATGAACAAAGAAAAATAAATATTAAAAGCTCTGGGGCTATGTTCTAAGAGAGCCTTCAGGGTATCTGGATTGACGCAGGTTTGAGGAGCGCTGAGGTTCAAAACTAAGAGTGTCCACAACAGACAGGCACAGGAGACAATAATAATATCATATTACGCTTTCAATTGTTGAAATCTCGGAAGGATTATCTCATTCCCACATTAAAGATAAGAAAGGTGAAGGTGAAGACTCACAGCTGACAAGTGAATAGAAAATGATAACATTTTGCCTTACACAAAGCACTTAAGAGGTTAATGAAGAAAATGCTCTTGGAGGCTAGCACTCTTAGTCATTCTTTAGACAGTTGAAAGGGGGGCTGATGAAAGGAGGGTTTCTCATGTGGGTCAGTGGTAAAGAACCCGCCTGCCAATGCAGGAGACAGGGGTTCAATCCCTGGGTCGGGAAGATCCCCTAGAGGAGAGCAAGGCAGCCTACTCCAGTATTCTTGCCTGGAGAATCCCATGGACAGAAGAGTATGGTGGGCTAGTCCACAGGGTCACAGAGTCGGACACCACTGAAGCAACTTAGCACGCATGCACAGATGACCTTGGGAGATGTATTCCTTTCTGAACCTCAGTTTTAGTATGTTTAGTAGAAAATACCTCAGAAGCTTCCCTCTACATTACTGAGAATTTCTCTGAAATACTACATTACATGAAGACTTTTGCACTCTTTGGAAAGAAGAACTTACAGGAATTTAAGTCATTTTTAACACCCTCAGTATAACGATCACTCAATGATTCTAAGAATTTCAGAAAAAAATTTTATTAAGATCTCAAATGGTTAATTACTCCATAAAATATCCAAAGAGCATGGCCCATGTGTTTCAGTTAATTCCTCAAAGTCCTTCGCATAAAATCACAAGACAAACTTGATCAGAAATGCGGTATCTTGGATTCATACCCGGCGATGCCTCCTAGGCTAATAGGAACTTTCGCTTTCTGACATTATCCATTTTGCTAAAGCTGGTTATGATTCCCCACACATTACTTGAAAACCAATTTCATTCAAGACAAAAGAGTGTGAGCAGGGTATTACATTTTATGCCTAAATTATGCAAATTTGGTAGAGTTATATTGTATTGTGAGCAATTCCCTTTCTTCCAGTTTTCATTGTAGCATCAGTTAAAGTAAATTTCACTATCCTCATTTGCAAAAGGTGAATACTTTCTATTTTAACACCCTGGAGGAAAAGACTGACTTTTAATGAGCAGTTATCTAATATAAAAATCTCTTACATATATTACTGACATCACCCCAAGTATTAAATGTACATTCCAGATAGGGTTGATCTTGATTCAATTAATCCTTGGAGAAAGGGCTTCACAGCCAAGCTCTGTCTGTTACAAAGACAAGCCAGGAGGTGAGATAGAGGAGATGTGGGCTGAGTTCCTGTGGACCTCAAACTGTAGCTGTTGGTACCAAGCTTTTAAAACAAGCGCACTATTTTTTTTTTTTTTCACCACACTCCCCTAGCTCAACAGCAGGCAATGGGGTTGTGTCCTGTTCCTTCCATTTTTAAGATCCCTTCCAAACTCTTCCACTTTCTGCCTCCCACGGCTCATCAGTTCCCAGGAGGGAAGAGGCTCGTGGAGGAGACTGGGGACAGGTCAGCCTTTCTGGAGTGGGAGACTCCTTTGCTTTTGGCCTCGCCATACATGGGATCCTAGTTCTCTGACTAGGGAATCAAATCCACACTCCCCCCTCCCCCCAGGAGAAGCCCAGAGTCTTAACCATCAGACCACCAGAAGTCCCTGAAGTAGGAGACTCCTGATCACTCTGGTCCACTGACCAATGCTGTCATCTTAATGCACAGGCCATTATGCTGACCTTCACGTCTCTTTTCAGAGTAAATGGTGCAGATGAAGCAGGAAGTCCTGGACCTAGCAGGTGAGTCATTTAATATTTCCTAGGGTGTAAGGAATATCAATTGCAGTGACTTTGAAAAATAGGGCTTTATTTTTCTCATGTACGTCTAGCACCTTCCTTCTCCAAGTGTGGGCTGTAGACCAGAAGCATCAGCACTGTGTGAAATTTTGATTGGAACACAAAGTCTTACATCCCACCTCAGACCTACTAAACAAGAATCTCTGGAGCTAAGGACAAGCAACCTGTGCTCTAATGAAAGCTTTCAAGTGATTCTTATGTGCACCAAGTTAAAGAAGATCTCATCTGGAAGAAGGTGGGTGCTGTGTCAGAGGTGGTGTACCTGTGGTTCCCTTCACATTTCCTCAAGGTCACAAAATGACTGCCATAGCTCCAGTCATCACTTCTCTGTTCTGGGCAGGGAGAAGGAGGAAAGGAAATGTTCAACACTTTTGTTCACGTTTTTGTCTCCAGGAAGTTTTAAGAGAGTTGAGGGGAGAAAAAATATTGGCTTCTCAGCCTATATAGAAGATGAAGTAGGAGAAGGTTGGAAATTTCAACTCAGTAACTTGCAGTTTTGCCACATGTGGGCAGCAAGAAGTTGGAAGACCCAGTGTGGGGAGAGAGGAGGGAGGGGGTTTCAGGATGGGGAACACGTGTATCCCTGTGGCAGATTCAGGCTGATGTATGGCAAAACTAATACAATACTGTAAAGTAATTAACCTCCAATTAAAATAAATAAACTTATATATATATAAAAGAACTTGGAAGAGTTATTTTATAGCTTTCATATTGGTATTTTTTAAAGAAATATCTCTCACCTCTAAAACATCCATATCCATCAGGATGTTCAGTCTGCTGTTTGGAACACAACTTGCTTGATATCAGTATATCTTAAGTCAGTCCTTGCCTTTCACTATATACTCTTTTGTGCATCTTGAGTTTGGTACCATATGCATGGAATTCCTTATTAGAAAGCCAAGAGGGAACAGCAAAAGAGAAGGACCACTACTCCCATTACTACAGAGAATAAGGGAAGTAAATTAATTCTCATATATTCCATTTAAGCTCATACTAGTGAATAACAGAAAAATGGGGGGTGACACATTAGCACACAGACGGACCCTGAGATTATATAATAAACCATCTTGGACAACACACCCGTGTTTTCATTTTATTTGATGCAAGAAACCTTAAGTTGTGTCTTTCCAAGTATAATCTGGGCAGCTGAATTGTTTAAAACACAAGGCAGATCTCTATTAATAAAACATATCCAGAGATTTAGTATATTCAAGTAACCTTACTGATAATCAGAGGAATTCAAATCAAACAGCAATGAAATAGTTCCTATTAGCAAAATGTTAAAGTAATTATAATAGCCACGATGGGTTGGGAAATATGAAAACTAGTAATTATATCCTTTGCTGGTGGTTTTGTAAATTGGTATGAAAAGCAAGTTGGAAATATATATAAGAGCCATATAAAATATTCCCTTTTCCATGATCCTGAAATTGCTTGTCTAGGAATCTGGTCTGAAGAAAGGATCTTCAATAAAGGGGAAAATGTTCACTGGAACATTATTTAGAATAAAAACAGTAAAATATAATTCTCCCTAACAGAATAGCAATTCAACATATTATAGTTTTATACAGAGAACCCCATGAACAGTATGAAAAGGCAAAATGATAGGATACTGAAAGAGGAACTCCCCAGGTTGGTAGGTGCCCAATATGCTACTGGAGATCAGTGGAGAAATAACTCCAGAAAGAATGAAGACATGGACTCAAAGCAAAACCAATACCCAGTTGTGGATGTGACTAGTGATAGATGCAAGCTCCCAGGCTGTAAAGAGCAACATTGCATAGGAACCTGGAATGTTAGGTCCATGAGTCAAGGCAAATTGGAAGTGGTCAAACAAGATGGCAAGGGTGAACGTCGACATTCTAGGAATCAGCGAACTAAAATGGACTGGAATGGGTGAATTTAACTCAGATGACCATTATATCTACTACTGCCGGCAGGAACCCCTTAGAAGAAATGGAGTAGCCATCATGGTCAACAAAAGAGTCTGAAACGCAATACTTGGATGCAATCTCAAAAATGACAGAATGATCTCTGTTCGTTTCCAAGGCAAACCATTCCATATCACAGTGATCCAAGTCTATGCCCCAACCAGTAATGCTGAAGAAGCTGAAGTTGAACGGTTCTATGAAGACCTACAAGACCTTTTACTAACACCCAAAAAAGATGTCCTTTTCATTATAGGGGACTGGAATGCAAAAGTAGGAAGTCAAGAAACACCTGGAGTAACAGACAAATTTGGCCTTCTAGGGCAAAGGCTACTAGAGTTTTGCCAAGAGAACGCACTGTCATAGCAAACACCCTCTTCCAACAAGAGAAGACGCTACACATGGACATCACCAGATGGCCAACACCGAAATCAGATTGATTATATTCTTTGCAGCCAAAATGGAGAAGCTCTATACAGTCAGAAAAAACAAGACCAGGAGCTGACTGTGGCTCAGATCACGAACTCCTCATTGCCAAATTCAGACTTAAATTGAAGAAAGTAGGGAAAACCACTAGACCATTCAGGTATGACCTAAATCAAATCCCTTATGATTATACAGTGGAAATGAGAAATAGATTTAAGGGCCTAGACCTGATAGACAGAGTGCCTGATAAACTATGGATGGAGGTTAATGACACTGTACAGGAGACAGGGATCAAGACCATCCCCATAGAAAAGAAATGCAAAAAAGCAAAATGTCTGTCTGGGGAGGCCTTACAAATAGCTGGGAAAAGAAAAGAAGTGAAAAGCAAAGGAGAAAAGGAAAGATATAAGCATCTAAATGTAGAGTTCCAAAGAATAGCAAGAAGAGATAAGAAAGCCTTCCTCAGCGATCAATGCAAAGAAATAAAGGAAAACAACAGAATGGGAAATACTAGAGATCTCTTCAAGAAAATTAGAGATACCCAGGGAACATTTAATGCAAAGATGGGCTTGATAAAGGACAGAAATGGTATGGACCTAACAGAAGCAGAAGATATTAAGAAGAGGTGGCAAGAATACACAGAAGAACTGGACAAAAAAGATCTTCACATCGAAGATAATCACAATGGTGTGATCACTCACCTAAAGCCAGACATCCTGTAATGTGAACTCAAGTGGGCCTTAGAAAGCATCACTATGAACAAAGCTAGTGGAGGTGATGGAATTCCAGATGAGCTGTTTCAAATTCTGAAAGATGATGCTGTGAAAGTGCTGCACTCAATATGCCAGCACATTTGGAAAACTCAGCAGTGGCCACAGGACTGGAAAAGGCCAGTTTTCATTCCAGTCCCAAAGAAAGGCAATGCCAAAGAATGCTCAAACTACCGCACAATTGCACTCATCTCNAAGGAGATCCAACCAGTCCATTCTGAAGGAGATCAGCCCTGGGATTTCTTTGGAAGGAATGATGCTAAAGCTAAAACTCCAATACTTTGGCCACTTTATGCAAAGAGTTGACCTACTGGAAAAGACTCTGATGCTGGGAGGGATTGGGGGCACGAGGAGAAGGGGATGAAAGAGGGTGAGATGGCTGGATGGCATCACCAACTTGATGGACGTGAGTTTGAGTGAACTCCGGGAGTTGGTGATGGACAGGGAGGCCTGGCGTGCCGCAGTTCATGGAGTTGCAAAGAGCCGGACACGACTGAGCAACTGAACTGAACTGAACTGAACAGACACACCCACACTCAAGGAAGTATTTGACAGCTTTTAAAAATTATGGTTAGAGAAACTAGACCACTAGGTACCTATTAGACAATATTTCATTTTTAAAAAAATCAAAAATTCATTATGATAGAAGCCATATAAATTAAAGAATGCATGGAAAGGGATATACAACAAATGTGATGCTGATTGTATTATGGTAAATATTTTTCTTTTCTTCATAATTTTTCACTAGAGGGTTAGTGATAGTGGCATGTTACTTTTTCAGCAAAAAATGCATTTCTACTAAAAACACACTAGAAATCATTTTGAATCTCTTGGAAGAAATAGCTCTTTAAACATAGCTTATGACTACAATAAAAGTCTTTGGGAAATTCTGATTGTGTTTTAGTTCATCAAAGGATCTCATTGGTTGAAAGAAAATGAACAATATGAATTACAATCAAGGAATCCCAAGTTAGTATAATCTACACGGTTGATGGACTTCAGGGGACAATGCAGATCAAGCTTAAGTTCCTCTTCTGTCTCTTTTCAGTCCCTCAAGGGTCAGCAGAGTGTCCTAAACCCAGCAGGTCCAGGCTAACTGAGCCTGAAAGAATAAAGGAGTAGGCCTCACATCTGTGTTGGGGGTGGGCAGTGAAAGCAGCAGCACCGTCTCTTAGCACAGTTCTTTCAGTTCCAGGAAGACCAGGGAAGAAATGCTCATGAACTTGCACCAGTTAATTAGCACTTCAGGGAAGGAAACTAGGGAATTTCCTGGAAGTCCAGTAGTTAGGGACTTGGTGTTTTCCCTGCCGAGGGCCCAGGTTCAACTCCTGCTCTTGGAACTAAGATCCCACAAGCCACATAGCCACCCTCCCAATCCCCGCAAAAGTAAACTGACTGTATGTATTATGTGTATCGAGACACAGGACAGATGACAGATATATAAATACACTTATATATACATATAGAAATATATAGACAGAAATGCTTATAGGTAAATATAGAGATGGGCTTCCCAATGAGTCAAATAAGCCGGCGGGAATCATCACTGATCCTGCCCATGGAAGACCAACACTGCTAATCTGCTGCAGCATTAAGATCCCTTTAATCTTGCCGAACTCCCCTTCTATTTAAATTGGGCCTAAGTTATGACCAACCTAGACAGCATATTCAAAAGCAGAGACATAACTTTGCCGACTAAGGTCCGTCTAGTCAAGGCTATGGTTTTTCCTGTGGTCATGTATGGATGTGAGATTTGGACTGTGAAGAAGGCTGAGCACCGAAGAATTGATGCTTATGAACTGTGGTGTTGGAGAAGACTCTTGAGAGTCTCTTGGACTGCAAGGAGATCCAACAAGTCCATTCTGAAGGAGATCAACCCTGGGATTTCTCTGGAACGACTGATGCTGAAGCTGAAACTCCAGTACTTTGGCCACCTCATGAGAAGAGTTGACTCATTGGAGAATGATGCTGGGAGGGATTGGGGGCAGGAGGAGACTCACTGGAGACTGATGCTGGGAGGGATTGGGGGCAGGAGGAGAAGGGGATGACCAAGGATGAGATGGCTGGATGGCATCATGGACTCAATGGCTGTGGATCTGAGTGAACTCTGGGAGATGGTGATGGACAGGGAGGCCTGGTATGCTGCGATTCATGGGGTCGCAAAGAGCTGGACACAACTGAGCGACTGAACTGAACTGAACTGAAGACACGTTCTGGGCTTCTCAGGTGGCTCAGCGGTAAAGAATTCACCTGCCAGTGTAGGAGATGTGGGTTCGATCCCTGGGTGGGGAAGATGCCCTGGAGAAGGAAATGGCAACCCACTCCGGTCTTCTCACCTGGGAAATCCCGTGGACAGAGGAGGCTGGCGGGATACAGTCCATGGGGTCACAAATGAGTCAAACAGGATGTGGAGAGATATTATTGGGCACAGATCATATTGGACACTAATTACACGGTCAGGTTTTCTGCCAAGAGCTTTCCATGCATTATCATGATCCTTGATGAGGATTGATCTATCCTCATTTTACAGATAAAGGAATTCAGAGGTCAAGAAATGATTTCAAGGCAACTATCACAACACTGTTAATCAGCAATACCCCAAAACAAAAAGCTAAAAAAAAATCATTCAAGGTTATTCCACAACATAGTTCTCATGTGCAGAGAACATCACTTGATCAACAGAACATAAAGCCCAGATGTGGCCCACACACGATTTTCCACAGGACAAGTAGTAGAGGCTTGTTCTGGACGCGCCAGAAACATCTACCACAAATTGAGACTTTTGCTCTCAATTTAACATTTGATTTTTACCTCCCTCCAATAAATGTGTACCTGCTTGTACCACAGATGTGGTCCCTGAGTCACCAAACACCTCTCTTGGCATGCTTCAATGCTGACATACATAAATATAACTGACCTTTATGATCTTACCTTTATATTTCCATGTCGAAAACCATCGTTAATATCACATTTCCAATTATGTGCTGCACTTAAGAAAAAGTATAATTGGGACTTTTTTGCTTTTCTGCTTCAACTAATTCCATTTGGGATGTACTAATAATTTAATGGAGATCCTGGCTTTGGTATTAGCTGATGAAATAGCTAAAGAAGATATTGGAAACCTTTAGAAATTTCAAGGGATGTTATTATTTAATTCCACTGCCAGAAATGTTCCATTTGGAACCAAAATATCCTGTATGCTGTGAACTAGATGTAACAAAAGTAAATTTTTCCTCTTAACAAGCCAAGTTAGCTAGCTAGTCGTACTCGTACTTATCTCAGTGAATGAGTCTAGAATGCACGTGGCATACTGATGAGGCATGGATGGGCATTTGGGTTTTTTTTTAATGGTTTGATTTCATTTATTTGAAGTTAGGTCAGTGATTGCCATGGACTCAAGGTGAGGACAGTTCATTAATAGCCCAGATCCTCAAACTCAATTTTAAGAGTGATAGAGGGCTTCCCTAGTGGCTCAATAGTAAGGAATCCACCTGCCAATTCAGGAGACGTGGGTTCGATCCCTGTTCCGGGAAGACTCCACATGCTGCAGAGCAACTAAGCCGGTGCACCACGACCACTGAGTCTGTGCTCTAGAGCCTGGGAACCGCGACTATGGAAGCCCGCCTGCCCTAGAGCCTGTTCTTTGCAATAACAGAAGCCATCGCAATGAGAAGCCCATGCACCACAACAAAGAGCAGCCCCCATTCACTGCACCCAGAGAGAAGCCCATGCAGCAACGGAGACCCAGCTCAACCATCAGTAAATACATTAAAATTACTCTAAAAGAAGACTGATAGAAAGGCTATATATCTTGACCGAAGTGGTGTTTACGTGGCTGTATATATTTGCCAAAACTTACTGAAAAGAAAACTTGTAAGTGAATATAAATTACACCTCGGTGAATCAGGCTTGCAAAAAGTATAAGAGACTCTATAAAGAATGGGGGACTGAAGGGGAAGATATCTCTGAGAAAATAATATATTAAAAGTGTATATGAAAGTGAAAGTGAAGTCACTCAGTCGTGTCCAACTCTTTGCGACCCCGTGGACTGTAGCCCACCAGGCTCCTCCGTCCATGGGATTCTCCAGGCAAGAATACTGGAGTGGGTTGCCATTTCCTTCTCCAGGGGATCTTCCCGACCCAGGGATCGAACCCAGGTCTCCCGCATTGCAGGCAGACGATTTAACCTCTGAGCCACCAGGGAAGCCCCAAAAGTGTTTATAGAAAACCAATAAAATGGTATAAATGCTAAACCTATCACTGATGCTGCTGTTTAGTCACTTAGTTGTGTCCGACTCTTTGAGACCGCATGGACTGTAGCCCACCAGGCTCCTCTGTCTGTGGGATTCTCCAGGCAAGAATACTGGAATGGGTCACCATTTCCTTTTCCAGGGGATTTTCCAGAATAAGCGATCAAACCTGGGTCTTCTGCTTTGGCAGGTGGGTTCTTTACTATTGAGCCACTTGGGAAACATAGCTATTCCCACAGCAAGAATCAAGCTAAAATTCCTCCAGCTCCATTTAAACCATCCAGAAGGAAATAAACAACAAAGTTTAGAAGAAAGTATATACCCAGAAGAAAGAACGAAGTGGCAGAAATGACTGAATTACCCTGCAAAAACAGAAGGAAGGCCAGTATTTTCTCTGTGTGGGTAAACGGAAAAGACATAGACAACAAGGTCAGAGAATCAGCCAGAGACTGGTCACTCATGGCTCTATAATACAGGGTCAAAGCTTGGAGTGTATTTGAATTGTCAAGGTGGGGAGAGGTGTCATAGAGTGAAATGGACTGTATAACTTGTATTTTTAAACTTCACTCCCATGGGCATTTGTTAATATTATTCCACTGAAAATGCTTGTGGGTTCAACAAACGAGCTGATAAAAATAACATATATTGGACCCATACTACGTGCACTTGCAAGAGGAAGAACAGATTATGGTCACAGTTTTTTTCAGCACTGATGGTACAGCTTTTCACTCAGGCATTCCCTCAGCAGATCTGTCAGATGCTCACATAATAAACACTTCACGCTCTGAAAGAAGCAGGTCGCTCAGCCCTTGCACACAGGCATGTGAGGTTTGGTGACGGGGTGGGTCTGCGTCCACACTCAGCAGTATCCAGTAGTTCTGGAGGCAAGCATGTGGGAGGGGAGTCAAATCCCAAATCAACCCCTCACATCTCCCCTGATTTCCCTGATAATTTCTTCAACAACAGCTCAAAACTGGTGGTGCGTTAATAGCTTAGTCGTGTCCGACTCTTTTTAAGACCCCATGGCCTGTAGTCCACCCGGCTTCTCTGTCCACAGGGTTTTCCAGCAGGAATACTGCAGCAGGCTGCCCAGTCCTTCTCCAGGGGACCTTCCCGGCTCAGGGATCAAACCAGCATCTCTTGCATTGCAGGCAGTCTCCTGCACTGCAAGATGGATTCTTTACCGATGGAGCCACCAGCTCAGTCCTAGCCGACTCTAATATTTAACTGTTTCACGAGCACATTTTCTCAGTTCCGAGACAGCACAGAGACTGGAGGAAACATCAACTTTATAAGTGCTTCCTCCACTTCCAAAAAGCCAAAATAAGGGAAATGGCATGCATATTCAAATACAGGAAAAGGTGTAATCAAGTTCACACCTCTTTGGCAACATTTTTGTTCACCGATACACCTCCGAAAGTGGGACATTCAATAAAATAACACTTTCTTTCGAGATTCAGAAGGATTCTATTAAAAAAAAAAAAAGAATCCCCCAAATGAATAGACGGAATGGTACCCTCATAACACAGAGGTGAAAATGACTGAAGCAAAAAGACATATCCCGCCAACCCATTAATCCAGCAAAGCTTTGTGTTAAGATGAGGATATATCAGTACAGGTTACCTAAAGAGGGCTTTCTTTTGAACTTGGACTGCCAAAATTCCAAGCAGACACCAAAGGGCTTCCGTTTAAGTGGGCAAAAGGTGAGCAGTCAGAAGGAAAGTAGAAAGAACAGGAAACAAGGCTGGTTATCAAAGAAGGGCTTCCAAGGGAGAAAAAATAAAACAGAGTGGAAGAGGGAAAGTTTTCAGAAAGTCAACATTCAAGGAAAGTCACATTTAAAAATATAAATCATTCGCAGGCGTTTATGCAAGAGAAAGAGAGAGCCTGCTTTCCAGTTTTCAAGCAACCTAGGAGCCTTTAGGAGATAAAGAGGCACAAACAGAAGCTGGATCAGAGATTATAACTGGAGTGAGTAGCTGTTTAAGCTGGAAGAAGACCAAAAAAAGCCAAGGTTACAAAATTTCAGTTACTATATTTTAAAATTTATTGTATGGAAGTATAGTTAATTTTAAATGGTCTGTCTGGTTACTATTTGAATTTGTCAAATACTTGACTTTGGCTCACTCAGAAGTTTGAAACTGTAGCCTGCTGACATCCCTGTTGTTGTTCAGTCACTAAGCCATGTCCAACTCTTTTGCGGCCCCATGGACTGTATCCTTCCAGGCTCCTCTGTCCATGGGATTCTCCAGGAGAGAATACTGGAGTGGGTTGACATTTCCATCTCCAGAGGATCTTCCTGACCCAGGGATCAAATCTGTACCTCCTGCAATGGCAGGTGGATTCTTTACCACTAAGCTTCCTGGAAGCCCCCATGAACATCCCTAGCAGAGGTTTATCAGGGGAAAAAAAAAAGACTAAGATAAACAGAACAGAAAACAGTCTTGACTGGTACAGCCCCTCAGATGAAAAGATGGCACTGATGGGATTGGAGGAGGTGGAAACTGTCCATTAGAATCTGTTCTCCGAACAAATGGGATCACTTGCGCCTAGTTCCTATCAGGGACCAAGAGGAAGATAAACACATGAGAGACGTCATCTCTGCCTTCCAGATGCTTCAACCCTTCATGTGTTGGTTTTACAGATTGAGAATCGTCCCAACTTTTCACCCTGCTGTGCTCACCTCATGAATCTCAATAACAGGAAGTTTAGCAAGTGGCTTCATCTTGGGTTGTACAGGCAGTCGTTGATTGGAATATTTATGTAGCCCTTTCTACATGCAAGAAAGCACGTCAGGTTGAATGAGGCAGGACACTTGCTTTCAAGGAGCTTGTCTGCTCCTGGAAAATGAGATGTGCCCACATGATCATCAGACAGGATAAACAGTCCATAAGGAGGGAGGGACGGAAGTGTGCTATGCGAAATCTGGAGGAGGAGGGAAAAAAAATACCTTCCAGTTGAAGGACAAGAAGGAGACTTTAAGGAGGAGATAGCATCTTTAAAGAAAGAAAGAAATGGAATGTTTTCCATCATTTGTTTACAACTTCATGCTTCACGCATAAGGGTTGGGAGAGAGTTCATGGTCAAGTAAATAAATTTAGAAAAGGATCCACTCAATCACTATCACTTCATCTCTATCATTTATCACTTTGTCTCACGCTCTTGGAGATTGCTAATGCATATTTTCATTATAAAAGATTCTGAGGAATAGACCGTGGAGACAGGGGTGTGCAGAAGAGGAAAGAGAGGAAGAGGAGAAAACAGCACTGAGACACGGAATATCTGAGGACAAGGAGGAGCTCGGTCCAGTTGAGAAATGACACCTCCATGGTTAGCGCTGTACAATGAACAAGTGAGGAAGTGGGTGGTGAAGCATCTGAGAGACGGTTGGAACATATGCTTAGAATAATGATTCTCCTCCAGGGGTGATTCAGCCTCCCAGGGGACAGCTGGCAATAACCAGAGACACCTGGATGATCACAACTAGGGAATGGATGCCAGCGGCATCCAGTGGATAATAGCAGGTATGCTGCTAAAGATCCTCTAATGCACAGGACTGCTTCCACGTTTAGCTCCCCTGACCACTAACAAAGAATCATCCAGCCCAAAATGTCAACAGTGCTGAGGCTGGGAAGCTCTGGCCTCAGAGTGGGAAAAGTTTAGCACAGTGGGCAAAGGGGTAGGGAGAGCCCAGCATCAGTGACACTGACACACAAACACGGAAGGGCCTTCCCGTGGTTCCGGCTCTACTAACAAGCGAAGGATTCCACCATCTGATATCACTTCTTGTATCCAGCCAGCTGAAAGGAGAGCATAGCCCATCGTCCCTAAGGTTCATAAACAGTTTAGATATGTGTTACAGACAATTGTCATGATGTACACAACTCCACTGGACCAGTTTCCCTGGTGGCTCAGATGGTAAAGAATCTGCCTGCAAAGCGAGAGACCTGGATTCGACCCCTGGGTTGGGAGGATCCCCTGGAGAAGGGAATGGCTACCCACTCTATTATTCTTGCCTGGAGAAATCCCCACAGACAGAGGAGCCTGGTGGGTTACAGTCCATGGGGTCCCAAAGTTGGACATGACTGAGTGACACACACACACACACACACACACACACACACACACACACACACACACACACACACACACACCTCCATAGCAATGACTGACAACTTAGGAGCACACCCAGCAATGGCTGGTACCATCACCACCAGCAGGGTTCTAACACCAGATCAGGCAAAGGTTCTACCAGAGAAGTTCAAGTGCAGCTAGGGTGGCTACCTAGGAAGATGTTGTCCACGCAGGCTATAAATCTGATCCCTGTGGCCAAAACAGGGCTGGAGGGAGCTTCAGAGATCTCACTTACCCACTGGAGTCACCAAGATGATACAATCAAAATACACATACCTGAGAGCATTTTATCAGAAACCCTAGAGACAAATGATTGAAGGTTTAAGAAAGTGCTGATTAGCTGTTTACAATAGTCAAGACATGGGAGCAGCCTACAAGTCTGTGGACAGATGAATGGAAAAAGATTTGGTAGATATACACACAATGGAATATTACTCAGCCATTAAACAGAATAAAAGAATGCCATTTGCAGCAACATGGATGGACCTGGAGATGATCAGACTAAGTGAAATAAGTCAGAGAAAGTCAAATATCAAACGATATCATGTATATGCAGCATTGAAAAATAATGATACATTACTATTATTATTATTGAATATAATATGCTTATATTCAAAACAGAAATAGATTCAGATAACAAACTTAGGGTTGTCAAAGGGAAAATTGGTGGAGGGCAGGGGGGGAAGGGATAAATTGAGAGCTTGGGATGAACAGACACACACTAGTGTTATTTAAAGTAGATGACCCACGAGGACCTACTATACAGCCTGGGGAGCCAGGCTTAATATTCTGTAACAAACTAAATGGGAAAAGAATTTGAAAAAGAATACATACATGTTTACGTGTAACTGAATCACTTTGCTATATACCCGAAACTAACACAACATTGTTAATAGACGATATATAAAAATTTTCAGAAACAGCTGATTAAGCTACCCTCTCTCCCTCAAAAAGACACGTTGCATAATAAAAGAGGAAAATCAATATACACAGTTTTCTGTCTTTAAATGCAAAAACACAGTAATAAAGAGAAATTACAGCCAGTGACCAGACGTACATTTAGAAGATTACAGTTCAAAATGAGGTACTTTTTGACTCATCAGAGGAGACCAACCTTTTACAAGGCTGCAAGGTCATCCCATGAGGTTGCCTCCAGTTGACCACAGTGGTGAATATAAAATTAGCATATTTCACTCTTAACAGGAAAGGCCTTTCAGGTCTGCTTCATTATGTAAAATGATTATTGTAAGTAGGTGGCTCTTCAATTCTCCATTAATAACAGAGGAGTTTCTTTACTATTGGCCTTTTTTTTTTTTTTTTTTCTTTTCCAGCTTGAAAATATATGGGGGGTGGGTGGAGGGGTGGGGGTGGGATGGTTTAAAAAATGTCTTCTATGTAGAAATTTTCACTTATAAAAACCCAATAAATCACTTGGTTATCATAGTGGTGAGTTTGTTTTATTTTTAATGCATACACACACAGACACCTCTATATATCTGTGTAATTCTGAGTACTGTGTAGTATGTATCTTGCATATTTTTAGAATGCATACCCTGCTGTGTATTCTGGAAGATAGGAAATCTACGCCCATGTCAGCTTGTTTTGAGAGAGAACGACATCAGTCTATTGCTACAGTGGTTCAAGTTTTCTGTCACTTGCAGCTAAAACCATTTCTAACAAATATAGACGCTCAACCATTGCTAGTGTCGATCCCATGGAAACAGAACTCGGAATGTTCCCCGAGTATGCCAACGCCACAGACACTTCCCTGAAGGAAGAGTCTAGGATCTTCCTTGATCTACCGTAACAGCATGTTTTGTTGTTGTTTAGTCGCTAAGTCGTGTCCGACTCTTTGCGACCCCATGGGCTTCAGAAGGGCACCCTCCATCTCCCAGAGCTGGCTCAAATTCATGTCCAGTGAGTTGGGGGATGCTGCCTAACCATCTCATCTTCTGCCAACCCTTCTCCTTCTGCCTTCACTCTTTCCCACCATCAGGGTCTTTTCCAGTGAGTCAACTCTTTGTATCACGTGGCCAAAGAATGGGAGCCTCAGCATTAGTCCTTCCAATGAACAATCAGGGTTGATTTCCTTAAGTGACTGGTTTGGTCCCCTTGCTATCCACAGGACTCTCAAGAGTCTTCTCCAGCAGCACAGTTTGAAAGCATCAATTCTTCAGCTCTCAGCCTTCTTTATGGTCCAACTCTCACATGCATACATGACTACTGGAAAAACCATCGCTTTCATTTTATGGACCTTTGTCAGCAAAGGGTTGTCTCTTTTTATTATGCCATTGAGGTTTACCCTGGTGTCAGTTATGTCTTTTTCAGAGTCAAAACCAAAGCAGTGATTGTCCCTCCCCACCACCACTACTTGGTTCCCTCTATCCTGCAGCAGTACCAATCTCAGCTGTGGAGCTGGAATACAAAACTTCCTGAAAGGGGAAAAAAAAAAAAAAAAGTAGGCTTTGTATTATCTTACGAGAAGGGGACACTGTGGGGCTGACCCAGTCCCACTGGAGCAACTACACAATGATAGGGTTCACAACAGGCTGCCCCAAATATATGGCACATTGGCATAAAGGAATTTAAGAAATGGTATGGCATCCCTGGTAGCTCAGGCTATAAGGAATCTGCCTGCAAAGCAGGAGACACGGGTTCAATCCCTAAGTCAGGAAGATCCACTGGAGAAGGAAATGGCTACCCTTCTTGAGTATTCTTGCCTGGAGAGTGCCACGGACAGAGAAGCCTGATGGGCTACACAGTTCAAGGGGTCACAAAGAGTCGAACATGTCTGAGCGACCAACACACACACAAGAATGAACAGAAAAGACTTCCTGGCCTTCTCCTGAACCAGGTCATCAAACTCTCCCATGAGAGATGCCCTCCCAAATTCCAAGGGAAGAAACCGCCTTTTCTCCAAAGACAAAGGGACACAGAGAGGAATCTATGAGAACAGGCTGAGTTCCCCTCAGTTTACAACACTCAGCCTCCAACACATCTGTCCTTGACTTTCCATCCTCCTTCAACCTAATATAAAAACGCTCAGGTGTATCCATGCCTCGGGGTCTTCATTTCCTTATGAAGGCTTAAAAGCCACATGAAACTTACTATTCAATGTATCGAAATACTTGTCTCTTATTAGTCTGTCTACTGGGACATCTGAGAACTTAGAAGGGTAGCAGAAAAAGGTATTTCCCATTCTCTGCAACACTTAATTTGAAGATGATCTGGGGTTGAAAAAGTTTGTGCCTTCACGATTAAGAATCAAGGATTATTATTAGACCTTTCTAAAATTTCTGACTTTGCAGCATTTCTCTCTGGAGAAGGAAAACAAATTTTAATAATGTATACATTGTTTCTAAAAAAAAAAAACTCAAAGGGACAGATACATGAGTTCTTGCCATCAAGAACAGCAGGTGTGCTGGCTCTGATGCGAGGAGTGTAAACATGAATCAGTAAGGACCAAGCAAGAATTAGGTGATATAAATTATGAGCTTGGGGTTAACAGATTCACACTGTGACATATAAAACAGATTAAGAACAAGGTCCTACTGTGTAGCACAGGGAACTATATTCAATATCTTATAATAAACTATAATGGAAAAGAATCTGAAAAAGAATGTATATGTAAACTGAATCACTTTGCCATATACATGAAACTAACACAATGCTGTGAATCAAATATACACTGAAATACTTGCAAATGGTATGGTGTGAGTCTGAGTTTGCTTCAAAATGAAATTGGGTGGACAGAGAACAGGGGCTAGAAATCAAACAGCATTGATCATGAATTGATAATTGTTGAATATGCGGATCTATATATTCTTCTCTTGACTTTTGTATATGTTTGAAAATTCACAAATAAAACATCTCTCAAAACTTTAAAATTTAGTTTTGGAGATTCCTGTATTAAGAGTCCTATTTCGGGAGATATCTCTAGCCAGATTTCTAAAGATTTACTAGAGATATATTTATTTTCAGAGCTTTCAATTTTTAAATTTCAAGTGTTTAACATATAAGCACCTTGCACCAGATGGTTCCATCTTCATTATTTATCTAAAGTAGTAATATTGATATTTAACTACTATTGTTGGAGGGAGATTATAGCACTGTTGGAATTTGAAGTTTCAGTACTGAATATTTTACTATTTTGGAAAATGCCTAGTATTTCAAATGATTGTTCAAATCTCTGCTTCTCAGGAAATTCATACTTGGCTTCCTCAGTCAATTCTTTGGGGCTGTCTATTTCTATAAAGTTATTGGGAAAGCCATTTCGTGACTATTAAAAAACAATGACTAGAGCTATGAATAAATTTTTATAGGTTTTTATAATATGAGAGGAATTTGTTTACTTTGCATATTGAAATACACTGAAAAAATTATTCCAAAAAAGAATTAGGAGATGGAGCTAATAAGAACTGGAATACATGAGGCTAGAGAGTATCCTACTCAGTGAAGTAAGCCAGAAACTGAAAGGCAAAGACCATATGATAGCACTTATATGTGGGAGCTAGTGACACAGATGGGCCGACCCAGGAAACAGAAACAGACCCACGGGCACAGAGAACAGGCTGCGGTTGTCAGCAGGGGGAGAGCGGGTGGGCGTGGGATGGATTGGGAGTTTGGCACCAGCAGGTGTAAAGTATTACACATGGGATGGGCCAACTACAAGGTCCTACCTACCGTGTTGCTCAAACCATGTTCACTATCCAGTGATAAACCACAGTGGGATATGAAACAGAACATACATTGTGTATAACTGTGTCACTCTGATCTACAGCAGCAATTAACACAACAATGTAATTCAGCTATACTTGAATAAAAAATAAATTTAAAACAAAGGATGGAGTGCAGAGTTCCACACCAGGCGTCCACAGACTCCCTCCGCCCCACTGTCAGAAGAGCAGCTAGAACACCCGTCTCAGCTGGAAGGACCTGAGACATCGTTGGGTCGAGAATAATGAATCATCCACTGCCCTGCTCCTTGCTTCCACTCCCAGCTTGCTTGATAGTTTGGAAGATCTCAGTAGCAAAGTGGGTTGAGCCTTCGGGCAGCGGAAGGTCAGGACCTCAGTATGGGTGGATGCGTCCTATACACCTACATGCTCTGAGTTCTCAAAGCTCAGTAACATCTGGCTTTACCTGCAAATGGCTTCCACTGCCTTCCCTCTCATCTCAGAACGGAACAAGCATCACAGGACTCCCTTGTTGGTCCAGTGGTTAAGACTTCGCCTTCCAACACAGTGGGTGAGGGTTCGACCCTTGGTCGCGGAGCAAAGATCCCACATGCCTCACAGTCAAAAAACCAAAACATTAAACAGAAGCAATATTGTACCACATTCAATACAGACTTTAAAATTGTCCATATTAAAAAAAAAAGTTAAAAAAAAAACAGAAAGGTTCACATTCTAGATGAGACAGCAGTAGGTTCAAACTAAGAAAACAGATCTACTGATGGGAAGTCTGGGAGCGATTTGCATTTTTTAACTCCTTGCTAAAGTTTCTTTACAAGCAAGCAAGGGTCCCTACTGATGTGAAGGAAGCTCACAGAACCGGGGGAGTATCAGGCACGCCTCAAGGGCCCACAGAGTGGGGAGACCTTGTAAATTCTGAGAAAGAATGTTAAATATTATTATGGTGGTTTGGTGGTTTAGTTGCTAAGTTGTGCTCCACTCTTTGCAACCCCACGGACTGTAGCCCACCAGGCTCCTCTGTCTATGAGATTCTCCAGGCAAGAATACTGCAGTGGCTGCCATTTCCTTCTCCAGGGGATCTTCTCGACACAGGAATCAAACCCAGGTCTCCTGCACTGCAGACAGATTCTTTACTGACTGAGCTATGAGGCAAGCCCCAGATATTATTATACATTATATGTTATTATCTATTATTTAGTTTCTGTGAGCTGAAACTAAAGAAATCATTGCACTTCCAATATACATATTACTCAATGAGAGATTAATAACTACAAAATTCCTCTAAGGTGAAAAAAAATACTATGAAGTGAACTAAGAATTCAGACTCAGGTTTTCAAACATCATCTCTATTGTGATGTGTGCAGAGCACTCTGGTTCAATGAGGGAAATAATTATGTCAATATATGGCAATCTACTTCTTAAGGATGCTTTCACCCCAAGAGAACAATTTTAGAAACTTGAATCACCTTGAACCATCTTTTTTATCCCCCATCCTCTCTTAACTACCTCCTCCAGAAAAAAAAAAAAAAGAGGGAAAAAAAAGTCAAAAACACAAAAACCTTGATTTTCATCCTTCCAGGTAACATCTCCTGTCAAATGGATTGCCTCTCCCTAATCTTGTCATTTAGCTTCCGAATTATGCAGAGATAAATGAGTGCAGCAACCTTTCGGCTGCTAGATAATTTTATCAGCCTCATTTATGGCTTTCTATAGATTGCATTAACTGCCATTTCTCGGGAGATGAAAGATAAAGTGTGCCTTATGCAAAATGCTCCACTGAACCACAGGAGCCTTGGAAGCCACTAACAGCATTAGAAGGCTGAAGGGAAAAGGTGAGGATATTCAATAATCCATCAACGGCAGGGTTAACGTTGATGACTGTCACGGGCACCTCGAGCCAGAAGCCTGTGTGGCAGGTGTGTGCTGAGCCATAGTTAAAATCTGTCTTGGGAAAACTTCCAAGCATCTCCAAACAGAACTTGAGGCAGAGCTGTGTACCTTCTAATCTTTTCTAAGCAAATGCACCCACTTAGAAAAAGTAGTTCTTTGATGACATTTCAATTCACTATTAGAAGAGTTAAGTATATTTTTAAAATGTGCTCACCTGTACTATGGATGAAAAAAAAAAAAAAACCATGTGCTTAAAAATGTATATTGTTCTTGAAGGGAACACTGGGGTAGGGGAGAGAAAAATTTCCCTTTATACAATACAAAATGACAAATTGAAAGCGTTAGTTGCTCAGCTGTGTCCAATTCTTTGAGACCCGATGAATTATAGCCAGCCAGGCTCTTCTGTCCATGGAATTCACCAGGAGAGAATACTGGAGTGGATAACCACCTCCTTCAGGGGATCTTCTCCAAGTAGTCGAACTCACGTCTCCTGAATTGCAGATGGATTCTTCACCATCTGAGCCACCAGGGAATACGTTAAATGAATCAGACTTGGCCACTGAAATCTCTACTTGAGTGGATTTGTCAGACAAAACTCATCAAAATATACCCCTAGAATGAGCGCATATTATGGAATATAAATTGTACCTTGAAGTGAAACTGACATTGCACTGTACTTACTTAAAACATTACCATTGGGAAAATCTGGGTGATGAGTATGTGGTAACCCCTGCATTAACTTTGCAGCTTCTTATGAGTTAAATGATCTCAAAATAAAAAGTTAACAACAACAACAACAACAACAAAATATATATATATATATATATATATATATATAGTGGCTGAAATTGAGGGAAGGTTTAAGAATACATTCCAAAAAATAGTGAGTATCTAATATTGTCAACTCCTGGAGATAAATCAGAGAGTAAGACAGATAATATCTCTGCGCCCCACACCTGCTCCCCCCAGCCCCAAGGTCCCTTGTTCTAGTGAGGAAAGAGGAAGAAAAAGAATGAAAATGAGTACATAAAACAGCATGTATTCTAACAAGAATGAAGAAAGCAGTAATCAAGCTGAGATGGAGAAAAATCAGGTCAGAGCAGGAGGTCATAGGGAAGGACCTTTTGAAGAGTGACATTTTCATAGATCTGTTAAAGAGGACTAGCTTGGCAAAGAGAGCAGGAAGGAGCCGTCCAGGGAGGAGCAACAGCTTGCCCATTGTCCTGGCAAGCCATGGGAAGGAGCTTGGCTTGCTCAGGAACTGCAAGGGAGCCAGTGGGGCTGGAGTAAAGGGAGGCAACAGAGAGGGGCAAAGAGGAGGTGGAAGTGCTAAGCAGGAAGTGCCCCAAGGTGGATCTGATCCAAGCCTTCAAAGAGAAATACCAACTTGGTCACTATCTGCATATTCTCAAGATTCATCTTCAATTTTCTTTTCTTCTTTTTAAATTTACTTATTGTTATTGGGAGTATAATTGCTTTACAATGCTGTGTTCATTTCTGCTGTACAACATCATGAATCAGCTATATGTATATAAACATCCCCTCCTTCTGAAGCCTCCCTCCCACCCCTCCAAGTCATCACAGAGCACTGAGTTGAGCTCCCTGTGTTATACAGCAGCTTCTGACTAGCTGGCTATTTTACACATGGCAGTGCATATAAGGGGCTTCCCTCGTGGCTCAAACAGTACAGAATCTGCCTGCACTACAGGAGACCTGGGTCTGATCCCTGAGTTGGGAAGATCCCCTGGAGGAGAGAATGGCTATCCACTCCAGTATTCTTGCCTGGAAAATTCCATGGACAGTCCACGGGAGCACAAAGAATTGGACATGACTGAGTGAACAACACTTTCAGTGAATAGACGTCAATGCTACTCTCTCAATCCGTCCCACCCTCTGCTTCCCCACTGGGTCCCTAAGCTGGTTCTCTATTCTTCCATCTCTGTTCTTGCGCTGCAAATAAGTTCATCAGGGCCATTTTTCTAGATTTCACATGCCTGCGTTAATATGTATTTCTTTTTCTCTTTCTGATTTACTTCACTCTGTATGACAGACTCTAGCTTCATCCACATCACTACAGATGACCCAATTCCATTCCTCTTCATGGCTAAGTGGCTGGCTGTTTCACTTTCCGTTGTTTAGGTTGCCCCAGACAGTACCCTCAATGCCTGTGGCAGAAGCCTGCTATTCGCAGGTGAATCGGCTACTGGCAACAAATAATCTGTTGATTCCACGTATGTCTGTCACGTTGTCAAAGGCCAGGATGATAGCTTAGGCCCATCTTTACAGATAACTGCAGAATATTTTTTAACACTCATCACTGTCCTCTTAAACCCAAACTGGTAGGCAGCAAAAAGTCTGGAAACAGGATAACCAAAGCACACTATTTTCCATTTTTACACAAAGAAAATGAGAAAAAAAAAAGAGAGAGAGAGACACAGAACGGCCGACCCATGATCTGCGGTGTCAGGAGAAGCAATATGATTGAAATATTATGAAAAGTCACTGCCTCTCCCGTCAATGCCAGATCACAACTGTATGCCAAGGGTACCTGGTGCTATTTAATTCAGAGGAACCATAAATCTGGAGTCCGCAAAAACATCTGACAACAGTTAAAGATGTTTTGTAAATGTGCATACATATTTATAAACAGCCGAAGCAGACGAACGGAGTAAGTGTGCTTCCCCTAAAGTCATCTGAAAGTCAAAAAATGCCATTAATTACTTTGTCACGACAACCTTGTTCAATTTCATCTCAGGTGACTTATCAGCTTTGATGCAGAGCTGAAATTTTAATACCAAATTGCAACCAGCTACAGAGGCAGCCTACCTTTAAAACACAGAGCTTCTCTTTCTTCTGGGCAACATTAGCTAATCTGCCCTGACAGAGGAGGGCTCTTCGGAACTAGCTAGCAAGTCTCCCAAATATGAAGCAGTAACCCAAATGTCAATTACTTTTCCAGTGGTAGACAAATTGCTAGCACACTAATGCAATTTAAGCCCAATAATTAGATAACAGGACTACAGAGAGGGCCTGGTGACAGAGCTTGTGAGATAATAGAATCTAGTGTCCTACTTCTTAAATATTAACATCATTCTGTCTCAGTCAATCGGTTTATGGTAATTTTAAAAAGGGCAAAGCAAATTCCTTTTATTGCTAATAATATTGTGCTACTGCAGAGTTAGCTTTGAAGGTTAACAATCTATGGGGTCAAAACTTAATCATGTGTTATTGTGCATTTATGCTTTTTTTTTTTCTTTCATCTCTTTCTTTTGGAATGCCCTCTTGGTGGAAAGCCAAGGGTTTATGAACAACACACACATGTGTGCAAACACACACAACACACTGACAAAAGACAGCCAACTCAATTAAAAACAATATAAAGAAATCAATCCATTGATATCATATACACTCTGGATGTGTCTCTTAGTCGTTCAGTTGTGTCTGGGCTTCTCTGTCCATGGACTTCTCCAGGCAAGAATACTGGAGTGCGTTGCCACTCCCTAGGGGAATCTTCCCAACCCAGGGATCAAACCCGGATCTCCTGCATTGCTGGCATGTTCTTTACCATCTGAGTCACCAGGGAAGTCCATCCTAAAATACACATTCTAAATATCTGAACTTGATCACCTTTTCTTTCCCCAGTGAATGGCTCATCTTAAGCATATTAAAGATATGCCTACAGACTACTCTCAAATACCATATGCTCCCCTCCCCAGTACTATGCTGCTCACACTTTTATGCTTAGATTCAAATACCCCCATAGAGTAATTGTTCAAATTTCAATTAAACAGTGTTTTTTTCTTTTTAGAGGTGGTTGGATATATGCTGTTACTTTCACTTACTAGATTTTTCTTTTAAGTGCCTAATGAATTCTGAAGTTTCTAGAACTTCCAGAATAAGCCAGGACAAACGTAAATTCCCCTGAGACATTATCTCCCTAATGTTTTCTGTAATTTATCTGAACAGGGAGTCAGATGGGCCGATGTTCACCTGGTCACTACATGGATTCCAAAATGACAACCCAAAGATCCCATTCTGAACCCTCAGTTTCCTGACGATATGACTGGAGAAATTAAAGCTTTAAAAACTGTCTTTGAGGAAGAACTGGTGGAAAATCAGGTAGGTATACTGGGTGGGGAGTGTCTACAAATTGAATATCACCAACATTAGAAGTAATATGAACGGGGTTTTCCTGATGGTCCACTCCTTAAGAATCTGCCTTCAAACACAGGGGACACAGGTTCAAACCCTGGGTTGAGGAAGATAACATCCCACATGCAGAGGAGCAACTAAGCCCACGTGCTACAGCCGCTGAGCCAGCACACCACAACCAGAGAGCCCATGTGCTACAGCCGCTGAGCCAAAACACCACAACCAGAGAGCCGACGCACTACAGCCACTGAGCCAGCACACAACCAGAGAGCCCACGCACTACAGCCACTGAGCCAGCACGCCACAACCAGAGAGAAGCCCTCACACACCACAACTAGAGAACCCACGCGCTACAACCAGAGAGAAGCCCTTGCACACCACAACTAGAGAGCCACACACTACAACCGCTGAGCCAGCACACCACAACCAGAGAGCCCACGCACTACAGCCGCTGAGCCAGCACACCACAACCAGAGAGAAGCCCTCACACACCACAACCAGAGAGCCCACGCGCTACAGCCGCTGAGCCAAAACACCACAACCAGAGGGCCCACGTGCTACAGCCGCTGAGCCAAAACACCGCAACCAGAGAGAAGCCCACGTGCTACAGCCACTGAGCCAGCACACCACAACCAGAGAGAAGCCCTCACACACCACAACCAGAGAGCCCATGTGCCACAACCAGAGAGAAGCCCTCACACACAACCAGAGAGCCCATGTGCTACAACCAGAGTGCAGGCCTCGCACACCAAAACTAAGACCCAGTGAAGCCATTAAAAAAAAATAAAATTAAAGAATAGCAGTAAGAGGAATCCTTGGGCTTTCCCTCCATGTCTACCAAGAGTGTTTAGAGACCGTAAGAAACAAGCAACTGGCTGGATAAAAAAAAAATAAACTAAAATTCTTTATGTCATTTTGGATGCTGGCCTGCCAGAGATCCATGACACAATAGCAGAGCTGATTCCATGTTGAGCCTCAATATGACTTTTCTGCACATTTGCAGTCTTGAATCAGGTACAACCAGATAATACAAGTGAAAAAAGCACCAATCTAACAGGAATACGGTTAGACATTTCATTTAGTTCAGTTCAGTCACTCAGTTGTGTCCAACTCTTTGCGATCCCATGAATTGCAGCACACCAGGCTTCCCTGTCCATCACCAACTCCCGAAGTTCACTCAGACTCAGGTCCGTCGAGTCGGTGATGCCATCCAGCCATCTCATCCTCTGTCGTCCCCTTTTCCTCCTGCCCCCAATCCCTTCCAGCATCAAAGTCTTCTCCAATGAGTCAACTCTTCGCATGAGGTGGTCAAAGTACTGGAGTTTCAGCTTTAGCATCATCCGTTCCAAAGAAATCCCCGGGTTGATCTCCTTCAGAATGGACTGGTTGGATCTCCCTGCAGTCTAAGGGACTCTCAAGAGTCTTCTCCAACACCACAGTTCCTTAAGAAAGCTCTAAAGCTGCATCCTGACTTATTTGTGAAACTGCCTATAACTTGAGAAGTTCTTAAAAAGCACTCTTCTCCCTCTAACTCAGTGTCCTCTTTTACAAAACAAGCAAGATGAGCCAAATAACCTCAAGACTCCTTTAAGGCTGACATGAAAATCCCAAGTCAACAGGAATGACAATAATGATCCAATCACAAGGCGGATCTCTCAGAGCTATCCAAAATCCCTAGACAATGTTTGAGTGTTGGAATAAATTTACATCAGAGATATATATTAATACATGAGGCAAGATCCTAAAGCAAACAAGTCAATCCTAAAGGAAATCAACCCTGAATATTCATTAGAAGGGGCTGCTGAAACTGAAGCTCCAATACTTTGGCCACCTGATGCGAAGAGCTGACTCTTTGGAAAAGACCCTGACTCGTTGGAAAAGACTCAATGGAAAGATTGAGGGCAGAAGAACAGGACAACAGAAGATGAGATGGTTGGATGTCATCACCACTTCAGTGGACATGAGTTTGAACAAACTCCAGGAAATAATGAAGGACAGGGAAGCCTGGCATGCAGCAATCCATGGGGTCACAAAGACTCAGACACCACTTAGCGACTGAACAACAACAGGTGAGGCAAGACACCACTGAGACACACCTCATGTGAAAGTTAGGTTCCCCATGAATGGGTAAAGCGAAAATGCACAATGAAGGTACTTCCCTGGTGGTTCAATCACTGGTCAGAAAACTGAGATCTCTCATTCTGCATAGCCAAAAGAAAAAAAAAAAATAATGTCCAGTGGAATCAAAAATATATCTTTGTTTGGAAAGGGCCACACTGGAAATTACTTAATGATGGGACACAGCTGTTTTTCTCACAACTCAGGACATACTTTGTTTCATTCAATGGAGCACAAGATGAAGTGGTTGACTTGCACAAGGTCACGGGGAATCATAGGTATTCTTGGTCACATGAGCTTCTGGGATGTTCACAACAGAGAACTGAACCCCCAGTATTTACCTCCCATCCCACGGTCCCTCTGACAGTCAGTTCTATTACAATGTTCCTTCTGAAAACACACATGCATTCCAGCACAGAGACAGAGCCGGGAACAACTGGAGCATAATTCGGATTTCACATTTGCTCACGCTTGGTTTCATCTGCAAAAAACACTAGGTTAACACAGAAAACTCCACCCAGCCGGAAATACACACACACACACACACACACAAGCACACACCGTGAACGAGGCGTGCCACCCCAGTTCACAGCCTGTGCTATGAGTCACAACTCATTTACATCTGGCACAATAACTTTCCAGCCAATTTCAGATAACTCTCTGCTTCTACCACTTCACAACAGCTCATCAGCTGCACCCCTTCTGATGCTCACTTACTCAGAAAACATCGAGTCTTCTTCAAGGTGAAACGTCACATTTATTGTAGCATTTATGCGGCTTCCCAGGTGGCGCCAGTGGTAAAGAACTCGCCTGCCAATGCAGGAGATGTAAGAGATGCAAGTTCGATCCCTGGGTCAAGAAGATTCCCTGGAGAAGGGCATTGCAACCCACTCCACTATTCTTGCCTGGGAAATCCCATGGACAGAGGAGCTTGGTGGGCTACAGTCCAGGGGGTCGCAAAGAGGCAGACACTGAGTGACTCACTTCACATATAAAACTGCCACTGCTGGTGTGTGTACGTTTTGTGTCACTGATGAAGTTTCCCATGGTCCCATTCTCCCCATAAGCCCTGTGGTTTTTACTGTGAGACTTTTGCACAGTGCAGTGATTTAGGAACACAGATGTCATGTTATTGGAAAACTGATGGTACGTGTTCTCAAGGAGAGAAAGGGTAGGCAGCATCCACACCATTTGATTGTTTTTTCTTTCTCTCCAATCAGGTGACTTGACTACATTTCAGTCTCTTAAAATTGCAGTCTTTAGGGGCACATGGTGAAAACATTTGAGCAAAGGGTTTCAGCAAAGGAACACAGAGAGACCACCTGCCTTATCATCATTAGGGAGGGGTCTGCTATTCTTGATGCAACAGCTCTAATATAAATATACTGTATTTATCTTTCCAGAAATACGAGGTTGCCTCCTGCTCCTTCACTGTCTTTCAACATCAAGGTGTTCCCTGAGATAACAGAAACAATTTGGCTTCCCTTCGGAGGGTGTCCTCACAGAAGCTCACTGCCAGCACCTCTGAACATCTTCATTTGTATTTTCCGAATGGTGCCATCTCTGGGCCTGGCCGTGCCCATCAACCCAGGCTGTTTGTCCAAGGTCAAACACCCGGGATGGCTGGGTGTCGGTGAACATTCCAGCTATAGTTTATGGCTGTACTCAAGACTGTTTGCACAATCCAGGACATAACTTATGTGCTTTTATTCTAGCCTTGATAACCTGCTGATAGGGAGCTGGGGCTAAGGGTGCTAGCAGAGCAGGATATAAATTTGTGCTAGCAAGCATTCCATACAAGAAAAAAAAAAAAAGTACACTGAGACCCCAAGTCTTCACTGACATACAGTTTTACTTCTTTGCTGGTTTCCACAGATTAAACCCACCCAACCCACATGCTGCTGCTGCTGCTGCTGCTAAGTCGCTTCAGTCGTGTCCAGCTCTATGCGACCCCATAGACAGCAGCCCACCAGGCTCCCCCGTCCCTGGGATTCTCCAGGCAAGAAACTGGAGTGGGTTGCCACTTCCTTCTCTCAACCCACATATCTCCCCACAAAAGTTTGAGATGCACAGTGCCAGGTGAATAAGTAGCCAGTGTAAATGATCTCATCAGGTGAGTATTATTTAGTTAATTTACACCTATTATATTATCACAGAGATTAAAGACCTTTTGGTCCAACGTGCTAGAAAAGCAAATAATCTGAATTAGATCTACCATTTCAGTCACTCAGGATTAGACCTTTTGGTGATGTGATCCATTAACGTGCTTTAAATCTATTGATTCAGCCTAGAAAGACACAATTTAAACTCAGAAGTCACAAAATGAACTTTCCATTAAGTTTGGGAGACTCTGGTCACAGCTCATTTGACTTTTATGAACTAGAAAATGTGATGTAGACCACAATGGCATTCTATTAGGGGAAATCATGCATTTAACCATGTAGCAAAATACTGTAGTCAATTATGTGAACACACACCTATTTTACACATGACTGGTTTTCTGACTTTAAATTATTAAGGATGTGCATTTAGCTTGTTTTAAGGACTATTTACTCCCAAGGAAGAGATCCATGATAAAACTTGGTGCAAAACAGTAAATGAATATTTTTCATTTATATTACACTTTTTTCAATAAGAAACTGAAATTGAGCACAGAAACTTTTGTTGTTGTATTTCTTTGCCTCAGAAGAGAAAACACGTGATCTGTTGGCTTTTCATAAGTGAAAAAACAAAATTCTATCAAGGAGAGGAAAAAAACGCCATCAGAAGCAGATTTTGAGATTCATCTGCCAGTCTGAAAAATATAGTGATAGTGTTAAAAAAAAAAAAAAGTGGCAATGGTTGGGGGGGACTATTTAGATAAGGTTTAGTTTCTCTTTTCTGGAGTTCATCTTAGTGGTGTACTCTATAAACATCATTTTCTCCCAATATAATTTTGTTTATATTAGTATTATACTTAAGCCAGACTATATTAATACTAGACTCATTATTATTCTATATTTCAGCAAGGGTACACTTTAGTTCCAAATATAATTCAACACAGTTCTTCCTTGAATCCATCATCACCAATTTTTAATGGTTACACTTTTCTCCCGGGTTCACAGTCATAAAACTCTTACTATTCAAAAGCTTGAAATGTTAGAAATGAGCTAATTCAAATCCCCCATTTTCAGAAGATAAACCCCACAGAGGTTAACGGACATGCTCGAGGTCACACAGCCCCACAAAGTCAATCCACTACTCAACCACTATTTCTGCCTCTTAAAAAGTGGCTCTCTCTTCATTTTTCTCAAATAAGATCTCTCCTGGGCTTCATGCACAAAGGCACAGACAAAACTTGTAATATCCTGAACAGGTCTGGAGATTGTTCCTATCTACAAATTATTCCTCTGAATCTAGCTTGTCATCAAGACTCCGTAATTCCTCTATCTACTCAAAATAGTTTTATCCCCCCTTCTGTAGAGTTCATGTCCTTGTCTTGGTTTTCACCCCCCTGAACATCTGTCTGGAAGCCCAATGAAAATCAGTGCGGTAGTTTCTTGCCCCACGAATCATCCAGCATCAAGTAAATAGACTCTCTCCCCCCTGTTATCGGGTGTTTGTCCCTGCAGGATATACATAAGCCAGGCTGAGTTCAAGAAATCTTACAGAAGTTACTGATAGGAATTGGTAATGAATTGCGCTCAGGTAGGGCTGGGATCGGAGAAGGCAATGGCAACCCACTCCAATACTCTTGCCTGGCAAATCCCACGGACGGAGGAGCCTGGTGGGCTGCAGTCCATGGAGTCGCTAGGAGTCGGACAAGACTGAGCAACTTCACTTTCACTTTTCACTTTCATGCATTGGAGAAGGAAATGGCAACCCACTCCAGTGTTCTTGCCTGGAGAATCCCAGGGATGGGGGAGCCTGGTGGGCTGCCTGCCATCTCTGGGGTCGCACAGAGTTGGACACAACTGAAGCGACTTAGCAGCAGCAGCAGGGCTGGGATGACAGAGTGAACAGTGCTGGCCTGCAGAACATGGGTGATTGAAATACATATATGATTTGCCAAGATGGTAGAGCCAAGACAGACTGGGGTATGGTAGGTGGGATGAGGGTTTTGATTTCAATTTCAGACATAATGAATGAAAGATATCCATGGACAATTCACGGTCAGGGAGTAACTGGAGATATGTAAGAAGAAATATGAATCTCAAGTTCAGAAGAAACATTTGGTACTAGAATTCATATCTGTGCGTGTGCGCTCAGATGCTCTGAAGGGTCCAACTCTTTGCAATCCCATGGACTGTAGCCTACCAGGCTCCTCTGTCCATGGGATTCCCCAGGCAAGAATACTGGAATGGGCTGCCATGCCCTCCTCCAGGGATCTTCCCGATCCAAGGATCATGTCCTGCATCTCCTGCATTGTAGGAGGATTCTTTACCTGTTTGAGCCAGCAGGTAAGCCCACTAGAATTAATATTTGGGGGAGCCATAAAGATATTTGGAGCTTAAAAACAAAGATTAAAGGAGGTTACCCAAAGAAAGAGAGAAAGAGAGAGAGTAGGGAGTAAGAAGAAATGAGACCATGAATAGTGTCCACATATTCTTTTTCAATTTTTTCAAAATAAAAGCAATTATTAGAAGCTAGTAATGGCATCCCACTCCAGTACTCTTGCCTGGAAAATCCAATGGACGGAGGAGCCTGGTGGGCTGCAGTCCATGGGGTCACGAAGAGTCGGATACGACTGAGCAACTTCACTTTCACTTTTCTGCATTAGAGAAGGAAATGGAAACCCACTTCAGTGTTCTTGCCTGGAGAATCCCAGGGACGGGGTCACACAGAGTCGGACACAACTGAAGCAACTTGGCAGCAGTATGAATAATTACACACCAACAAATCAGAAACTTCAAAACCAAGTATAAATTTCTAGAAAGGTACAACCCACTTAGATTTTAGCATGATGGAATTAAGAAAGATCAGAACAAACCTACAACTTACTAAGTAGACTAAAATAGTACTTTTAAAGAATTCCTAACAAAGAAGATTCCCAGAATAGATGATGTAACAGGATAAGCCCAAAACCGTTAAAAAAACACTAATTCTAAACAAATACATTCAAAATTTCCAACACATCTTTAAACATATATGCATTTAATCAAAACTATTTCAGAAGCTCCCAATATAAAGTTCTATAGCTGTGATACGTTTATAACCAGATACGTTTATAACCAATGGATTTAATTTATACCTGGGTAAATACATTTTTTCCTCTCTTTTTCTCTACTCCAGTACACACAGTACCAAAGAAAGCACAAAATTGATGCTTTAAAAATGCTGTTGGATGGTATTAAACACCATTTCAGCTTTTGGAATCCAGTGTAGGCGAAAAAGAGAGATGACCTCGATGCAGAAAATGCAATAAAAGACAGGACAGGGTGGGAAATCAATGTCTCCATTTGTAAAGAGAGAGAGAGAGGGAAAAAAAAGGATGAACCAGACATTATTAGCATGATATATAAGCTCCGCATAGCCCCATTTATATTACTTGTATTAAGGATAAATTGCCTGAATAAATTCTATTATTCTAAGAAACAGCACAAATAACAACCTGACAGCATCAGGAAAAAAAATGAAAATAATAACGTTGATATTGCTAGAATTGTGTGTTATTTCTCCATTTCCAGTTTCATGGATCTTGTTAGGCAATAATTCAAATTTGAAGGTGGGTTCAGTTTTTAAAGTCAAATTCATGTATCCAAATTGAAATCTTCCAGAATGAAAAACTAATTATTTTTTATTGAAAAAAAAAAAAAAGGCCCGGACTTACTGTCTACTGTGTTCCATGTAACATGTTAAGTACTTTGCACAGTTTGAAACACCTAAGCTCCAATAATTTGGCCACCTGCTGTGAGGAGCCGACTCAATGGAAAAGATGCTGATGCTGGGAAAGACTGAAGGCAAGAAGAGAAGGGGTGAAAGAGGAGATGGTTGGCTGGAATCTCAATGGGCATGAGTTTCAGCAAACTCAGGGAAATAGAGGACAGGGAACCCTGGCATGCTGCAGTCCATGGAGTCACAAAAAGTCAGACATGACTTAGCAACTGAACAACGACAACCACCCACCAAAATTGGAAAGATGGTATTATCACGCCTATTTTATCAACTATGGAACTGAGGCTACATCAGATCACTTAAACTAACACAGCTAGTGACCTGGAAAAGGTGAAGCTGCAACATACCGTTTTCTCTACTGACTGGCAGTGATACATGAGCTTTGGAATCCTGTGCTTAGGCTTTCTTAACTTGAGTGGCTTAACTGAGGCTTTTTTGAGCCTTGGTCTCCTTACCTGGTGCCTACTTTAGACAGCTGTGTGAAGCACTAAGTGAGAATGTATGCGGAGCACTGAAAGCAGGGCTAAGTAACTGCTCAATAGAGGGTGGCTGATAGGAGGAAACAGAAGACCAGGAGACGGAGGTCACAATCTTGGAGGCAACTTCACTTAAACAAAAGCAAATTAAAAAAAGACACTGAAAAAAGAAGAAACCCAACAAAACAACAATCTCAATCTTCCTAATCTTAATCCTAAATTTCCTAGAGCTTACTTCCTAATATCCTTCTCAACAAAACCTCTATTAAAAAAGTATGGATGTCGTTCTATGTCAAAATTCTCACCTTCCACGAAGAGTTATTCTGATTGGCCAGCCCCATTCATGTGTTTCCTCAGTCCAATCAGCTATTGCCTGTGAGTGACAATCAATAGATCTTTAATCCAGTGGGAGATACACTGAAGCCTTGAATGAGGTTTTCTAAGAAAGGGTGAACAGCTGCAGTGGACACACAGCCTCACCAACAGGATTCATAAACACTGAAACCCTTAGCAAGTTAGAGATGAACCATAAGGGGGTAACTTTTTTATATGGCTGTAATCATACAAGGAACAAAGGTAAATATTCCAAATATTTCATAGTCAACACTGAATGGAACTTTTCCTGGCTATTAACTCCAATGCCTGAATTCAGGTAGGATATGCTGTTTAAAGATTGCTTTTCTCTAGTGAATAGTAGCTTTGATCCTACATGTTATGGAATGGAGTCCAGTGAAAATGCTTTCTATTAGTGATAATACACAATGTTCAGATTAACATGTATATACTGCTATATATAAAGTAGATAGGAATTCCCTGGCTGTCCAGGGGTTAGGACTCTGCATTCCCACTGCAAGGGTCACAGGCCTTGATACCTGGTCAGGGAATTAAGATCCTGCATGCCTCAAGGCATGGCACCCCATCTCCCAAAAAGAATAGTAATGGATGTGGGAGCTGGACTATAAAGAAAGCTGAGCACTGAAGAATTGACGCTTTTGAACCATGGTGCTGGAGAAGACTCTTGAGAGTTCCTTGGACTGCAAGGAGATCCAACCAGTCCATCCTAAAGGAAATCAGTCCCGAATATTCGTTGGAAGGACTGATGCTGATGCTGAAACTCTAATACTTTGGCCACCTGATATGAAGAACTGACTCATTTGAAAAGACTCTGATGCTGGAAAAGACTGAAGGCGGGAGGAGAAGGGGACGACAGAGGATGAGATAGCTGGATGGCATTGCTGACTCAATGGACATGAGTTTAAGTAAACTCCTGGAGTTGGTGATGGACAGGGAAGCCTGGCGTGCTCCAGTCCATGGTGTCACAAAGAGTTGGACACAACTGAGTGACTGAACTGAACTGAATGGCACCTACCTCATAGGGTTGGTATAACTTAAAATAGATAAACAGTTAGGACTTACTGTATAGTACTTGCTGTATTCAGTTCAGTTCAGTTCAGTTCAGTCGCTGAGTCGTGTATGACTCTTTGCAACCCAATGAATCGCAGCACGCCAGGCCTCCCTGTCCATCACCAACTCCCGGAGTTCATTCAAACTCACCTCCATCGAGTCGGTGATGCCATCCAGCCATCTCATCCTCTGTTGTCCCCGTCTCCTCCTGCCCCCAATCCCTCCCAGCATCAGAGTCTTTTCCAATGAGTCAACTCTTCGCATGAGGTGGTCAAAGTACTGGAGTTTCAACTTTAGCATCAGTCCTTCCAAAGAACACCCAGGACTGATCTCCTTTAGAATGGACTGGATGGATCTCCTTGTAGTCCAAGGGACTCTCAAGAGTCTTCTCCAACACCACAGTTCAAAAGCATCAATTCTTCAGCGCTCAGCTTTCTTCACAGTCCAACTCTCACATCCATACATGACTACTGGAAAAACCATAGCCTTGACTTGATGGACCTTTGTTGGCAAAGTAATGTCTCTGCTTTTTAATATGCTATCTAGGTTGGTCATAACTTTCCTTCCAAGGAGTAAGCGTCTTTTAATTTCACGGCTGCAATCACCATCTGCAGTGATTTTGGAGCCCCCCAAAATAAAGTCTGACACTGTTTCCACTGTTTCCCCATCTAATTCCCATGAAGTATAGCATAGTCAATACCTTATAATAACCTATAATGGAAAAGAGTCTGAAAAAGAATACATATACATATATATGTGTGTGTGTATCTATAACTGAATCACTTTGTGGTACACCTGAAACTAATACAATATTTCAACTTTAAAAATGGTTTCATAAAACCAATGTTCACTGAAAGCTTTTAATGCAGCAGACCTCATGCTAAACACTTCATTGATATACATATATAATTTAACCATTCAGCAACCTTACAAGATTGGTATTATTATCATTCTAGATTTATATATGAAAAACCAGACACAGAGAGACTAGAGTATATATCCAGAGTCACCAAGTTAGTTCATGGTGGCATCAAGATATAAATTTGACCTCCTCTACCACATCTCTGCAATTTGGGTACCAGACATTTTCTGCTATTATGAGAAGATATTTAGTGACAGTCCTCATTAAAGATACCAGTTCATGGATGGGTAAAATGGTGTAAGCATGTGTGTCTACGACAAAGAGGACAGGGAGAGAAGGGAAGGGAAAGAGAGAGAGATCCCAAAGAAGAGAGAGGAGGAAGAAGAAATAAAAGAGGAGGAAGGGCTGAAATGAAGACAGGAGAGTGGGCTAAGACTGGAATTAAGAACGACATTACTCATCTTAATGGTTGTTTCTCTAGAAGACAAACGCCAAGCCCACCTCCAACCCACTCATTAGTTAGCCAGGAACGCCCATCTGATGTGACACAGGTAAGGGCACAACCATCCTCCAGTTAATGGAGTAGAATGTCTTCCCAGCATCCAAAGACGGGTCTGGAGAAGCATTGTGGGAAAATCTCACTGTACTAAATGGCACTGACATCCTCTCTCCTAAGGCGCAGTGGGGAAGAAAACACAGGCACTTAATAGTGATTGATGTGGGCGGGAGGTAAGGCTGAATTGCTCAGGGCTAAAAAACATGCCCAGAAGGAATTGTGTGTTGTCATCTCAAGCTTCCTGACTCAATCCACTGGGTGCTGTTTAAGGCCATTTTGTCCCAAGAAACATGTACAGAATTCCAAGTCTGAGATAGATTCCTTTGTTACTATGTCAGCTTAATGGTGCCTTCATTACAGAAGACGATTCTTTCCTCCCCAAATCACGATGTTTCCTTTAGGGGGCCTTATGATCTAGTGGAAAATTCTCAGAACCGAGAATCACAGCTCTTGGGTTCTAGGCAAAGCTCTGTTGTGGATTTCCATAAGAACTTCAGTATGTAGTGAAAACTCTCTGGCATGAGCCCCCACTTTGTTAAACAAACAAAAACCTCTTTTAAAACTCTAAAGTGCCATCAGAGGCATCAGAAATTCAATTTCAGACCACGCAAAATATGACAGGTTATTCTTGTTCTCTTACTTTCATCTCAACTAAGTACCTTTTTGATACAGTATTAGCTTTTTTTCTATTCAAGAAAGAACGTATTAAGTGGTACACCCATAACTGTAAAAATAAACGGCCCCTGAGCCTTCCTTGGTGGTCCGGTGGTAAAGAATCGGCCTTGCAATGCAGGGGACATGGGTTCAGTCCCTGGTCCGGGAAGTTCCCACCTGCCATGGGGTAACTAAGCCTGTGGCCATGACTATCGAGCCCTCCTGCAGCGGCCACTGAGGCCTGCGTGCTCTAGAGAAGCCACCGCAATGAAAAGCCTGCGCACCGCAACTAGCCCAAACACAGAGACGGAAACCCAGCACAGCCAAAAATAAATAAATATCCAAAAAATTAATAAATGGCGACTGTACAGCAGGGCATGGTTAGTATTTCCTACCATGATACACTTGCTGAGAGGCACTGCCATGTGTCACCTCTACCTTCTCGAAGCCAAAACCGGGCCTCATTTTCCAGTGAAAGTAAATGTCACCCCTCCCCCTCCTCGGCAATAATTTCAGCTGCAGTGGAAAGCTTGAAACAATAGGTCATAATTGCAGGCAGCACAGTAGCAGGAGCGCAATGTTAACAGCCAATTAACAGAATATTTTCAGGTAAGACGCTGCTGGAAAATCCCACTCTAGCCTGATACCCACGCTCACCAGTGGAGGTGACTCCAGTCTAGCTCGGGCTTGTATCAGATGAGAAAACACAGGCACATTATTCAATCCGACCAAGCTGTCTGTTCAGGAGATGCTTTAGGAGTGATTAATGACAGAAAGCAAAGAGGAACTGCTCAGACCTTGCCTGCCAAGGTCAAAGGCACAGGCAGACAGAACCAGGAGAGGCAAGGAGGCTGCCCGGATCTGGATTTCGGCCGTCGGCCTCAAGTTTTGGCTGGAGCCCCGGGCATGTTGTCATTCCCCCTCCCTTGCAGTGGGACCACACACAAGATGGAGAGGCATATGGTGCCTTCTCCAGACTCGGCATAAATGTGGGCTCTGATTTAAGCTTTAAACCTTTTAGAATCCTTCGCCAGCAAGATAAAATATATAAGCCATGATATTCCGAGCACCATATTTTGTGCAATATGCCGAGTAGCACGTGGTTCAGTGATTTTGAGGGTAGAGCCAACAGCAACTAAGTCAAGCCACATCTTTGATAGGGGAAATTGACAGGTGTGCGTTCGCCGGAAGGAAAACGTTAGGCCAGTAATAATAATGATGCCATTGACCATTCATCGAGGGCTTGTAAGTTACAGGCACAGTGCTGACAGCTTTATACAGATTTTCTCATTTAAACTGCATAGCAGACTTATGGGGAAGATCTTTTTATCATCCTAATTTTCTGAAGGAAGCAACAAAGGCTTCAAAAATTAAATCATTTGCTCCAGGTTATCTGGTTAGTTACATGAAGGCAGGACTCAAACACAGGTGATGAGACTCCAGAACCTGCACATCTAACATTATAATATTATAGATTATATTATAGATACTATACAAATACTATACAGTACAGTACCTACACTGTATACTGAACATTACTCGCCTTCTGTTTGATTTTGATATATAAATTCTGTACAAGCAAGGACACTAAATGATACATCAAAGCAAGGTGAACTCATTCAGATGACTGTTCATTCATTCATTCGCTTATTCAAGTGCTAATTGAACATGTGCAGACTATGAAGCACAGGAAAACGCCTGCAGGACTTTACAAACGTATATTCCAGGTCTATCCTTGCAGCAGACTTGTTGTGATAGCTTTCACTCTATTCTTTGAGCTGGAGTGGAAAAAAAAAAATACACATATATTAATGGGGCTTCTCTGGTGGCTCAGATGGTAAAGAATCTGCCTGCAGTGTGGGAGACCCAGGTTTGATCCCTGGGTTGGGAAGATCCCCTGGAGGAGGAAATGGCAACCCACTCCAGTATTCTTGCCTGGAGAATCCCACAGACAGAGGAGCCGGGCAGGCTACAATCCATGGAGTCACATATGATTAATACCAACTCACAAAACATTCCTCTTCTTCATTTCATAGGAAGAAAGAACATGGTACATCAGTTTGGAGTGGGGGTATATATAAACTTCAGGAGTGAGATTTTCTTAACCTTAACCACAAATGGCAAGAGAAAATCCTGGGAAACAGGCGAATTAAGCTTCCGAGTAAATGCAACAAGCAGTCTTTTGGACCCACTTCCATCAGTACAAGGCGATGGTTTAAAATGCTCCCAGTCAATTCAGCAAGTAGGACAGCGAGCCACATTCCTGAGCTTGGAGTGCTCAGACAGCCAGGCTGTCTCCCAAGGCTTCAGCAGGCCTGACGGGTGCAGCACCGGAGTCCTGGATGCCAGGTCAGAACCACGGGCACTGCCCAGATCCTTCTGCCTCCCTCAGGGCTCAAACTTGCCCTCCTGCCCGAGAGGGTAGCAGGGACTATTTGGCAGTGCTTGAGAGAGTCTGCTGGTGCTAACTGCACTTTTCCCTGTGGGCAATTCAAAAATAAATAAGCAATGGAGGTACACAGAGAGAGCACACAGACGCAAGCAGGACTCTTCCAAGGGTGGTTTTGCTACAAGGGCATCAAGCAACTGGGGGAGACGGTTATTAAACTCCCGTATTCCTAACACCCCACCCCAAGCCGACTCAGGGCCAGAACAATGAGTCCCCGCCCACCCTGGGACTTAAGAATATACACATTTTAGCACATGCAAAAAGAGACTTGTTTGCATGTGAAAATATGCACACGCTTGACTAATCCATGTGCACAGCACCCCGCCACACACCTTTTTTTAACTCCAAAAACATTTGTATTGGAGTATAGCTGATTAACAATATTGTGGAAGTTTCAAGTGAACAGCAAAGGGACTCAGCTATACATATACCTGTCTCCATTCTCCCCAAACCCCCATTCTGTCCAGGCTGGCACACAACGTTGAGCAGAGGTCCATGTGCTATACAGTAGGTCCTTGTTGGTTGTCCATTTTAAATACAGCAGTGTGTACATGACCTTCCCAAAGTCCCTAACTATCCCTTCCCCCTGGGCAATCATAAGTTCACTTTCTAAGTCTGTGATGCACAGCCCTTCTGAAAGGGCTAAATGACAATTACTCTGAGAAACCACTGAAGCTCCCTGTAGCCAGGTAGCAGGCGTCTCTGCGTCAACTAGGGAAAGATTCATTCTGAGTTGGCAAACACAGGTCCTTGTAAACCAGCCTGTGAGACTGTTTCAAGCCAGCTTCCTGATGCAGACTAGAGAGACCCATTTCCAGTCTCTTTGTAAGCACCGTGCTGTCGGCTTCATCCTGAACGCTGGTTATATTAGGCTTTATAACATTTGCTATGAACGCATTCATTATAATACCCATCTGACAGCTGCTGGTAAACAAAACACTGGCATGACAACAGATGGAAAATGGAAGCATTCCGAGGTGTAGGATGCCACAGGCACTTTTCAGAGGTCATCTGAAACCACGCACAGCATGGAAGACTGAGAATCCGTGCCAAGGTCCATCGCAGGTTAGATAAATAGAGGGGTCTGAATATTTCAGACCTGACTGGCTTCATGTTGCATTGTGCTTATGTGTGCTCAGCCTCTCAGTCATGTCCGGCTCTTTGTGACCCCCCCTGGACTATAACCTGAAAGGTTCCTCTGTCCATGGAACTTTCCAGACAATAATACTGGAGTGGGTTGTCATTTCCTTCTTCACAGGATCTTCCTGACCTGGGGATCGAACCTGCATTTCCTGTACTGGCAGGAAGATTCTTTACTACTAGTACCAGCTGGGAAGCCCTGCACTGGGCTTGAGGTCTCACTAAGTTTTGGTTCACCAAATTTCCTCCTAATTCCATTTATTTCAGATCCCTTAGTAAAGAAAATCAAATTGCACTTTTAACCCAAAATGTTGCATAACACAAAATTGATATATCTGGCTAAGAATGAACTGGATGTACTTCACATCTCAGCATCAGGCAAGTTTGCAACATTTTTATTTGCATTTAAGGATAAGAATGATGAGGCATACCATAATCCTATGTTCCTTATATATATTTCTTCCTCTGCTTCATGCAATGTGGGCTCATTACTTGCAAGATTTCTTCATTCACAGCTTTATAGTTTTTAATTTAGTTACTGAAGTTGATGGCACTCGGGTAGCTGAGAAACAAGGAGCTAGCAAAAAATACTAGCAGGGACAAAATATATTGCTCTCTGTTTTGTTTTCTTCACAGCTGAAGGTTTCTGGGATCATACACCTCTTTTCTTTGTCTGAAATAGACAATAACCTCAGGGAAGAAATTGCCAGCCAGGATTATAAAGACTGTGTTCCGTGTTTTGCCATCTTCTTTCGCTAAAACAAAAGTCAGTAGTGGCAGATATATTTCTTCTCAAACCTTTAATTGTTTCTTGGTCTTGAAGAGTAAAAACTTTAATTCTCATGGTAGAAAATTAGACAAACAGAGGAATGCATTAAAATAAATCACTGACAGTCTGCCTCCTTGAGATAACCACTGCTGATGCTTCACTGTATTTCATTTCAGATGTGTGTGTGAGACAGAAAAGAAAAAAATACATATACATATATATTTCAGGCAACATATGTGTTGAAAGCTTTTTTTATGGCATAATAAGAATAGTTCAGATTAAACACACATACATACACGTACCTAAAACCCTTAATATTAGTAACATTCTAAAAGGCACCCAGATCCAGGGACTTCCCTGATGGTCCAGTGGTTAAGAATCTGCCTTTCAATACAGGGGACTGGGATTCGATCCCTAGTCTGGGAACTAAGATCCCACATGCCTTGGGGCATCTAAGCTCGAAAGCTCCAGCTAGAGAAACCAGTGCACCACAACAAAGACCCAGCAGGGCCAAAATAAAACAAATAAATAAAAGGTCCCGGGTCCAGACAGGAAAGCTCTCTCCATCCTCGGCGTGTGCCCACGAGTTACCACCACCGAAGTCCCCCTCTTCCTCCGCCCACCCTTCCACTACTGCCCACTTTGCCAAAACACCCAAGCAGCCCCCAAGCAAGGGACCCCTCGCCTCCTAAACATGAATCAAGTCCATGTGCTGTGCACGTGTGCATCGGCACCTCTTGCGATCAGGTTTCCACCTACATTCGTACAAACGTCTACCCACTGATGCATACGCAGCTCCCGTTTGGGCTCCTCCAGTATTTTTCACAAAACAGCCAGCGGAATCTTCTAAAGGCATGTGGGATCACATGACCCCTTTATTCACAGGCACCCCCAAGACTCCCCCATTTAAGGTGGCTGAGACGATGCCTGCTGTCCGCCTCCTGCCTTCCCGTTTCAGTCTCCCCCACCTCCTCCTCCTTCCCGGGCACACAGGCAGGTCGCTGCAACACTGTCACCTTAGACTGACCACCATTCCTCTACTGCCCTTCTCTCATTGCCTAAACCGACCCTTCTCTCGACTGAAGCTCCTTCACCCAGCTGAAGTGGCTTCACTGAGAATGCAGAGTACCTTCCTTGATCTCCTATCAGTAGCCCCACAGCATCTTATGTCCCAAAGCACTTAGGCCAAAGTATGAGAACAGTTTTTTCATTGTGAATCAACCCTAGAGGTGTTTCTCTGCTGAACTGTGTGTGTGTGTGCGTGCATGCATGCGTGCATGCACGCGCATGTGCTCAGTTGTATCCAATTCTTTGTGACACCATGAACTGTAGCCCGCCAGGTTCCTCTGTCCATGGGGCTTCCCAGCCAAGAATACTGGAGTGGGTTGCCCTTTCCTCCTCCAGAACATCTTCCCCACCCCTGTCTCCTGCACTGGCAGGAGGAGTCTTAACTGATCCATAATAACGGGTGCATGCCCGATGGCTATTAAATCAACACAGTTCACCTGTAACACTTACTAGATCAAGAAGGAGAACTGCAGAAACATCCAACGACATGCCAGGATCTTGACTCATGACAGTATTAGAGTGGAGACTCAGCTGTCCCGATTCAGGGCTGTTGCACACCCAGGCTATCCTACCTTCACCGGGGTATAATGCTGCAGCCTGATATCAAGCGCTCGGAAGGCCGATCTGTCCCGTATCTCGGTCTCCACCAGCACTGACAGCTCGGAAGGCCGATCTGTCCTGGATCTCAGTCTCCATCAGCACCGACCGCGCCACACGCACTGCTCCCATCATCTCGATCAGCTCAGCAGCATCTCCAGACACAGCCATGGCCACACCTCCTGACTCCAGTCTGCCCTCACCCTCATCCGTCCAGCTGCAGCCCAGGACCTAGCAGGCACCAAGAAAATCTCTCCATGGCTCTGCTTTCAACAAGAAACTAGAGGCAAGTTCCAGTTCTGCTCCTGGATCTCAAATCCCCTACTCACTTGCCCCATCAAAATCATCTCTATTCTCAGCATCTCTTCATGCAGTCCTCTCTTCAACTCAGTAGATATCTTAATAGAATCTGTGGACAATGTCTTTGTTCTTGCATCCGAGCCTCTGCATGTAGAAACCCCTTCCTTCCAGATTTCTCTTTGATGTTTCACACCCTCTACCTCCTCAAACTCAGTCCAAATTCCCTTGTGTAGAAAAATCAACCCCTAATATCACACTCTAACCCCAAGCCATCACTCAGATCAATTCTTTGAACGAATTCATCTATACAGGACTGGCAACCTACCACAAGGAACTGATGAAAAAGAAAAAGCATTTCACCACATTTGATCGCTAAGGCATTGCTCTGTCCTGTGTACAGGATCTCAGAACAAATGAATGCCTACAAAGACACGATCACGTCAGGACAAATATTTTTCAAGTCCTCTGGGAGAACTTTCCCCTTCCATGGCAAGTAATGAATATCCAAGGAAGACAGAGAAATAATAATATGAGATCGACTTTAAGTCACAGCTATTTAGGCCAGAAAGAAGATGTGGGTCTGCCTGTCTGGGACTCCAAGGAAAATAAGACATCCTGCCATCCTTCTCTGAAAGCCTCTTGCTTGCCCTATTCTTCAGGATGTCAAGGAAAGAATTCTAACTCCTACTCTCATATTCTCCAAGCAGGCCATTATCATACATTGTCAAAAGATTAAGTGATTTCTAAGAAACTATCATGTTTTAAGGCAACACAGCAACAAGTCCACAGTCTTTATACAAACTATTTCTTATAGGAGAATAGACATGAACCACTTAAACGCGTATATTTATCAGGGTGAGATGTATTCTAGTTACCTAATGATGAGGGATTTTTAAAATGTTCAGTGTAAACTGGCCATCAAGCGTACCTTCCAAGGTCCTGTTTGCAAACACCATTCTATTTTGTCCTCAAGAACTAGGATGTAGTGACAAAAGGCAGGCTGGGGACAGGAAAGCGAGGCTCTGGTTTGAGTTCTGTTACTGAATACTCAAATGGCCTTAACCTCCCTGAACTTCAGTTTCTTCATTGTTAAGTGGAGATAATCAGCTTATTGTCAGTATCGAAAGCCTGGTGACGGGATAAGATCACCCAGAAGCTGGGCAGGAGGGAGGCCTCTTTGGAATGAAGTCAAGAGAGACTGGAAGGAGAAGAAACTGAGAGCAAATACAGACACATTTTATTTCAGGGTTTCGTGCAAAGGAGATCAGAGAAACTGGGTGGCAGATGGAGGGGAAGTGGAGTCACAGGAGATTTTTTTTTTCCTGTCGCATATATTATGGAATGTGCACACAGGGATGGGTGTGAGGGTGTGATCTTGTTCTGTCTAAAGGTGTCAAACCCCATCTCTAGGATGGCGAGTCACAAACTGCCATCCCGACCCAAGCTCCGTCCTTGTCCTCCAGACTCAAAAAGCCAACGGTCTCTTTGACATCTGTGCTTGAAAATCCAATAGGTGACTTACGCGGAATATGTTCAAAAATGAACTTCCAATATCTCCCATTCTTCAACTCCCTCCCCTCCCTGCCTTCTTCTCCCCTCTAAAAATCTGCTCCTCTTGCAATCCATCTTGGAAATAGCACTTCCATTTTTGAAACGAACAGGCTAAAATAACTGCAGTAACCATTGATTTCTCTCTCTTTGGCATGCACTACCTAAGTAGACGTCTCTGCTTTTAAATACATCCAGCCTCCAACCAGTCCTCACTCCTGGACTGCCATCTCCCTGGCCATCTCTCACCTGGATGGCTGCGAGGCTCCCTTTGCCGGATTTCCTGCCTGCATCTTGTCCGGCATCTATTCTCTACCCAACACCAAGAGTCTGACTTTTCAAATGTGCATCATGTCACACTGTGCCTCTGCTCAACACCCTCCAGTGACTCCCTGTCTAGCTTAGAGCAAAGTCCCAAGTCTATCCCATGACCTTCAAAGCCTTAGAGGATCTAACCCCCACCCACTGCTAACTCTCTGATGCCACACAGGACCACTCCCGTCTCTCTTTCCCTCCACTCCAGGTGACCCCATGCTAACCTCTTTGCTGTGAATCTGACAATCCATCCAGGTGTCTTTGTACTGGCCGTGCCTTCTGCCTGTTCCTTCCGGATATCCACGTGGAACTCTTCCTCACTACCTCCAGATTTCCACACACATGTCACTTATCAGAGATGCATTCTCAGACACACACCTCCGTACAAAACAGCATCCTTCATTCAATCCACCACATACTAGTCTCCTTGAAAGTGAAAGAGTTAGTCACTCAGTCGTGTCCAACTCTTTGCAACCCCGGAAACTGTAGCCCATCAGGCTCCTCTGTCCATGGTATTCTCCAGGCAAGAATGCCGGAGTGGGTTGCCATTTCCTTCTCCAAGGGATCTTCCCCACCCAGGGAATGAACCTGGGTCTCCTGCATTGCAGGCACATTCTTTACCTCCTTACCTTGCTTTATTTTTCTTCATGGTACCATACGTTATTTCTTTTTTATGTATATGTCTGTGACCCCCACACCTCACCCCTGTCTCTAAAAGAATGTAAGTTTCTTAAGAGAACTTTGCTTTTTGTTTCAGTTTTGGCTTTTGCTTTTTCACACTACATCTTTATTTTCTAAAAGACTGCCAAGACTTGAGTAAGTGCTCAACAATATCTGTCACTGAATTCAATTTATATATATATAAGTTTATATATAATAATGTATATAAAGTGAGATTATATATAATGTGACATTTCTGGGTTTCCTTTCTTCCTGCAATCCTTCTTGGTAAATTAGTAATTAATATCAACAAATTTCAATGAAATCTTATACTATATGGCTAATAAGATAACAGAGAAGGAAATGGCAACCCACTCCAATATTCTTGCCTGGAGAACCCCATGGATGGAGGAGCCTGGCAGGCTACAGTTTTTGGGGTCACAAGAGTTGGACATGACTTAGCAACTAAACTACCACCACCAGTAAGATGACACTGGGCTTCCTTGATAGCTTAGTAAAGAATCTGCCTGCAGTGCAGGAGACCCTGGTTTGATTCCTGATTTGGGAAGATCCCCTGGAGAAGGGAAAAGCTACCCATTCCAGTATTCTGGCATGGAGAATTCCATGAACTGTATAGTCCATGGGGTCAGACACAGCTGAGCACCTTTCACTTTCAAATGACATTAAAAGGTTCATTCAGATCTCCCAGGTGCCAGGCAGGCTCTGCCTGGGTGAGGCAGGCTGTGAGTCCTGGAAGCTTTGCTGTCACGGTCAAAAGGGCTCACATGATTTGGGATTGAGGGCAATGACTTATGCATCAAATCGCATCACTGGTAGAAGTGATATTCTCAGTAGTGAAAAATTTGGAAGAGGCAGTGACTTTCCTGGCCTGAGGTTCAGGCTAAGGCAAGCATGTTCCAAATTGTGACTGTATACATGGTTATTAAGACTGGAGAGGGTCCAAGCTATTTACATATTCCCGATTGATCCCAAGGCAGTGTGCGGCAGAGGTGATAGAAAAGGGCCCACCAGAATGTAAACACTCGGGAAGACTTGCAAATGGTCTGAATGCTGGATTCACTGTCTTTGATCCACACAGACCTGTCAGCAGAGGACAAGAGCTTTCTTACTGCTGTTGCAGGCGTTCAAACACAGCCTAAGCTCAAGTGTTGGCGGGCCATTAAGCTACATGGACAATAGAGAAACACCTTGGAAACCAAGGTTAAAAACAAGAGAAGCAGAACACGAAGAAGAACTGAAGGAAAACATCAATGGCCACCTATCATGGGGGGGACAGATGCCAGAGCATTAGTCCAGGCAAGTTTATATAAACAAGAAACACACAAGAGAAGAAGCAACCACAAAAACTATCTGGGGAAAATCAGAATTCAGAGTGGCTATAATGTTATCTAATTATCTACTTTTCAACAAAAAGTTATAAGACATGTGAAAAATCAAGAAATTGAGACCAATACTCAGCAAAAAAGTAGTTAACAGATACCATCTGTCATTAGATGTTGGACCATTGGATTTAGCCAGCAAAGAGTTCAAGACATTATTATAAGTATGTTCAAAGAACTAAAGGGAAAAAAATTGAAGAATCAAAGTATGCAAATGAAAAATACAACAGAAAATCTGAGTAAGGAATGAAATAAAGGGGTATAGGAATACTATGAACAATTGTGCATCCAAAAAATTAGATAGCCTAAAGTATAACAATTCCCAGAAAGATATAAACTGCAAAAGCAAAGTAAGAGAAACTCTGAATAGATCCATACCAAGTAAAGAAATCAAATTAACGAGCAAAAAGATTTTCCACAAAGCAAAACCCAGGTCCAGATGGCTCCACTGGTGAATTTTTATCAAAATTTTAAAGAAGGATTAACATCAACACTTCTCAATCTCTTCAGAAAGAAGAGGAGGTGACACATCCCAGCTCATTTAGTGAAGCCGGCATTACATCAACATCGAAAGCAAACAAACCACAAGACAAGAATACTATAGACCAAGATCCCTTATAAATACAGATGCAAATATTCCTGAGAAGATGCTAGCAAACCAAATCTAGCAACATATAAAAAAGAATTTTCAACCAACCACAACATAAGAAAATTTGTCAGTGTGTCATGTGATAGTAATAGAATAAAAGACAAAGCCATATGATCATCTGGACAGATGCAAAAAAAAAAATAGGATTTGACGAAAGCCCAGATCCTTTCATGATTAGAAAAACTCAACAGTCTAGGAAGAGAAGGAATTACATACATCACCGTCATAAAGGACATCTACCAGAAAACCTACGTAGTATCATACGAAATGGGAAACCCAAGTCAGCAGCTCCCAAATTCCTGACCTACAGAAACGATGCATCTGAAGCTGTTCTGTTTTTGATACATCAAGTTTGGGGATAAACTCATTCATAACAATAGATATCCGAAAACAATACCAATAATGATACAAGACAGTAGGGGAAGAGGAGGAGCAGATGTAATAGCAGCTGCAATAATAGTTGTTGCTGTTGTTGTCCTACAAATACATCTGACTCTTTGCAGAGAGTCAAAGAGTCAGACTGGACTGGCTCCTTCGTCCATGGGATTCTCTAGGCAAGAATACTGGAATAGATAGCCATTCTCTTCTCAAGGGGATGTTCCCGACTCAGGGATGAAACCCAGGTCTCCTGCAGGGCGGGCAGATCCTTTAATGTCTGAGCCACCAGGGAAGCCTCACACATGGTGGAACTGACATAGTACTAGGTAGTAGACCACAGCCTTTCAGCCGGAAGGGCTCTGAGTTGGGGCTCCAGACTGTCAGATCAAAGTGGATGCTGGAGTTCAGCCTCTAAGGGAGGGTCCATGTCCAAGGCACCAGAGAACCCCAAGATGGGATGAGGCCCCAGCACTTAAGGTTCTTCCTAAGGTCATGGTTGGTCCTTCCAAGGACTAAACCTACCAGCAAAACCACATGACCCCAGCTGTGGACACAGGTGACCTGAGAAAAGGGACCGGGCTCCAGCCCCTCCCAGGAAGTGAAGTGGCAGAGCCACCAAAGGCAACCCTTGTGTTGTAATCACAGAGCCTGGGCACCTCAGCCTGGAACACGTGAAGGGGTAAGCAGCTCCCAAGGAGTCCCCACTTCTCATCTGATGATCCGAGAGCTGCCTGAGGCTGGCTTTACTGGCGCCCTGCTCTACTTGGGCCTCTGTCTGCAGCTGCAGGCGCTGCAGATGCCTCGTATTAATAGTAAGTCAGCCACTCTCCCAGTGTGTGCCCAAGCACACAGCATCATGTCTCACCTGACCCCGATTTACGACAATGTCCAGGTGGCTTCTTGGGGACAGCGCATCTGTATTTCTTCAGCCCTTCTCAATCAGGGCAATTCATGTTCCAAGTGAGATATTTTGGCCCCTAATTTGCTGTGGGTTTTGTTCCTTTTTATAAGATCGTTTGTTTAAATTTTTTTTTTTTTTTCCTCACTGCGTGGCTTGCAGGATCTCAGTTCCCCGACCAGGGATTGAACCCAGGTCACAGCATTGAAAATGCCAAGCCTAACCATTAGGCCACCGGGGAATTCCTGTTTTGTGTCCTCTTTATGAGAAGGTGTTCAGTCATGAAAACTGAGGGCTCCTTAGGACAGAAAATGCCAATCCGTATCCACCTTACTTTCATTCACAAATGAAAAGGGACAAGTCATTGCTCAAGAGTGCAATTAAGGTTAGATCTGGGAGTTACGTAAGTAAAACACAGATATTTTAATCCAGCATGACAACTAACAAAAGTACATAAATAAACGTCTTAAATAAAACTTAAATGAGAAGGGAGACTAGACACCCTCTATGATCCTTATGACTCAAACATTCTATATTCACTGAAAACCCTGTGATCAATACAAGGGCACCTGAAATAGACACATTCCCCCTTTAGCATTGCTGTTAAAATGTGCTTTCCTTTGTAGCAAGCCATCAACGATGGGGATTCTAAACATGTTTGGAAAATAATAAATACTTAATTTCCTGAATCCATAAATGCCAGGAAGAGAAGGTAAAAAAGAAAAAGTGACCTCTCTAAATTTGGGCAAGGTCACAGGCTGATGTCCAGATTTTCACGCCCATAACCAAATATTCATAACACTCTTATCTCTGTTCATTAGGAAGCAATCATCCTATTCAAGGGAAAAACAAGGTCCTAAAACATTACAGTCTCAAAACAAAGTGACAAAGTTATCAATTTTAGAATCATGAAGTATCCCAAGTGTTAAATGGCTCCATCTTCAGGGTAAATGTGAAACAGCTCTGTTTCTTTCGAGTCCTGAAAATGCAGGAGCTATTTCAAGCCCTTCCTGAATTAGATGGATGTAGCTGGGGTCACCAGTCCCCATGGTGCGGGATTGGAGCTGCACAATGTTGCTGTGAGTAGTGTCCGCAATGAGTCTGAAAGTGTTCTTAACTGATCACGTGCTTGGGTGTGCTCATTCGTAATTCAAACTCTCATGATATTCAAAACACCAGCGAGTAAAATAATGCTTTCTCTCCAAGGGCATCTGTCGAGCTCTTTCACAAATGTTCTCTTGAGCATCTTTATATCTTACTGGGATGACGGGCCCAGGGAGGGGAGGAGAGCACGGGGAACAGGTCTTGTTTTCCTCCATCCCTGGAAGGCCAAATAGGCCAGGAATTGACTTCCCTACATTATCTTAGAAGACTGCTGCTGAATTTGAATATGACAAATATTCGTTATGGAACAATGTGAAAATTATTGAGCACTTTTATTCACGTGATACTATAAGAAGCTAAAACCACACAGATGGTCCCTTCTGTCCCCCAAATTACACACAATTAGCTCAATATGAAAGAGATCAGCTACAGTTAGAGCCAGGACTTATATAAGCAAGCCGATAATGATTACCGACCAAGTGGGAGTAAGGTGTACGGTGGAGGGCAGAGGAGAAGGAACCTAGACAGGGAAGAAAAAGAGAGAGCCGTTTAGTCTGAGAGAGCATATGAGTGGAATAGTGGAAGAGGGCAGAGAACATAGCTGATTTTAAACAAAACAGGAAATGAGATTCAGTCATGTAGTTCTAGAACCAAGAAAGGAAACCAACACTTGATAAAAAGACTAGAGTAAATAATCCAAAATATGGCACCGCTCAGTTCTTTATTATGACTATCTTGTCATTTTCAGCCACTAAAATAATCCAGTGGGTGCAGGCAGAAGTTGATGGATCTCCACTTGGAATAGTTACCATCAATTACTCAGTTCAAACACCAGAAGCACTGGGGATTCCACAATAAACAAAATCAGTAGGTTCTCATGGGGATTACAGCCTAAGTGAGTGCCTGTTGGAGCAGCTTGGGCTACAAACAGGCTTTCCTCAGGTAAGGACACGTGTACCCAACAGACATATAACACTGTTAACACTGATGAAGAAAATTAAATATGTGTTTATTTGGTTTTAGCTTATGACCAACACAGTATCTCAGGCAGATTTTTAAAAAGGAAGAAAATGACCTAAAACTCTCCATTACCAAATAACAGTAATAATACTCAACTACTACAGTCACAAAACAAACAAACAAACAAACAAAAAAACCCACTTGTTTCTTTGAAGGAAAGTTATGACAAACCTAGACAGCATGTTAAAAACCAAAGACATCATCTGGCCAACAAAGGTCTATACAGTCAAAACTATGGTTTAACCAGCAGTCATGTACAGATGTAAGAGCTGGACCATAAATAAGGCTGACCACTAAAGAATTGATGCTTTTGAACTGCAGTGCTGGAGAAGACTTTTGAAAGTCCCTTGGTCTGCAAAGAGATCAAACCAGTCAATCCTAAAGTAAATCAACCAACCCTGGATACTCATTGGAAGGACTGATGCTGAAGCTGAAGTACCAATACTTTGGTCACCTGATGCAAAGAGCCGGGTCACTGGAAAAGACCTTAATGCTGGGAAAGATTGAGGGCAGGAGGAGATGGGGACGATGGAGGATGAGATGGTTGGACAGCATCACTGACTCAATAGATATGAATTTGAGCAAACTCCAGGAGATAGCGAAGGACAGGGAAGCCTGATGTGCTGCAGTCCATGGGGTCGCAAAGAGTCAGACACAACTTAGTGATTGAACAAAAACAATAAGCATTACAATAACTATTATTATAGCTAATATTCATTGGGCCCTTACCATGTGTTAGAAACTAAGCTTTTAGTTCACTAACAGATCATTTAATTCTCACAAAGACTGTTTGAGGTTACATACCATTATGGTCCCTTGTACAAATAGGGAAATGGAGACCCAGAGAATTTAACTAAATGACTAAGAGTCCCTTAGCTGATTTGGAACTAGGATTTAGAACCAGGCTCTCTGACTCCAAAATAAGCCCCTTCCCACTAAACCAGCAGTGCCCCACCCTGCCTTTCACTAGACTCACTAGGGAAACTTAAAACAAACAAACAAAAAACCTCCTGGGATCCATCTCTATACTGGTTAAATCAGAATGTCTAGGGATGGGGTGCTAATAACAGTTTTCCTTCCTGAATCGTCCATGTAGTTCTAGTGTGTAGTCAAGGCTGAGAGTTCTCTCCTCCAATGCTGCTACTGCTGCTATGTCACTTCAGTTGGGTCCGACCCTGTGTGACCCCGTAGACGGCAGCCCACCAGGCTCCCCCGTCCCTGGGATTCTCCAGGCAAGAACACTGGAGTGGGTTTCCATTTCCTTCTCCAATGCATGAAAGTTAAAAGTGAAAGTGAAGTCGCTCAGTCGTGTCCGACTCTTAGTGACCCCATGGACTGCAGCCCACCAGGCTCCTCCGTCCATGGGATTTTCCAGGCAAGAGAACTGGAGTGGGGTGCCATTGCCTTCTCGGCTCTCCTCCAATAGATAACTATAAACACTTCTGATGGTCCCCATACATGTCCCTTTTGTGTCATCTGAAATTCTTTTAATTCAATGTGCCCTCTCTGGACCAGCAGCATTAGCATCTCCAAGGAACAAGTCAGAAATGCAGACTCTCGGGCCTCATCCTAGATCTACTGAATCAAATTGGTGTTTTATTTTGTTTTTTATTTTCTGGCCACCGCACAGCATGTGGGATCTTAGTTCACCAACCAGAGTTTGAACCCATGCACTCTGCATTGGAAGTGTGGAGTCCCAACCACTGAACCACCAGGGAAGTCCCAGAATCTGTATTTTAATCAGATATCCATATGCTCATTAAAGATGGGGAAACAGTGGAAACAGTGTCAGACTTTATTTTTTGGGGCTCCAAAATCACCGCAGATGGTGATTGCAGCCATGAAATTAAAAGAGGCTTACTCCTTGGAAGAAAAGTTATGACCAACCTATTCAAAAGCAGAGACATTACTTTGCCAACTAAGGTCCGTCTAGTCAAGGCTTTGGTTTTTCCTGTGGTCATGTATGGATGTGAGAGTTGGACTGTGAAGAAGGCTGAGCGCTGAAGAATTGGTGCTTTTGAACTGTGGTGTTGGAGAAAACTCTTGAGAGTCCCTTGGACTGCAAGGAGATCCAACCAGTCCATTCTGAAGGAGATCAGCCCTGGGATTTCTTTGGAGGGAATGATGCTGAAGCTGAAGCTCCAGTACTTTGGCCACCTCATGCGAAGAGTTGACTCATTGGAAAAGACTCTGATGCTGGGAGGGATTGGGGGCAGGAGGAGAAGGGGACAACTGAGGGTGAGATGGCTGGATGGCATCACTGACTTGATGGACGTGAGTCTGAGTGAACTCCGGGAGTTGGTGATGGACAGGGAGGCCTGGCGTGCTGCGATTCATGGGGTTGCAAAGAGTCGGACACAACTGAGCGACTGAACTGAACTGAACTGATCCTAAAGTATGCTCTAAAGCAGTGGTCCCAAACCTTTTTGGCAACAGGTACCAGTTTTGTAGAAGACAATTTTTCCTCAGACCAGAGTGGGGGTAGGGGGGCATAGTGTGGGGACAATTCAAGTGTGTTACATGTATTGTGTACTGTATTTCTATTATTATTACATCAGCTCCACCTCAGATCATCAGAGATTAGATCCCAGAGGTTGGGGATCCCTCTCCTACAGTATGCCCTAGAGAGAAAACCCTAGTTTCTAGATTATTGGTGCTATGAAGAAGAAACACACAGCAATAACAATCACCTTCACCACCCAGCCTCCCAAGTCCCCACTTAAAAAAAAAAAAAAAAGAACAAAGAACAAAAACCCACAACAAAAGAAAAAACAAAAACCCACCCCCACCATGGGTTCTGTGGTCAAACACAATTGGGACAAGCTGAATTAAACAAATTCAAATTACTTTCTCTACTTCACACTCTAGCAGAACCTATAATGTTAAAATACTAATGTGTATCATAAATCTCCAAGAGGAGAAGTTTCCTAAATATTTATGACTGTGGTACCCTGTAACTCAGAACTCCTATTAACATCTTTTGCAGACAATGTGTTTCTAGGGACATATTATAGACAATATTTATTCAGAAGAGACGATCTTTTTTCTTACCTCAATGGCTACCCTGAACACCTTTTTTCAGTTAGACGTTGGCTATCTGAATACTGGTAGTAGTCATGGAATTATAGGAAACCTTTATCAAGCTTTTACTATGTATATCAGACATAGTTCTAAGTGCGTCAACTGTGTTGACTCATTTCATCTTCATAAGCATTCTAGCAGATAGGGATGGTTTGTATCACCACTTTATGGTGAAGGGAACAGGAAAAGATTGGGTTATGATTAGTTAAGTTGCTTGCCCAAGGTCACACAGCTACTATATGGCGGGGGGCAAGATTGTAACCCTGTCCTTGTGGTCCCAGAGCCTTCCTTTTAATCACTAGACCTATTGGAAAAGGGATTACCTCCAACTATTTTCAGAGGCATCCTAAGGTTGGCTGAGAGGGTTTCTGAGCTTAGCTCATCAGTTTGAACTTTTAAACAAAAGAATGCAAAAAGAGAATAAAACTGTAGCTCACATACTCACATGAACTCATCCACTAAGAGCCCTAGGTGCTAACATTCCAAACCTTTTTTTTTTCTTTTTTTTAAAAAAATTATATTTACTTATTTGGCTCTGACAGGCCTTAGTTGCGGCACACAGGATCTTTTCCTTACAGTGTGAGAGCTCAGTACTTGTGGCATGAGCACCTAGTTGCCCCTCGGCATGCGGGGTCTTAGTTCCCTGATGAGGGATTGAACCTATATACCCTGCATTGGAAGGTAGATTCTTTAACCCCTGGACCACCATGAAGTCCCTCAAACCATTTCCTGAAGGGAATAAAGTCTCAAAGTAGACCTCCAATGCTGGTGCTCCTGTGGCTGATCATCTGTCTTGATTCTGAACACATAACACACTCTGCTTTCCGATTGGGTAAACCAGTAGAGACTGCAAGGTGTGGTCTCTCATTCTCTCCACCCTCAGCCTGAAACAACAAATCAGCAAGTCCAAGCAATCAAGGCAAAACACCAACAAGATGGTGCCCACTCAAGGATGTTCAGACCGAGGCAGAATATCCCAGTGGCCTGTCAGGTGGTTCCCCAACTACAAGTTGATGGACTCCAGTGAGAGGGAAAGTGAAAGGGGAAGTTGCTCAGTCGAGTTCGACTCTTTGCAACACCGTGGACTATATAGTCCATGGAATCTCCAGGCCAGAATACTGGAGTGGATAGCCTTTCCCTTCTCCAGGGGATCTTCCCAACCCAGGGATGGAACCCAGGTCTCCCGCACTGCAAGCGGATTCTTTACCAGCTGACTCACAAGGGAAGACCAAGAATACTGGAGTGGGTAGGCTATCCCTTCTCCAATGGATCTTTCCGACCCAGGACTCAAACTGGGGTCTCTTGCATTGCAGGCGGATTCTTTACCAACTGAACTATCAGGGAAGCAAGAAAAAAATGATGCGGTCTTGAGAGCCCACTGCTGCCAAGCCAAGAATCTGAGTGGTTTTTAAAGCTTTCCTAGGCTTGGAGCTCACTGTGAATCACTCCATGGAAGGTTAATGAGTCAAAAAGGGGCAGAGCTTTCCTCAGGCACATAATTAGTAAAAAAAAAAAAAACCAGACTCTGATATGAAGGCTAGTTAGGGTTCACTCTGTACAACAGAGATAATTGCTGCTCTATGCCACGGCAGGAACAAGAGATCTGGGTAACCGAGAAGTAAACATCCAGAAAGAATACCCACTGCAGAGCCAGTAAAGAAGCCATTTGTGGTTTGTTGTTGCTTTGCTTTGTTTATTCCCCCTTCAGTGTTGGGAGCATGCACTTAAAAAAAAAATGCATAACATAAACCAAGATCTCACCCACCTGTTGGGTGTCCTGATCCACATTTTAAAGACACTTGATCTTTAAATACTCCCAATTCATTCCTTCCACAAATATTTGAGAGCTGACTCTGTGCAGGCCCTCTTCTGCTGTTGGCAGTTGCAGTGGGCAGGATCACATGCCCCTTGCTCCCCAACACCCATCTTTTAATCCCTAGAATCAGTGAACATGTTACCTGACACATTCAGAAAGGACTCTGCTGGGGATTCCCTGATGGTCCAGTGGCTAAGACTCCACACCCCCAAGGCAGGGGACCCGGGTTCAATCCCTGGTCAGGGAACTATTGCCCACATGCCTCAACTAAAAGATTTTGCATTCCCATAAGGAAGATAGAAGATCCTGTGTGCTGCAACTAAGGCCCAGCATGGTCAAATAGATATTTTTAAAGAGAAGCAAAAGAAAAAAGGTGAGCAAATCAAATAAAAAAAGAGTTGATTAAAAAACAAAGAAGCAAAAGGGACTCTCCAGCCGTGGTTACATTGAGGACCTTGAGATGGGAAGCTTATCCTGGAATGTAACACGATGTAATCGCCTGGGTTCTTGAAAGTGGAGAATGTTTCCTGGCTGGGGTCAGAGAAAGACGTGACTAATGAAGAAAGGCACAGAGAGATGCTATTAATATATCCTCGGTTTTGAAGATGGAGGAAGCAGCCACAAGCCAAGGAATATGGGCAGCATCTCTAGAGGCTGGAAAAGGCAAGAAAAAGTATTCTCCTCTAGAGCCTGGAGAATGGAAAGGAGCTCTTCTGACACCCTGGTGTTCGCTCACTGAGACCCATGTTGGGCTTCTGTCCTACAAAACTGTGGGAAAATGAATTTTTGCTGGTTTAGTCACATAGTTTATCCACAACGAGGTGGGACATGCTTTACCAACAATAAGAACACCAAAACCTACTGCATAACGCAGGGAGCTCTGCTCAACGTCATGTGGTAGCCTGGATAGGAGGGGAGTTTAGGGGAGAATGGATACATATATGGATGGTTGAGTCCCTTTGCTGTTCACCTGAAACTACCACAACATTGTTAATCGGCTTTACCCCAATTCAAAATGAAAAGTTTAGAAAAGAACACCAAGTTACCTACTCCCTCTGGTTCTTGGATTTTTTTTTTTTTTTTTTTTTTGCCTTTCATCCTAAAATGCAGATAGCTTCTCTCCTATTCCAACAGGCAGGCAGACTCTCTGCTATTCCAAAAGTTGGTTTTCTCTTTTCCAGAATTTCCATAAGCTATTTATGCTCTCGACTAGACTGGGGTCTAAAATCTGGGCATCCTTGTCACCCTTGCTCCTGAGCTTCAAGCACTGTGCAGTATGTCTTTTTCAAAGACATAAAGCAGGATATTTCCAAAGGCACCTTGAGTTGAACTGTTGGGTCAAACAAGTCAATTAACAAGGGCTCAGGGCTCAGTGGTGCCTAACTCTTTGCAACCCCATGGACCATAGCCTGCCAGTCCTCTGTCCATGGGATTTCCCCAAGCAGGAAAAACTGGAGAAGGTTGCCATTTCCTCCTCCAAGGATCTTCCTGACCCAGGAATCAAACCTGCGTCTCCTGTATCTCCTGTACTATGGTGGATTCTTTATCCACTGAGCCATAAGGGAAGCCTTCCTATCAAAAGGCAGTGATATTTGTTCTAAGTTTAACCTACTAAGCCACCATCTTTGCAGAACCACACTTAAGATTGAGTCCAAGGTCATAAGTGAGGCAGAGCTCTAAAGAAGGGCTTGAACCACTTACAGGAGCAAAGAATTGGAAGCAACCTAAATGCCCAACAATAGGGGATGCTTTAAATTTACTGTGAGGCAGCTGGACTATAAAGCCTTGAAGTAAATGTTACACATTCATATGTTGATGCAGAAATTGTCCTTAATATGTGTATAATTGTTATGAAAGCGAATATACAGAATAATCCCCCATATGTTTTGCCTATTGAGAGAGAGAGGGAGGGAAAGAGAAAGAGAGAAAAAGGGAGAGGGAAGCTAACAGCTCTATACCATAGGTACTAAGCACCACATGCAGTAGTATTACAGCATTTTTTAAACTTGTTTTTAATTTTTGCTTTGACATATACAATGCAATCAACAAATGTTCATTTCATGCTGACTAGGCACAGAGGTGCATGCAACGGGTTCAGAGGAGAAAAAAAAAAAGCCCATAATTCCTAAATGACCTTATTAACCCTCACCCAGCAGCTATTTACTGTAAATTTATTGCATGCTGAGCCCTGGCGTAGGTGCTGGAGAAGAAGCAAGGAGCAAGGCTGACCTGCCTCGGCTCTCCAGGGGCTTGTGCTCTGATGGGAATTGAGGGAAGGACAATAAACAAGCAAATGGCAAATGCAGGAGTTTAGCACCAGGCTCAGAGCCTCCCCCATCATCTCATGGGCTTCAACCCTGCAGTGACATCCTTCCTAATACCCTGACCCCACACATAGGTATCAGCAGCCTTGGACTCAGCTAGCCCTGACATAGCCTGTCTAAACTGTCATTGGTAAGACTTCCAACATCACTCTCCACACCTTCCCATCTTCCCCCACAAAAATACTGAAGCATCTTAGGCCTTAGTGGTCAATTTGGAGAGACTGGTCTCCTACATTTGTCAAGTTCAACTCTTGCATTCAAATTCCATCTGTCACCCTAGCTGAGAACTGGACCATAAAGAAGGCTGAGTGCCAAAGAACTGATGCTTTCTAACTCTGGTGCTGGAGAAGACCCTTGAGAGTCCCTTGTACAGTATGGAGAGCAAACCAGTCAATCCTAAAGGAAATCAATCCTGAATATTCATTGGAAGGACTGATGCTGAAGTGCCAATACTTTGACCACCTGATGCCAAGAGCAGACTCGTTGGAAAAGACCCTGATGCTGGGAAAGATTGAGAGCAGAAGGAGAAGGGGACGGCAGAGGATGAGATGGTTGGATGGTGTCACCGATTCAATGGACATGAGTTTGAGCAAACTCCAGGAGATGGTAAAGAACAGGGAAGCCTGGCGTGCTGCAGTCCATGAGGTCCCAAAGAGTCAGACACGACTTAGTGACTGAACAACTGTCCGACAGCTAAAGACGAGCCCTGATTATCACATATGACCATGGTCTGGGGATCAGTGGTCTCCTTGGCATTATTTATCTGCTGTGCATCATCCCTACTGTCCATTTCCCTCCAAATAAGAATGCAGCTAAAGAAGATGATAAACACAGCTTTTACGAGGTCCATTATGACGTCAGCAGGCTTCTTTGCTGTTCAGGCACTTTCCCCATCTCTAAGTCCACACTGGTACATGCCACAGTGGTTCTCAAGCCCTTCTATTGCCCAGATCATCATCCCACTCCTGACTCCCCAGTATCATCAGATGCCCAGCCATCTTCCTTTATGAAAACCATCAAGGTCATAGTAGCCCAGAGAGCGTTAAACAAGGCAGAGAAGTGAAAGAGCCAATGAAAGTGCAGAACAGTGAACAGACCAAAACAGGACTCTCCCAGGTACACACTCTCCATCCAATATTTAATACACCTTACACAGAAAGGACACTGTCTTCCCTCGGGAGTGACGGAGAGTAAGAGAAACAACATACAGAGTTGCAGGGATCAGAAAGACATAAAGATCGTAGCAGATTTCTTAGTTCCACAAGGATAAAATTATTGATTACTATTATCTGACAGGTCCTCTGATGGGTAATTTTTATACCTACTCTGTAGTGATCAAAGCCCATTTTGAAAGTTGTATTGTTATACACGTGTCACAGATAACGAAACTGGGCTGAAGTTAAGTAATGTGTACATAAGTGAAATACATGGGAGCTGGACTTTTGAATTCGAGCCTGTCTGAGCCTGAGTAAAAGCCAGGACACCTCTTCCCTCAGCTGTTAAGACTTTATTTAGAAGGAGAACTATAAGCAGAAAGGAACTGTTATGGGAAATCCTCAAAAAAAAAAAAAAAATGGGTCCTGAAACCTTCTGCATCACGCAATAATTTTTTCCCCCTTCTCATGTGAACAGATTAAACTAATAGATTATGAGCATTATTCTTAAGCAACTTATATCAGGGTTGATGGAAGCCTGTTCTTGAAAGATAAGCTGCATATCAGCACTGAGGGAAAATGAATTAAAATGCAAATCTGAGTGTGCTCCCATTGTTAGACTATCTTTAATAGATATGTCTTCCTGAATACATCACAGGCACAACTGTCAGCTTGCATCTCAAATAAAGCAAAACCAACCTCTAATGGCATTTCACTAAGGGTAGAGTTTATAATTGGATTTTGCCATGGGTGGAGTTTCAAGTTGCCCTTAACCTGGACCTGTTTTTGGCCTCATGGAGACGGATAAACAAAAGGACAGTGCTTTCCCCTCTCTGACCTCTTTCTGGAGCAGCGGTTTGACTGAACACCCCAAACCTCAGCTGCAAGGTATGGGGCATCCCTTACACCTTCTGCTGCCCAGTCCCAAAGGGAGCACTGCCCACAGGACCCTGTGCCTATGGTGAACGAGACCCACCCCCAGGCAGACTGCTGAAAACAGTCTCATCAAGAGGTGAAGGTTGCACTTCAAAGTGACAATCTTTCCTGATGCTGGGAAAGATGGAGGGCAGGAGGAGAATGGGGCGACAGAGGACGAGATGGTTGGGTGACATCATGGACTCAACGGACATGAGTTGAAGCGAACTTCAGGAAATAGTGAAGGACAGGGAGGTGTGGCGCGCTGTAGTCCATGGGGTCTCGGTGAGTCTGCCATGACTGAGCCACAATAAAAAGTGACAGAAAGGCAGGAGAAAATCACTGAATGGCTTTGGTCTTCTGATGTTCCTCAGATTCCCATCTCATTAAGATCATGAGTCAGTGCTGCCTGTACTAAAGAAGATACACATCCAAAAATTTATCAGTTCCCACAAAAAGAGTAATGGGACATTTCAATACTCAACAAAAAAAATGGAATGTCCAAAAAATTGTCTGAAGACTACAGTAACAATGGAAATAACAATAATGGCAATAATAGCTAAATGAAAAAGCCAAATGAGAAGTCCAGGTATGTGCTACTAACTTTAAAAAAAAGGGAGTGGAAATCAGGCTGGTAAGAAAAGTCTACAGAGGAAGTACAATCTCAGCCACACCGTGAAAGGTGCAAGATCATGGGAGCACAGCTCTACACAAACCTGCAGAGACAGGTGTACATTCTGGGAACAAGGAAGATTAAATACATGTTTTGACTTTTTTCCATCCAACACCCCTCTTGTCCTTTTAGTAACAGAATCACACTAGTCTTTGGGCTTCCTGGGTAGCACTAGAGGTAAAGAACTCACCTGCCAATGCAGGAGACACAAGAGATGTGGGTTCGGTCCTGGGATCGGGAAGACTCCCTGGAGGAGGGCATGGCAACATACTGCAGTGTTCTTGCCTGGAGAATCCCATGGACAGAGGATCCTGGAGGGCTACGGTCCATAAGGTCACAAAGAGTGGGACACGACTGGAGCACCTTAGCACACACGCCCTGCTGCTGCTGCTGCTAAGTCACTTCAGTTGTGTCTGACTCTGCGACCCCGTAGATGGCAGCCCACCAGGCTCCTCCGTCCATGGGATTTTCCAGGCAAGAGTACTAGAGTGGGGTGCCATTGCCTTCTCCGCCCTAGTCTTTAGCAAAGAGCCTCCCTCCCCATCTTAGGACCCTCCCTCTGAAAGCACAGAGTTGGGTATATGACTCTTGAGAGAAGTCAGGCTCCATCCAAACTGGGACCTGGTCCAGGGTCAGGCAGTGAGAGAGGCAAGAAGACTCCTTCTATATTCAAGGACTGACAGGGTACCAAGATGGAGGGGTCCTTTCCCGAAAACAAAGACACCGATAAAGTCAGAAGTCTCCAGTTTCAGGGTCATCCTGGCCCTACATGAAGACAGCCTGTCTGAGAACGAAACCCTAATAGAATAAGAAATTTGCCATGAGTGATGGAAAGACAGAGAGAGAAAGAGAGAGGGGCCCTGATGACATTATTTGAGCTGCTGAATCTGGCCACTCAAAGCTAGATAAACCAACGGAGCACCCAGGTATGTGAGTCAACCTATGTCCCCAATATTACTTGTTTGAGTTGAGTTCCTATCATTTGGACCCTAAAGAGCCCTGAAGGTCACGGAATCAAGTTCAGCAGGGGAGGAAAGGCCATGAGATGGAGGAGGCTTCAGCAGTGGATGGGCGCCATATTTGAAGGTCAGTTCATTTGACCAGGTGGCGCTAGTGGTAAAGAACCCGCCTGCCAGTGCAGGAGATGCAAGAGGCTCGGTTTGATCCCTGGATCATGAATATCCCCTGGAGGAGGAAATGGCAACCCACTCCAGTGTTCTCGCTTGGTGAATCCCATGGACAGAGGAGCCTGGCAGGCTACAGTCCATGGGGTCGCAAAGAGTGGGACATGACTGAGTATGCACCTTTATTACTGCATTTATTGACAACTGAAAGGTTTTCTACCTTGGGAACCAGAAGCTGGAAGATAAGTGCCTCTATTTACTCTTTTTTCCTTCTTTTTTTTAATCATTGTGAATAGGAAAATAAGACTATACCCTAAGAACTGAAGTCCTTTATAGGAATAATTTCCACTCCAGAGTGAGGGGGTAGGGGACAGGGCACACCCTGTATAGACGGGGGAAAAAAAAAAAAAAAAAAAACCAAACATTAAAAGCCTCTTTCCCATCAAATTCAGCAGCCGGGATGTGAGTCTGACATCACCTTTTTCTCCTGAATTGCCCCCACTTCTCCACTGGCCTCTCCTATTCCCTGCACCTTAAATCTCTCATTTACCTTCCACAGCTGAATGATCTGGCAGCTCGGAGTTCTTGTAAGTAACCCTGAGCAGCTGCTGAGTCCTGACGGGTCTGAACAGAAAGGAAGAGTCTCTCTGTGGCCATGAACCATTCCACATCCCCACCCATGTCGTGCGTTTCTATGTCCACCTGCACATTTATCAGAATCCAAGAGAAGCGAGCAGTGCTGTGGTCCCAGCCACACAATTCTGGCTTTTTAGGGAGGAGATGGCAAATCTGAATCTCTCCAGAGAAAATCCTAACTGGTTGAAATGAAGATCCACCAGAGGGCAGGCTTGTTATCTTTACTGGGTTTGGAACTCTCAAATATAAAACTCTTTGGTGAGGCTTCTGCAAATAGCTGCCTACTAAGAGGCACTGCTGCTTGTTTGGGGTTTTACTGTCTCCATATAATGAACCCTTGCAACTCACACCACCTGGAGAAGCAGACGACATGGTGGTTTCTGGTTGGCAGCTGTTAAGGTAGTTTAGACGATTAATATTCTCTACCCATAAATAAGTGAATATAAAACAATAACAATGAGCTCTCATTTATTGAGCACCTACTAGATGTCAAGTCCATCATTCAGCACTTTGCATTCCGGACTTCATGTTACCTTCCGAATAATAGGATCAGGTACAAATATTATTACCTTCATTTAAAAACTGAAGAAACTGAGGCTTAGACATTTCATTAATATGTCTAAAGTGTCAGTTGCTTAGTCGTGTCCAACTCTTTGCTACCCCATGAACTGCATGCAGCACACCAGGCTTTCCTATCTTTTAGTGTCTCCCAGAGTTTGCTCAGATTCATGTCCATTGAGTTGGTGATGCCATCCAACCATCTCATCCTCTGTCATCCCCCTCTCCTCCTGCCTTCAATCTTTCCCAGCCTCAGAGTCTTTCCTAATGAGTCAGCTCTTTCCATGAGGTGGCCAAAGTATTGGAGTATCAGCTTCAGCATCAGTCCTTCCAATGAGTATTCGGGATTGACTTGGTTTGATCTCCTTGCTGTCCAAGGGACCCTCAAGAGCCTTCTCCAGCACCACAATTTGAAAACATAAATAGCAACAGCAAAAATAATAGAGTATTTTTAATTAAATATACATATGTAATGGTAATAACCTTCGCATGTTTAGAACTATTTAGCTAATTACATAATTTTTCTTCAAAATCTAACCAAAGATCCTTTTTTAAAGATTTTTTTTTTAATGTGGACCATTTTAAAATATCTTTTTAGAATTTGTTACAATATCGCTTCTGCTTTATGTTTTGGTTTTGTGGCCGCAAGGCATGTGGGATCCTAGCTTCCTGACTAGGGAGCGAACTGGCACCCCTGCATTGGAAGGTAAAGTCTTAACCACTGGACAGAAGGGAAGTCCCTACCAAACATCTTTTAATCTAAAAAATTCATCTGTAGCAGACTCCAGGATTTTTAGATGGTATCTAGCATTATATGGAAGTAAACATTTCAAACACATTGTCAGTCTTGGGCTGAGTTCCACTGAGTGTGTTTATATGCAATTAAAACATTTTAATAAGAAAAGAAGTTTCAATACAAAGGGATTTTGTGGAAAATGTCACTTCTACCTGATGTATAAATTTTAGAAATGTAATACTCCCAGAATACAAATAGATATGCAAAGAACAATCTTGCCACCTGAAGAGAGAAATTTTAGAACTCTGATTTATAATTATTTATATTATTACCAGGCTTATGCTATGAAAGAAATCTAGTAATTGACATTAATTATAATGCAAAGATATATAAGTACAAGTATCTGCCTGACTATGAATGCCTAGACATAATATCACAATAAACAATTCTTTCTGGAGCTCACAGTCTTTGGATGATGACTAATACCACAAAATCTCTGGTTACAGAACTTAAAGCATCGTGAAGCAGGCGATGTTTGACAGGCAGGAGTTGTACTTCTCTCTTCCTCCCCAAATTGGCACTTTCACAATATGCTCCCTGTCCCTATACTTATTTCATTTAATTAAGGTTTAAGGAAAGTATTCCTATCAGCCCCCCATCAGCTGATAAACACTGCTGTTGTGCTGTGCTACATCACTTAGTCATGTCCAACTCTTTGTGATCTCACGCACCGTAGCCCGCCAGGCTCCTCTGTCCATGGGGATTCTTCAGGCAAGAATACTGGAGTGGGTTGCCATGCCCTCCTCCAGGGGATCTTTCCACCCTAGGGATCAAATCCGGGTCTCCCACACTGCAGGTGGATTATTTACCAGCTGAGCCAGCAGGGAAGCCCACTACAGATTTAGGTTAAAACGTTAGATGGACCTGGCATTTTTGTGTATCAATCGTTTTTCAAATGTATTTTAAAATATGTTCTACTGAAACATATGGAAAGAAGATAAAATAACCACTAAAGGCTTTCCAATCTTGAGGCTAAGATACCAAGATATTTCTCAAGCTCAGAGAACATCCAGTGTTTCCATGAAAATCCCATTGTCAATGCAAACAAATGAACATACCAACTCAACTAAAAAAAAAAAAAAAAAAAATAACAACTCCTCTACCATTTATCTGATTTTTCAAGCCCTGGAAACCTTCAAATGTTAAGGTATTTAGTAGAGTCAATGGCTGCAACAATAATGAACTTACTTCCTTTTCTTTATGCTCAAATAGGGTCCCCTCCTCCACTCACAATGAAATGCCTAAATGAAAAGTCTTTATCATGCTACCAAAAGCTGTTTAGTTCAGAACTTCTCGCAAAAAAAAGTATAAATGGGTCTTCCCGGTGGCTCGGTGGTTAAGAGTCTGCCTGCCAATGCAAGGAACACAGGTTCAGTCCCTAGTCGGGGAAGATCCTGCATGCCAACTAGCAACTAAGCCCACAAGTGGAAACAAAAGATGTCACCTCAGTGAGAAGTCCACAAACCACAACACAGAGTAACCCCCACTTGCTGCAACTAGAGAAAGTGCGTTCACAGCAAGGAAGACCCAGTGCAGCTAAAACCAAATAAAGAAATCTTTAAAAAGAAAAAGTATCAATGGACTTCCCTGGCAGCCCCAGTAGCTACGAGTCTGTGGTGGTCCCAATGCAGGAAGCCCAGTTTGGATCCCTGGCCAGGGAATTAGATCCCATATGCTGCAATTAAGAGGTCACCTGCCACAACTAAAGATTCTGCGTGCCACAGCTAAGACCCGGCACAGCCAAATAAGTAAAAGAAATATTTTAAAAGTGAAAGCACAGCTGCCTTGACAAGCATTTCCTGATGAATGGTCTTTCCTTCCCCCCCGAGTCGATTCTCAGGAGACTCTTTAGAGTCCCGTGGACCTGCTCCCCTCTTCTTATCACTTGCGGAAGTTCTCCTTTTAGGCAGGATGTCTCCCAGTGAAGAGGGCTTCCCAGGTGGCACTACTGGTAAAGAATCTGCCTGTCAATGCAGGAGACATAAGAGATGCAGGTTCGATCCCTGGGATCGGGAAGATCTCCAGGAGGAAAGAATGGCAACCCACTCAGGTACTCCTGCCTGGAGAATCCCTAGGATAGAAGAGCCTGGTGGGCTACAGTCCATGGGGTTGCAAAGAGTCGGACAGGATTGAAGTGACTTAGCACAAATGCGTGTGCCCATTGAAGGGGTTTGCTTACACAGCAACATTTCCTGCAGCCCTTTGTCCAAAGGGTAATTCATCATTAGCCTTCCCAGGGCGCCACTCGATGCTGAGTTACTGTTTATAATCAGAAGCACAGGGCACACCTGTTTTCCTCCAGCCTCAGTGTCCCAGCATCCTGTGATGCACAATCCTTTAAAGTGAGCTTTATCTGGGCTTCATTTCTCCCTCCAGTTTGTCTTCCCTTGAAGACATCAGTATCACTGTTCCCCGAGAGAAGCAGGAGGGACCACCTCCCGGAGCTCCTGTTCTCATGCGGCCTCACTCTCATGAGGCCGGGAGTGGTGCATGTTTCCAGGTCACGTACTTCCTTCCCCCGCAGGAAGCAGCATCTCCGAAGGGTGCACTGACTTCAACGTTAAGCCACAAGCATGCCCAGCACTTCCTGTCTAAAACACAAACCCTGTCCTCTGGCGATCTGCATTGGATTCTGAGAGGCCTAGCGAAGGAGTTCTCCTTTGCAGAATGCTTTTGCAGCTAACACTGGTTCATAGCAAGTAAAAAAGTCAAGACTTTCCAAGAGGAAGACAATTAGACGGTTGTGAAGGACTGACAGGGCTCTGCAGCTTCCCCTGCTTCTGAAAGCTTATTTGGCTAAGAAAGCATGTACTCTGACACCTAATTTGGTTCAACCTACTCAAAAGTTTGTTCCCAGTGATTAGGGGGGCTGGCTAGATGATTCACAAAGGAAAAGTATCTGCTGAGAGCAGTAACACAAAGCAAGGCAATTTCAATCTTGAAAGAAGCCCAAAGCCAGATGCTTGGTGTCTCCAAATGTAAGCCAGGGATGCATAGAGGACAATGACTTTTCTTGAGCGAGATGGAAATCATCAGCTTCAGCCCTTTCAAAGGCACTCTACTATCATAAACGATACTGGGCATTTGTCCTTTGAAAGTCACCATGGAGTGAAGCAGATGACATTCAATTCCTTTCCAGACGTTTTCTGATGAGTGTTTCTGTTCTGACTTGAACCTTAACTTTCGTAACGTGTTCTCTGCAGTGTACAATCTCTCCTCAATCTGTGTGGGATATTTCATTAGTTGACTTCCCTGGCCAATGGGGTAGGAGAGCGAGTAAGAGGACTGATTAATAATCGCTTATTCATTTAAAAAATGATTTTTTGAGACCTGATCAAAGGGTAGGATTGCAGAATAAAGTCAGGCAAGGCTCTGCTCTTAGAGAGTTGACATTCTGGTTATCAGTGGGAAGGAGGAGAGAGACAAAACCATGCAAAGAAACAAAGAGGAAATATTCTAGTAATAAAGAGCATCATTGGGGAGCACGTGGGGATACTCCTGCAGATTAAGTGGTTGGGGAAAGTCTCTCCAGGGATGTGACAATTGAAACATCAAGGTGTTCATGGGATGATGGTGTCAATCTTAAGAAGGTCAGGCATAGAGTATCTCAGGGAGGGATCCGCAAGTTCAAAGTTGCAATATGGGGGAAAGCTTGGCTTACAGAGGGCCAGCTCAAGTTTAGGAGACAAGATCCTAGTGGCCCCAGGAAGCAGACCACAGAGAGTCTTGCAGACCTGGCCAAGGACTTTGGAGTTTGTTCTAACCACACTGTAAAGCCACTGGGGCAAGACGTGATTTGACACACCTATGACGAGCATCACTTTGGCAGAACGTGAAAGGATACAGATGCAAGAGCCCAGTCACAATCAAAGCTATGGTTTTTCCAGTGGTCATGCATGGACGTGAGAGTTGGACCACAAAGAAAGCTGAGCACTGAAAAACTGATGCTTTCGAATTGTGGTTCTGGAAAAGACTCTCGAGAGTTCCTTGGACTGCAAGGAGATCAAACCAGTCATCAGTGAATCCTAAAGGAAATCAACCCTGAATATTTATTGGCACAACTGATGCTGAAGCTCCAATACTTTGGCCACTTGATGCAAAGAGCAAACTCATTGAAAAAGACCTTGATGCTGGGAAAGATTGAGGGCAGGAGATTCACAGGGGCAGCAGAGGGTGAGCTGGTTGGATGGCATCACCGACTCAATGGACATGAATCTGAGCAAACTCCTGGAGAAAGGAAGGACAGGGGAGCCTGGAGTGCTGCAGTCTGTGGAGTCATAAAGAGTCAGATACAACTTAGCAACTGAACAACGACAAGGAGCACCAGAAAAAGTGGAGAAGTGGATGGGCTGGGGATATGATTTGGAGGAGAAGCTTAGAGGATGTATTAAGGGAAGGCGACCCTGCCAAATGTGTAAGGGAAACATAGGATGCAACTTTAACAAGGGAGCTCTCTGGAGCTGCTAAAAATCTAGGTCAAGAGCATGTTTACTGTATTCAGTCCCTGATATTTACATGACATTACATCATCTGTGAGAGATCTGAGAGAGCCAAGGGGCAGAGTGAGGAAGCAGGAGAGGACAGGATGCCCTCATTCATTTAACAGTGTTGACTGGGTACCTGGTACATGGCAGGCCCTGAGCTGGGCGCTGAGATAGAGTAGCTTCTGCCTTCAGGAGTGTATATTACAGTCCAGGAATGGACACAAGCTGTCCCCTTAAGATTCTCCACATGCATGCGTGTGTGCATATCCATCATATCAGTCATAGCCAACTTTTTTGCGACCCTGTGGACTGTAGCCTCGAAGGCTCCTCTGTCCATGGGATTCTCCAGGCAAGAACAGTGGAGTGGGTTGCCATGCCCTCCTCCAGGGAATCTTTCCAATCCAGGAACTGAACCCTTGTCTCTTATGTCTCTTGCACTGGCGGAAAGGTTCTTTATCACTAGCATCATCAGGGAAGGCTCAAGATTCTCCACAGTGAAAGTCAAATTACAACCACATCAAGAATTGAAAGGTGAAGATCTTGTTCCCCTGACAGCCTATGACAGAGAATCCAGGCACAAATGACTAGATCACCAGCTTAACATTTGGTGTGGTTCTAAATCAATTCTCCTAAAATTCAAGGTCTCAAATGCTCCCCCCATCTCATTTTCCTTATACCTTTATAATTATAAAAAACAGCACTTCAATGCAGAGAATTAGAAATTTCACTTACAAAAAAAAAAAAAAAAAAGAAATTTCACTTACATAACACACACAGCAAAATGTTATCAAGAAAGTGTCTCTAGACAAAGATGTCTGTCTGAATTTTCTTTATCATCTACAACGCCTAACTCATAGGAACTGCTCAATAACTATTTGTTTAATGAAACTAACAACTTGAAATGAAGTAAAAAAATCCACCACTCCATTTGCTAGAACATTAGAGATGAAATGACAATAAGTTTCAGTGAAAGGTAATCATGTATAAGTATTCCAATAAAACTCAAATTTAGGTTTTATATAAAAACCAAATGAGATTCTTTATGGCTGAAAATCAAAGGAGGCCCTAAGGCATGTGGAGGTGGCTAAGAGCTGCCATTATTTCAGTCACTATTGACTAATAGGCTGAACCTCATTGAACTTCTGAGATGGAACTAAACAGCCTTATTCACATCATCTGATGATTTTAAGGTACATTACCTGTGGTTCACAGTCTTCAGCTCAGTCTACCCCACTTGCAGCAAAACAGTGACTCAGACAGGACCAGGGCCCCACCCAGTTCACTGCAAGCAAAGCATTCTTTCAGATCAGCCCTCTGTCTGAATGCCCAGTGACTGGGAGGACACTGTTGTTGGTTGTTCAGCATTCATCTCATCTTCCTTCTCAGTTTTATCACAGGGACCACCCTCCCCCATTTCCATGAGGTTTGACTTCCCACATGAAAAGTCAACCTCCAGTGTCAAAGCTGGTCACATGACCGGTACTGGTCAATCCATATATCCCATCTTTCTGCCTATGGTAATGAGGTTAAGGGTTGATCTGAGAGTCAAGTCCATCTACTACGACCTAACCTGGTGGTTTCATGTGAAAGTGAGTTTTCAACCCCCTTGGGTTGTTTGTATGACTCTTCTCAGTTACTTGATGGATGGGACATCTTCCTGTATAAGCCTGTCAAGATTCAAAAGATGAGTATCCTCTTTTGCATGTCTCTTCCAAGATCAAGGAAACATCTCACAGGCAGCCGCCAGAAGAAATCCTTACATCCTGTGGCCAAGAACGGGGTCACATGTTTACCTCATCAAATTATAAGCAAGGAAATGTTGTCTAATTAATCAAAGCTCACCATGATTCAGGCTTCTCTGATAGCTCAGTTGCTAAAGAACTGCCTGCAACGCAGGAGACCCCAGTTCGATTCCTGGGTCAGGAAGATCCCCTGGAGAAGGGATAATAGGCTACCCACTGCAGTGTTCTTGGGCTTCCCTTGTGGCTCAGCCGGTAAAGAATCCACCTGCAATGCTGGAGGCCTGGGTTCAATCTCTGGGTTGGGAAGATCCCCTGGAGAAGGGAAAGGCTACCCACTCCAGTATTCTGGCCTGGAGAACTCCATGGACTGTATAATCTGTGGAGTATAGTATAAAGAGCCTGTATAGTCTAAAGAGTTGGACCAGACTGAGCAACTTTCACTTTCACTTTTCACCATGATTCACTTCCTGAGGCCAGGAGAGCCTCCTGTGAAACACAGGGCTACCCAATCCTTTAAAAAAATCAACATTCTACTAGCCAAGGGGTAGGAGAGTAACTGTTGGAAAAGTTATCTACAGGGTCTGAACACTCTTGTATTACTTCATGTGTCCCAAGAAGTAACAAAAACTTTGGGGGCATAACATAACAAACTGTTGATTTTAAAAGATATTTTTAGCAAGTTAGACAGAATAATGAAATGAGCATGCACTCCAGGTAAAGAAAGATCTGGGCTAGAAGCCTACCCAGGTTACTACTTTTGGAACTTCAGGCAAACCCCTTAATGTTGGTCAGCCTCAGTCTCCCACTCTGTAAAACAGAGAACAGAGTCCCTATCTGAAAAAACAGTTGGAAGGATAAAATGACATTGTGCAGGTAAGGCATTTATCAGTGCATCTGGCACAGAATGAATTTCAGACATCAGTGGCTAATATCATCCTAAAATGACAAGAGAAGTAGTTTGAGAATCTCATCCCAAGAGAAAAATAAAGTTGATTCTTTTAAATTGATGAGTTCCCAAGAAAGGCTGGCATTGCTGATTCCCACACGGATGTCTCCATTCTTAACCACCTGTTATCTTCCAATCAGACTCTTGGGAGACCCCCTTCAAGGAGTCTGAGTCTGGGTCATTGAAAGTGGAGTTACAGTTGGCTAGATAGAAATGACTGCTCATTACACTTTGCTGTGAGACCTCTGTGTTATTTCATATAAGCCACCAAGCAGCTGCCAGATGGCAATGCCTTCGACTCACTACCAACTTGGGACATTCCTTAACCAGTAACTTGGAGGTTAAAAGCTCCTTCTCCCACTATCAAGTCCTTTAAATGGGTTACATGAACAAGGGGAAAATCTACCTTCTGGGTCATAAAATTTACTCTGTATGTTTTAAGGTTTCCAAATACTCAACAAACAGCCCTTCTGGTTTCACTCTAAGTTTGTAGGCCAGACAGCCATGATAAATTTCTCAATGACGTTAAATCTAAAACAATTGACCCAGAATGGCAAGCTGTCTTTTGTTTAAACATGAAACCACCATTCCATGTCTTGGTTTCTTATTGCTTATCTCCTGGATACCCAAGAGGGACACGTGACAGATTCTATTGTCTAAAACAGCCACTGTATGATCACATTGGATTTACTCCAGAGACCCAAGAATGGTTCAGTATTTGTAAATCAATCAATGTGATACAGCACATTAACAAAAGGAAGGATAAAAAAAAAAAAAATCACATGACCATCTCTATAGGCACAGAAAAAGCATCTGACAAAATTCAACACCCATTCATGATAAAAACTCTCATCAAAGTGAGTATAGAGGGAACATATTCCAACACAATACAGGCCATTTATGACAAACCCGAAGCTAACATCATACTCAACAATATAAAGCTGGAAGCCTCTTCTCTAAATTCAGGAACAAGACAAGGATGTCCACTCTTCCCACTTTCATCTTTAGTCATAGTATTGGAAGTCCTAGCCAAAGACAATAAGACAAGAAAAAGAAATAAACTCATCTATTTATTTTTAAAAGAACTTTCAACCATGAAACACCGGCTAGGGCCCATGGTCAAATAACTAATGAGAAAGAAGTTCGTCTTCTATATATTCCAAATTCCTAAAGGGTTATTGGACTTATACTTTCTTTGCTCAACTCAGTACACATTTTTTCTTGATATTTATATCCATTCCCTTAGTGTATCCCTTTTGATTCCAACATCAGCAGCAGGTGACAGCCACAGTCCTTGAGAACTAGCAGATTTAGAAAGACTTTTCAACGTCATCATCACTAACTCCCACTTCCCTTCTTCCTACTTTCCATTAACATCACTCATTATGAGAGTGATGAGAGCAAGTCAAAACTACAATGAAGTATCACCTTCCACCAGTCAGAATGGTCATCATCAAAAAATCTACAAACAAGACATGCTGGAGAGAGTGTGCAGAAGACGGAACCCTTGTGGACTGGCGGTAGAAACGTAAATTGATACAGCCATTCTGGAGGACAGGATGGAGATCCCTTCAAAAACTAGTAATTAAGCTACCATATGACCCAACAATTCCACTACTGGGCATATACCCTGAGGAAACCATAATTGAAAAAGGCACATGTACCCCAATGTTCATGGCAACACTAGGACCCAGAAGCAGCCTAGATGTCTGTCGACAGGTGAATGGATAAAGGAGCTGTGGCACACACATACCATGGACTATTATCCAGTCATAAAAAGGAATGCATTTGAGGCAGCTGTAATGAGGTGCATGAACCCAGAGCGTATTATGCAGAATGAAGTGGGTCAGAGAGAGAAAAACAAATTATCATATATTAACACACATATATGGAATCTTGAAAGAGGGCACTGATGACTTATTTGCAGGGCAAGAATACAGAGAACAGACTTGTGGACACAGTGGGGGAAAGGAGAGGGAGGGACAAACTGAGAGAAACATATACATTACAACATGTAAAATAGATAGCCGGTGGCAATTTGCTGTATGACACAGGGAGCTCAAACCCAGCGCTCTGTCACAGTGTAGAGAGGTGGGATGGGGTGGGGGGTTGCAGGGAGGTTCAAGGGGAAGGGGACATTTGTATACCTATGGCTGATTTATGTTGATATATGGCAGAAACCAATATAATACTGTAATGCCAGTATCCTCTGATTAAAAATAAATAGATTTCTTTTTTTTAAAAGACTTCAGGGAAAACAATTACCTATACCACAGCAGATTCACTCTCTGATTTACAGAGGTGCAATGCCCTGCAGCTTCTTTGGCCACCCAACAATTATATAGCTTGTTTGGCAGGGAATACTCTGACCTATGGGGCTTCCCTGATGGTTCAGACAGTAAAGAGTCCACCTGCAATGCAGGAGACGCAAGTTCAATCCCTGGGTCAAAAAGATCCCCTGGAGATCGAAATGGCAACCCACTCCAGTATTTTTGCCAGGGAAACCCCATGGACAGAGGAGCCTGGCAGGCTATAGTCAATAGGGTCCCAAAGAGTTGGACACGACTAAGCAACTAAGCACGCAGGCACCTGACCTATAAATATCATTACAGGAATCACTTAAATGACCTTGTTTGCCCCATCACCCTTATAATAGCCTTATGAGGTAAATATCATCAGCCTCATTTTAAAGATGACCAAGTGGAGGCTAAGAGATAACTAGTTCATACAATGTCACAGGCTTAATAAGGGTCAGCATGGGATTTCAATCCAGGAGTGTCTGATTTCCAGACCCTTGCTGTCAATCACCAGATGATGCCCATAGGGTCTCCAGGAGGCATGGGTTTATGCTGATTTCTGAACCGTCTGCACCCAAACCAGATATAACTATGCCCTTCTTAAGAAAGATTTGCATTCAAATCTCCTAATAGCGGGAAATAGTCCTAGACAAGGACTGAATCCACAATGAGGGAGGCACTGAGCTAGTTTGTAAAACCAGCCATTTATCTCCTCTCTGTGTCTCCTTGTCAACTCACAAGCCTTCAATATTCCTCTCCTGTCGTCCAGGAAAGTTCTCTTTTCCCCACATCTCTAAGATGGTGAAATTTTGGGGACAGGTGCTCAGCAGCAGGGGCTCTCAGGTCTGTTTTCTGCTGCAGAAACATGGCCTCCCTCCTTGAGTTACGGGCCTGTGGGCCAGCGTGGGTGATGCTGTCCACAGGCCATACACGATGCAAGGGTGGGGGAAGACACAGACAGCACACACAGCTTACCAATTTCCAGTCAAGCGCCTGTAGGAATGTTTCTAGGGTAATTAGATTCATGACCTGCCACAGGGAACAATTTCTTCCACTAACTTATCTGGACTACAGATACAAGCATAAACACTCCAGTGGGGCCTCTAAATTCTGACCCAAACTTGAGTGGATCTGACTTTCATCTCATGCCAGAAGCTACTTTCTGAATTATGGCAGCTTTCCTGCCTCTACCTTGAAGTAAACAGGCCTCTGGGAGTTTCAGCAGCCACTTAAGACTTTTTCTATGCATATTTGGGTGAGGAAAACAGCAGCCAGCAAAAAGAGAGAGCGAGAGCAGGACAGAAAATGGGGGGTGGGGGGTGGGGAGAGGGGAGCAGAGAGAGAAAGAGGGAGAACCAGGCTGTCCTCATCTTCCAACTCTTCTAAATTAATCATCAAAGCCACTATTAATTATGCTATTCCGCTGGACTGACTCAGACAATATTACGCCACCATATATTTCACATTTTAACAAGACATATGATTTCATTAGTGTATTCCATCAGCTTTGATGGAAACCTAAGTCTTCAGGATATTCCCACCCTCCCCCTCCCCCACCCCAGCCAATAAAAGAAAACTATAAAGGACATTCCCTGATAGTTCAGTTGGTAAAGAATCTGCCTGCAATACAGAAGACCCCAGTTCAATTCCTGGGTCGAGAAGGTCCGCTGGAGAAGGGATAGGCTACCCACTCCAGTATTCTTGGGCTTCCCTTGTGGCTCAGCTGGTAAAGAATCTGCCTGCAATGGGAAGATCTGCTGGAGGAGGGAAAGGCTACACACTCCAGTATTCTTGGGGTTGCAAAGAGTCAGATACGGCTGAGCGACTTGTACTTTCACTTTCACATAAAGGACATTGGAATGGCAACCCACTCCAGTATTCTTGCCTGGAGAATCTCATGGAGAGAAGAGCCTATAGAGCTACAGTCCAAGGGGTGGCAAAGAGTCAGACAGGACTGAGCGACTTAACACATAAAGGACATTACAAATTTGAATAAAGCTTGGGAAGTGTGAACATCATTGAGAAATCCAAGAAATGGCTATTCACATTTGCAACAGTAGTACATTAGTATACAGCGATTCAGTCCTCTCAATTAAAGCATATTTTCTCTTTTTAAACAAGCAGCTTCTTATACCATCTTATTAAAGCCCTTCATGAATTCCAAGATGCATTTCACCAAAGTTGCCACAAAACCATCAAAGGTAGACATGCCTTGTTAGTTTTTCCCCTCGTTCCCCAAGACCATCAAGGAAAGAAGTGAGACCTAGAAAACAAATCTTTTCTGTACTATCTGTACCTACTCCGTTTTTCCTGGCTCCCAGCAGTGCCTGTATAGCTTTATTCATACGTTCCCTTTTTCTAGCCAACAACTTGCTTTCTATTAGGAATGTGATATTTGAGCTGTGATCTACTATATGCGTGAAGACAGAGAACCTCATAAAAGACTGGTATTGAAGTAACAACCTGATTCCTGAAAAGACATGGTTTATGCATTCTTTAAGTCTGGGCACAAGCACAGATCACCTCTGATGAATGATCAATTCCTCTACTATATCTAGGAAGAGTATGGGAGGGACAGAGAGTCACTGGATGTGTATTTACTGAGTGTTGATGAATATGGAAGCCAGACATATTCTGGCTCACATTCCAGTGGGATTTCATAGACTTTGCAGAAGACTGGTTACTGAATGTGTAAGAAGGCTCCATCCTGAAGAATAGCAGAAACATCAAACCCGGGATAAAGAGTTCCAGGGGGCTAGCCTGAAGAGGGTGGGCAAGGTGGAAATCAAAGTGTTGTGGAAGAGTGCAAATAATTCAGCCCCATGTCAGCACAACCAGAAGTTCACAATGGAGAATCATTTCCAGTGTGGAAAACTGACGCACTCATTCATTCCAGAAATATCTGAGGGTTCACCATGTCCCAGGTATGGACCTAGCATGTAGGAACAGAGCCATAAACAAGACTGACAAAATCCCCACTCCCATGAAGCTTACAATCCAGGGGTGGAGAGGAAGGAAAAAGATAATAAATACCATCGACAAGATGATTTTGATGAGTGTGTTGTGCCCTGGATGAAATAAACAGAATAATAGGATAAAGGCAGAGAGAATCTTTTAGAAAGTGGCCTTAAAAGAGCCAGTGACCACTTGGGAACTTGGGCCTCCTGCACTGTCGGCAAATTCTTTACCATCTGAGCCACCAGGGATGCCCCAAAGAGGGAATAGACATGATCAATACAGACACTGATTTTATTACTATTATTTCCAATGGGAAAGAGGCCGGAAGGAATTCCAGGTCCCCTCCTTGGCTCTGCTTTGTGGTTTATGTGTGCCTTGAGACTCTCTCAACTTCATTCCTCTCTTCTGGATCCACCAGCCCTATAAGTGTAGAGCAATGGTGGTTTTTACCCAATAGGGGATGGTTCCCATCAACAACACCTGTATGAAATTTCTGGGGATTCAGAACCTCAGGTGCAAAAGTCCTCCAAGACCCCCTCTCCAGCTCTCTCTGATCGTGCCCTATGCTTCTCTCCAAACATCTTCTCCATCAGCTTCCACGATTACCTCTAACCTACTAACATCCCATAATTTCCTCTGACCAGGAGTCCTGTGCTCTTTGGAATCAACTAACCCAACACCCTCAGCCTGTACCACACATGACGGAGCTCTAGGCTCACTTAATTCACAGAGATAATATTAATATTTGGGGAGCTATGACTTTGAATGTTTGACCCCATAAGATTCTGACAGACCTCCTTACCCGTATCTGTACGAAGTTACTGTTCAATAAACCTTTTGTTCAGGGCACTTCATCATGACTTTCGTAGAGCAATTTACAGCTGGCAAATTGCTTCCACGAAGACTCTCATTTTACCATACGATTAGGCTATACACGTTCCCCCAATACTATCTTCCTTTCCAGCACTGTTAACAAGGAAAGATGAGGATTGAATATCTTTTCTACAGTCATGAGGAATCAAAGAATTATCTGCTTCTCTTAGGGCTGGGGCAATATGGAATGGAGGGAGAGAGACTAGAAAAGTATCAACATTTTCAGTTTTGCCTGACCCCGGGAAGGAGAAACACACAGCTATTTGAATATGGAAGGAAAAAGTACAAATGCATGGGAGTATCCATATCCACATAATTCAAGGGACTCGAGCACGTGCTGTGTTTACCTAATCTCATCAGATCAGGACAAGCTGCATAATTTGTGGGGCCAGATACAGAATTTAAAACGTAGGGCTTGGGAATTCCCTGGAGTGGTTAAGGCTCTGCGCTTCCACTGCAGGGAGCATAGGTTGGATCCCTGGTCAGGGAACTTAGATCCCACATGCTGTGCAGTGGAGCCAAAAACAAACAAAAAAAGTTAATAAAATACAAGTCCTATTATTCAAAAGTTCTAAAGGATTTCAAGATGATGACAGCAAAACATAAAACAAAGCAGGGGCCCTTTAAAGACCAGAAACCTATCTCAATACACTATATCCTCCCAGCAAAACTTGCATCATCTCCACTGTACATGTGATGCAAAGTTAAGTAACTCGTCCAAAGACACAGCTGGGAAAGGGCGAAGGGAAATTTAAGACCAGAGTCTGCCTGCATCCACAAAACTGCACAAGTAGTCACACACACACACACACACACACACACACACACACACACAGAACTTAATTGATTTTACTTCAAAAATATGGAGGCCCCCAAAGCACCTCACAAAATGAGAAAGCTTAATGACTTCATGCCCTTTAGAACTGCCAAGTATTTGTTTGCATTTCATTAAATTTGCAAAGTAAAACTTGATTTAAAATTCCAAGGCTCCATCTCAATGTTCTGCATGTGGGGCCTCATTGAAATGGTTGAACAGATGAGGTATGGGAGGCCCTTTTGCCTTTTCTCCACTTTGTGAGCTTTGCAATTTTTTAATGAAAAATTTCACGCCACATGAATCATTATGTGGGGGGAAAAATACTAAAACCTGATGGCATTATTGAGTTCTGAAACTGCTCCAGATTAGATGAAACTACTGCAGATCCCAAAGGACAATATCCCAACTCAACCCTTTAGTTTTATTGATAATTGATAGGCGATGTCTCTCCCTCCATGGGATAAACCAAAGCCTGGCACATGAACTTTACCTCAGAGAGCTCCAGCTTGCCCTAGCTATGTGTCCAGTTCCAACATAGGGTCCTGGTTCCATGGTGTCAACATTTTTCAGAAATGCTCAGATCCTGACTTGGTGATGAATTATTCCAAAGGCATCCATGTGCCAATACTGACCCAAGAGCTTGGCCTGGCACACAGGATGTAAGCAGAAATGCTTCAATTAGTCCTAACAGTATAGGATACTCTAGAGTTAAGGGGATGAGATTTGAGGCTGAGACTCAAGGAATCACAAGACGTCTATGTGGGAGGATAGATGTAATGGTGGCTGGGGAGTGAACACACTTGAAGCCTAGAACATGCTTGAAGAATGTGGGGAACAGAAAGAAGGCTGAAGCACAGTGAGCAAGGGTGTGTCAGAGGGGGATCTGCAGCTTAGAAACGAGACTTTCGCTGCTACTAATGGAAGGGTGTGCGCTTTCCTGGTGGCTCAGAGGATAAAGAATCTGCCTGCAATAAGGAGACCCAGGTTCGATCCCTGGGTGGGGAAGATCCCCTGGAGAAGGGAATGGCTACCCGCTTCAATATTCTTGCCTGGAAAATCCCATGGGCAGAGGAGCCTAGCGGATCCGAGCAAGTGAGGATCTGAGCATTTCTGAAAAATGCTACAGTCCACAGGGTTACAAAGAGTCGGAGACGACTGAGCAACTAACACGTCACTTCAACCAAGGGGTGTGGAGTGGGACGGGCAGAAGTGACCAGGCAGATAAATTTGGGAGACCCCTGTAGAAGACCATAACAGATGGTACCCAGATTAGCAGCGACAGCAATGACCAGACATGGATGGAATGAGACCCTTCAATTCCTGAAGGTGGATCAACAATCAATGCTGACAGATTGGGGGTGAATCAAGCAGTCATGATGCCTAGGCTTTTAGCTGAACCACAGAGTGGAGGGTGAAGCACTTTACAAAGATGGGGAAGATTTGAGGGTGGAGTTGGTAAGCGTGGCAAGCTGAGTGCAACTTATCATGTTGAAAGATGCACTAAGTATTAATATGATACTGTTTCTATTCTTCTAGTTTTTCCCATCCCTGACTATCTTGAGGGTCATTATTCTAATATCTCTTGTGCACACACATACCTCCTCCAGTTTTAACTCCCCGCCAACAAATAATCTGGCCCCAAATATCCATGATGAGATGGTTGGATGGCATCACCGACTCAATGGACATGAATGTGAGCAAACTCTGGGAGATAATGGAGGAGCCTGGTGTGCTGCAGTCCATGGGGTGGCAAAGAGTCCGATACAACTTATTGACTAAACAACAGCAACAACAAAATATCCACAGTGTTGACACTGAAAATATCTGATCTATAATTTCACAGTCTAAATTCAACTCATTTTCAGTGATTGCCTGTTAGATAAATCTAATAGAAAGATGCAAATAAGAAAGGAAAATGACTTTCATTGATAGCTCAGACAATAAAGAATTTGCCTGCAATGCAAGAGACCTGGGTTCAATCCCTGGGTCAGGAAAATCCCGTGGAGAAGGGAATGATAAACCACTCCAGTATTCTTGTCTGGGAAATCCCATGTTCAGAGGAGACTGGTGGGCTACAGTCTATGGGGTCACAAAGAGTCAGACACGACTGAGCGACTAACACTTTCATTGTTTCAGTAGGTTTGAAATAGAAGCCTGGATTCCTATCTGTCCTGAGCATGCAGGAAGTCTGGCTGCCCTGAAATGAGCCCTTCCTGGCTGCCCTGCCCTGCCCCCTCACACAGCTCTAGACCTAGGGCTTCACCCTCTCCGTGAGAACTCAGTAAACGTTTGCTGTAGTTGCATGGGTGAGAGGAGGGGTCAAAAAGGTGGTCCTTGGTTTCCGAAGCACCATAGTTAGTACAGAGCTCTCATCCCCACGTGAGCCAATTAGCTTGACTCCGTGATAAGATTTTAGACTACTGTCTTAACCTCAGCCCTGCTGCCTCACAAATAAATGCCTTTAGTTACAGAGGGGACCCCTGAAGAGTGTGTAGCTGAATTAGTGCAAATTCATCCTCACTCAGGTAGAAAAGTCAGTCAAAAAACCTCCGCTGGGAGTGCGACAATCTTGCTGGGACCACATGCAAAGAACAGCTACACCATTAACTATATGGACGATTACAAAGCCTGGCTGGCTTTTTTTTTTTTTCCTTCACCAAGTGTGATGAGTCTATCTGTAAGACAGTTATTGGCTTAAAGTTATTTATTTATTTTAACTGGAGGATAATGACTTTACAATATTGGGATAGTTTTTTGCCATACGTCAATATGAATCTAACAATCAACATAAGAGTTAGGCACAAGAGACTCTCAGTTTAAGGTTAGAAGAAAAATACTTAGGTCCTCTGAAAGGGAGAGTGAACTGTTTAGCTTGAAAACAATACCTGAGAATAATACGAAATGTGCTAAGGGAAGCCTGGGGTCTCATCTCTGGTTCAGAGCCACAGTCTGCCCCCAGATTCTCTTAGGTGCTCCGAGAGGAATTCCAAAGCATGTAGTCTTGGTTCCAGTGAGGCCATCAAATCAACAGGTACCGCAGGACAAACTACATATTCTGCCAAGCAGTCTCGTGGAAGGAGCGATGCACAATTTGTTCCAATAAATACGTGAAGTCAAATGTCAAGCATCACACACATCTGTCTGAGCTGTTAGAAATTATGAGACTGTTGTTCAGAGGACTGCATCTAATGGAATATCCATCAAGGCCAAACAAAGGCTCCGATCTGCACCCTCCCCGTGAGAAGTGCTGACAGCACCATGCTTCTCACTGTAACGCTGACGTGGGCAGAAGCACCAGCAGGAGCCTTGACGTGTCACCGCATTTGGCTACAGATGCGTTACAAGAAATTACATGGGATGCTATCAGAAAATTGAAAATCCGACGAGTGTTTCACTTAGTTCCTGTAATTCTTCAATGCTATTCCAATCTCGTGCAAATTAGAAGCCACTTAGAGCTCCGAAGGCTGACAGAAGACGGAGTGAGGTTTTCATTATGCTTTTAATAAGTTTATTGGGAGGTTTTCTATTAAAAGGTGCTTGAGAAGAGTGATGAGCTGGATCTCTGTATTAAAAGAGATCTTCAAGAGGTAAGCAAAATGGTACCTCAAATTTGCCACAAGTGATGACCAGCATGCCCATCTCTGGATAAGGACACGATGACTAATAAAACATCTTCAACAGGAGATTGCAAAGAGAACTAATAATTGTCTAATTATGATTCCAGCATGCTCAGGATGGCATTCTAATGGTCAGAGTCTGTGATATCTAACCTTAAAACTGGAAAAACCAGAAATAGACACACAGATGTAGAGAAATAAACATATGGAGACCAAGAGGGGAAGGGGAGGTGGGACTGGGAGACTGGGACTGGCATATACAGCTGTGTATACCGTGATTTTATTTTATTGGGCTTCAAAATTACTTTGGACAGTGACTGCAGCCATGAAATTAAAAGATGCTTCCTCCTTAGAAGGAAAGTTATGACAAATCTAGACAAAGTATTAAAAAGCAGAGATGTCATTTTGCCGACAAAGATATGTACAGTCACAGCTATGGTTTTTCCAGTAGTCACATACGGATGTGAGAGTTGGACCATAAAGACAGCCAAAGAAGTGATGCTTTCAAACTGTGGTGTTGGAGAAGACTCTTGAGAGTTCCTCGAACTGCAAGGAGATCAAACTAGCCATTCCTAAAGGAAATCAGTCCTGAATATTCACTGGAAGGACTGATGCTGAAGCTCCAATATTTTGGCCACCTGATATGAAGAGCGATCCACTGGAAAAGACCCTGATGCTGGGAAAGAAGGAAGGCAAAAGGAGAAGGGGGCGGCAGAGGATGAGATGGTTGGATGGCATCACTGACTCAATGGCGATGGATCTGAGCAAACTCCGGGAGATAGTGAAGGACAGGGGAGCCTGACGTGCTGCAGTTCATGGGGTCACAGACAGACACGACTGAGTGACTAAGAGCTGATGAGAACTACTGTACAGCACAGAGAACACTGCTCAGTGCTCTGCACGGATCTAAAATGGGAAGGAAATCCGCAAAAGGGTTCTATGTATCAGCACAAGACACAGCAAAGTTCCCCATACCTTAGTGCTGAACTTCAGAACTCAGAAAATTCATTTCTTTTGTTAAAAAAAAAAAAGGAGAAAAAAACTCAAAGTGGTTTGTGCATGGGAAGTCTCCTACTAACCAAGAGTTTGGGAGTAAACACTGGACTTCTCTTATCACTAACCCTCATTATCACCACCGTCACCATGAAACCTTTCAAATTACTGAATAATTGTCAGCAACATACACAATGCATGCATGATTTGGGGGCAATTATTACTTCAAAGAAAGAACAGAATAAGACACTTAAGGGAAGTGTCCTGTGGCTAAAACAGAAAGGCTACTTCACAACAGCAAAAGGAAAAAAAAAAAAAAATCAGTCCACAGAGATATTTTCTTCCACAAACAAGGACAGTTTCATTTTGTCAGCATTGGGATCCCTTCCTGCAAGGGAACCACAGTAATGTATAGTAATTTCATGAAATAATACTTGGGACCATCAATCTAACTTCTGAACATAATAGTATGTTAAGATAAAGCACTTCTTTTCTGGTATACAACCCCATCCACAATGGCTAAGAATATATTTTCATTAAAACATTCATATATGAAAAAGTCAACTCTTAACTCTGTTTCCATGGCAACCTGCAATTCAACTTTTCAAGGCACTCAATACCAGCTCCTTTCTCTTCCATGTAATTCCTGAAGAGCATTTGTAAATAAAAATTTTAAGAGTGAAATCTTTGAACAAAGTGTTGCCTAGACACAGAAAGAAGGGAGGGGGGCTTATGAGTTCACATTTCAGCTCTGTTTTCCCAGATATTTGCTTAATTAATTTGTGTGTTTATGTCTGTTGTTCAGTCATGTCTGACTCTTTGTGACCCCATGGACCATAGACAGCCAGGTCCCTCTGTCCATGGGATTTTCCAGGCAAGAATACTGGAGTGGGTTGCCATTTCCTTCTCCAGAGGATCTACCTGATCCAGGGGTTGAACTCCCATTTCCTGTGCTGGCAGGCAGATTCTTTATCACTGAGCCACCTGGGAAGCCCTAATTAATTTACTTACATAACAAATATGTATTGACTACCTACCAGGAGCCAAGCCACAAAAATAATGTTATCATGCTCAGGACTTGGCATAAAGTGACCCTAATGCAAAGTAAAAAATGCTTGCAGGGTAATGTGGGAGGGAAGGACTTCTGCCAGTTAGAAAATACCAGGGGAAATTTGAAGAGGCACTGAAGGATGAGCTGGTCTTGAATGACACCAGTAGTAACCCAAGAACAAATGGAGATGACCATGGGTAGCTATCGGCTGCTACAGCAAGGGGGAAGAAGTGGAAAACAGTACACCTGAGGGGAAAGGCAGTGATTCATTCCAGATGAAGCCAGAGATTAGTGAAGGCAAAGAGGTTCATCCATCACCTGATCACCCATTCTTTCATTCACCCATTCATTCACTCACCCATCATTCATTCACCCATTCAAGAAGTGAGCACCTACACTGTCCCTGGCACTTGTCATTGTGTTGTGACACCCTGGGTAAGTAAAGTGAAAAGTGAAAAGAAAGTGAAGTTGCTCAGTCATGTCCAACTCTTTGTGACCCCGTGGGCTGTAACCTACCAAGCTCCTCTGTCCATGGGATTTTCCAGGCAAGAATACTGGAGTGGGTTGCCATTTCCTTAAGTAAAGTCATTTTCCTCCAGATAGTTACCTTCTAGGGGAATCCTGGAATGCTTTCAGTGTTTGCCTAGGGAGCTGAATGGTTTGTAGCAACAAAAGGATCCACAAAGGATTTACATAGGAAAGCTGGGCTTAGAGAAACTGATCACCAATAGAGAAGTGAGAGCAAGACCAGAAGCAGAATTGAAAGTGGGTGAGGGCTGCCTTCACAAAGTACCCACAAACTGGGCACCTGGAACAAATAGAATGTTGATACATCACCTCACAGAATTCTGGAGGCTAGAATTCAGAAATCAAGGTGTCTGCAGGGTTAGTCCCTTCCAAAGGCGGTGAGGGAGGCTCCATTCCATTCCTCTCTCCTGGTTTCTGAAGGTGTTTTGCTGGAAACCTTGGGTATGTCTTAGCTGGTGGCAGCATCACCCCAATCTTTTCATGACATTTTTCTCCCTGAATCGAAATCTCTCTTAGGACACCCAGTCACACTGGACTAGGGCCCATACTAATGACTTCATTTTAACTTGGTTACCTCTGTAAAGACCCTGTCTCTAGGTAAGATCATATTTTGAAGTGCTGAGGGTTTAGACACCAATATATCTTTTGGGGGGAATAATATTCAACCCATACAGAAAGCATCTATATCCCTCTATCAGATTGTAGATTTTTTAAATTTTTCTTGCATTATTTTTGTAAAGAGATTGTCTTTAATCCATTGTATATTCTTGCCTTCTTTGTCAAAGATAAGGTGTCCATAGGTGCGTGGATTTATCTCTGGGCTTTCTATTTTGTTCCATTGATCTACTGTCTTTGTGCCAGTACCATACTGTCTTGATGACTGTGGCTTTGTAGTAGACCCTGAAGTCATTCCTCCAGTTCCATTCTTCTTTCTCAAGATTGCTTTGGCTATTTAAGGTTTTTTGTATTTCCATACAAATTGTGAAATTATTTATTCTGGCTCTGTGAAAAATACCGTTGGTAGCTTGATAGGGATTGCATTGAATCTATAAATTGCTTTGGGTAGTATACTCATTTTCACTAAATTGATTCACTAAATGAACATGGTATATTTCTCCATCTATTAGTGAAAAATCAATGACCCAATCAAAAAATGGGCCAAAGAACTAAATAGACATTTCTCCAAAGAAGACATACAGATGGCTAACAAACACATGAAAACATGCTCAATATCACTCATTATCAGAGAAATGCAAATCAAAACCACAATGAGGTACCATTTCACGCCAGTCAGAATGGCTGCGATCCAAAAGTCTACAAGCAATAAATGCTAGAGAGGGTGTGGAGAAAAGGGAACCTTCTTACACTGTTGGTGGGAATGCAAACTAGTACAGCCACTATGGAGAACAGTGTAGAGATTCCTTAAAAAACTAGAAATAGATCTGCCTTATGACCCAGCAATCCCACTGCTGGGCATACACATCAAGGAAACCAGAATTGAAAGAGACACGTGTACCCCAATGTTCATCACAGCACTGTTTATAATAGCCAGGACATGGAAGCAACCTAGATGTCCATCAGCAGATGAATGGATAAGAAAGCTGTTGTACATATACACAATGGAGTATTACTCAGCCATTAAAAAGAATACATTTGAATCAGTTCTAATGAGGTGGATGAAACTGGAGCCTATTATACAGAGTGAAGTAAGCCAAAAAGAAAAACACCAATATAGTATACTAAGGCATATATATGGAATTTAGAAAGAAGGTAACAATAACCCTGTATGCGAGACAGCAAAAGAGACACAGGTGTATACAACAGTCTTTTGGACTCTGTGGGAGAGAGAGAGGGTGGGATGATTTGGGAGAATGGCATTGAAATATGTATAATATCATATAAGAAACGAGATACCAGTCCAGGTTCGATGCAGGATACTGGATGCTTGGGGCTGGTGCACTGAGATGACCTAGAGGGATGGTACGGGGAGGGAGGAGGGAGGGGGGTTCAGGATGGGGAACACGTGTACACTTGTGGNTATGCGAGACAGCAAAAGAGACACAGGTGTATACAACAGTCTTTTGGACTCTGTGGGAGAGAGAGAGGGTGGGATGATTTGGGAGAATGGCATTGAAATATGTATAATATCATATAAGAAACGAGATACCAGTCCAGGTTCGATGCAGGATACTGGATGCTTGGGGCTGGTGCACTGAGATGACCTAGAGGGATGGTACGGGGAGGGAGGAGGGAGGGGGGTTCAGGATGGGGAACACGTGTACACCTGTGGCAGATTCATGTTGGTGTATGGCAAAACCAATACAATATTGTAAAGTAATTAGCCTCCAATTAAAATAAATAAATTTATTTTTAAAACATTTCTAATTAAAAAAATAAATAAAATTGGGAGGGAAGGGAAGATATTTGGGTGTGAAATGAACAGGGCTGATGAGGAAGGAAAGGGAGGGAGTCACCAAAAGTGAGGCAGGAAGTGATGACTGACACCTACTGCAATAGATCGGCAGAAACAGGGGCAGGGAGGATGAACACAGAGAGAGAGAAGGGAAGGTGAGCTTGGTTTTGAGCGTAAGTCACTAGCAAAGAACCCAGAAGCTGAGGAACAGAAATCAAAGACCAGCTCCAAGAGCAGTCGAGATCATACCCAGAAATTTCAAGGACGATAAACTCTCTGTTTCAGTGCTTCTCCTGAAAAATAGTAATAATATATATTTTCTCTCATAAGACACGTGGGAGGATTACAGGACTTTACACATGAAGAGCACCTAGAACAGGGTCTGACTCAGAGTCCGGTCACTGAAAGCATCGTCCAGGGTGACCAAAATCCAGGACCAAAGTGGGAGAGGTAAGGGATGAAGGAGCTTGGAAGCACATTCCAGGGCTGCCTGTGCAGTCCCTGTCTGGGAGAAGACAAGCCAGATACAGACAGAGTTAACAAGAGGTCAGAAGCGGTGCAGAGACTAGGTCCCAGGAAAGCCATCAAGGGCAGAGACTCGCGCGGCTGGGTGGTCAGGGCCGCCTGATGCTGTAGGCCGACGGCGAGAAGCAGAGCGGGTGGCCGAGCCCTCCCCGGCGGCCTTCGGGACAGCAGAGTGGGAAGTAGGGCAGTCCGATAGAACAGGGTGGAGAGGAGCAAAGAGGTGATCAGAGACACGAAATGAGGCCACACTGCTGTTTCAGAACCAAGAAAGGAAACGTCGCTGCAGGAAGTGAACAACTCCAAGGACGTTTTGTTTACAGGATGAGGCGTTCATCAGCTAAAAAGGAAGATCCACGAGAAGGAATGAGAGACTGACCACATCTGTGAGAGGCAGGATAATGAAAAGCGACGCTGCAGATGGATGTGAAGGAGCTAGGATCAAAACGGGGAGGGGGACAAGCTTTTTCTTTGCTTAATAATTGCACCCCTCCAAGGAATGGACAGAGGACTTGTAAGAATCTCAGTGAATGTTCTTTCCCTGGCAGAAAAAAAAAAGAGACAAGCATTTCCAATGAAGGATGTATAGAAATTTACAAGTTATCAGGCAGTACCAGCTTCACAAAGACTGGGTGAGATCTGATTGTCTCCTGTAGGAAAATGCTGGGAGTTACTGTGGCATGCCTACCACACATTCAGGGCAATTTGAGGGTTTTTAGGTTCTTTTCCCATTACAGACCATTGCAGAGTATTGAGCAGAGTTCCCTGTGCTATGCAGTAGGTCCTTATTAATTATGTATTCTATATACAGTAGTAGCACAGTCTTTGAAGAGCCTGTGAGGAGAGGAAAATGATTGACTTCTATCCATCATTCCCTTTTTTCCTCCCTCCTCTGCTCACTTCCACCTGAGAAGGAAGCATGAAGACAAAACATTCAGTGGGATAAAAATGGAGAATGAGACAGGGGAGAAAGAAAAATAAAAAATAGATAGATCCAGAGAAATGAAGAAAGAGACAATGAGAAAGAGAATGAGTGAGGAAAAGAGTGAAAAAAGATCGGTGAGAACAGGTTTGGAGAACAAGGTAATCTGCCTAATGGAAAAACAGAGAAGAGGGTAGGAAGTAGTTATATGGGCAATGACAAGTTTCAAGATATTTTTCCAGCTACCCATTGTATTTTTTTTTTCAAACTGTGCAGGAGCCTGAAACAAGAAGGCTCTTGGAGTTCAGAAGGGTAATAATGTCTAAAGGATTTCCCTCGTGGCTCAGTAGTAAAAAATCCACCTGCCAAGCAGAAGCCCAGGTTTGATCCCTGGGTCAGGAAGATCCCCTAAAGAAGGAAATGGCAAACTCCCTCCAGTAATCTCGCCTGGGAAATCCCATGGACAGAAGAACCTGGTGATCTAGAGTTCATGGGGTTGCAAAGAGTCAGACATGACTTAGTGACTAAACAAAAACAATGTCTAAAACACAAAAGCATAACTCCACTGTGGGAAGGGACCTGAATCTTTAAGCAGCCTTAACCCCTGTCCACTATCCAAAGGCTTCCTGAGCAACCCTGATGAGGAAACATAGGAAGGACCATGTGATCAGAAGGCAGCAGAGCTGGGAACGCACCTGGGTCTGAAGAGCACGAAATTCCAAGTTTCTAATCATTACTTGTTGTTGTTGATCAGTTGCTGACTGAGTCGTGTCCGACTCTTTGCAACCCCATGAACTGCAGCACAGCAGGCTTCCCTGGCCTCCTTCACCATCTCCCAGAATCTGCTCAAACTCTTGTCCATTGAGTCAGTGATGCCATCCAACCATCTCATCCTCTGCCACCCCCTTCCCCTCCTGCCCTCAGTCTTTCCCAGCATCAGGGTCTTTTCCAGTGAGTCAGCTTTTTGCATCAGGTGGCCAAAGGATAGGAGCTTCAGCTTCAGCATCAGGGTTGATTTCCTTTAGGCTAATCATTATACTTAACTCCTTCCCAAGACGATCCTATCACTCAAGAAAATAAAGAGTGGCCTCATGCTTCATTAGCCTGAGAGCTATTAGTTCCAGTGGGCAGAGAGGAGGTGACCTTTGTCTCAGTCCTCGGGTCCTTGGGATTCAGCTGCGCAAGCCAGTCAGTTAATACATGCAAAGCACTCAAAACAGAGCCTGCAGCACAGTAAGCTCTACAGAGCTGCCAGCGACATCAGCAATGAAAAGCGTGGTGACAGCAACAACTACATGTAATAGTGATACACAGTAATCGAGGCAAACAGATCTAAGGCGGTCCTCCACGCCCCGCCTCCCGGCATTCTCACGTGTTCATTATGCCCTCCCCTCAATTGTGGCAAAGACCTATAACTTGCTTCTAAGCAACAAAAACTGCAGCAGAGATGATGGGCTTGTGCTCCCATAATGATGTTACCTGATATGAGTCCACAGGAAGACTTGCCCTGATCCTTCTCTCTCCTTTTGCTTCTCCTTTTATTTCTTTCTCTTTTTTTTAAACAATATACTTATTTTTTAAATTTATTTTTTATTTATTTATGGCTGTGCTGAGTCTTAGCTGCAATGTATGGGCTTCTCATCATGGTGGCTTTTACTTTATGGAGCAAGCACTCCCAAGCTCTCGGGCGTCAGTAGTTACAACACGTGGACTTAGTTGCTCTGCAGCACGTGGAATCTTCCCACACCAAACTGGTGTCCTCTGCACTGGCCGGGGGATTCTTCAACACTGCACCACCAAGGAAGTCCTCGTTTGCTGGTTTTGAAGAAATAAAATGCCATGAATCCTCCAGCCACAGGGAACTGAATGTTGTCAGGGGAACACACAAGCAAGGGGATGACTGCTTCTCCAGTTCAACCCGAGAACCCAGCCCTGGGTGACACCCTGGTTTCAGCCTTGTGAAACCCTAAACAGAAGACCTGGCTAAGCCGTGCACAGACTTCGGAGCCACAGAATCACGAGAAGGAGGGAGAACCAGCGTGCAGTAAAACAACAGTGTCAGGACCAAGCACAGAATTTGCAGAACCCAAGGCAGAACACACATATGGGGGTCCGTTAACCAAAACTGATTTAAAATATCAAGATGGCAACAGAAGGACTGCCCAGTTGGTCCAGTGGTTAAGAATCCATCTGCCTAGCAAAAGAGACACAGATGTATAGAATGGACTTTTGGACTCTGAGGGAGAGGGAGAGGGTGGGATGATTTGGGAGAATGGCATTGAAACATATATACTATCATGTAAGAAACGAAGTGCCAGTCTATGTTCGATATAGGATACAGGATGCTTGGGGCTGGTGCATGGGGATGATCCAGAGAGATGATATGGGGTGGGAGGTGGGAGGGGGATTCAGGATTGGGAGCTTGTATACACCCATGGTGGATTCATGTCCATGTATGGCAAAACCAATACAGTATTGTAAAGTAAAATAAAGTAAAAATAAAATTTTAAAAATAAATAAATAAAATAAGGAGGCTTTAATTAATAAAACTCAGATCTATTGTTTAAGTAAAAAAAAAAAAAAAAAGAATCCATCTGCCAGTACAGGGGCCATGGGTTCGATTCCTGGTCCAGGACGAGCCCACATGCCTCAGAGCAACTACGCCCCTGCACCACAACTACCGAAGCCCCTGTGTCCCAGAGCTGGTGCTCCGCGACAAGAGAAGCCATCGCAATGAGGAGCCCGTGCACATCAACCAGCGAGCTCGCCGCAATGAGACAAAGTCCACCAGCAGCCGCGAAGACCCAGTGCGGCCAAAAATTAATTAATCAATTCTGTTAAATGATGGCAACAGAAGAACCACGTACAGGGACCTCCTGGGCACAGGACCCCAACTGCCCAAGTCACACACCCATGAACTTGGCTCTGAATAGCACATGCTTAGTTTAACAACAGTATTAACAATAGAACTAGAATTTGAGTGTCAGTCTGTTTGACTCCAAGGATCTCGAAAATATAAAGCAGGTTGAAAGGAGGGTCAGTGGGACCACCAGCCAGGCTGCCTGGGATTGAACCTTTATTCCACTACTGATAAGCTGGACATCCTTGGGGAAAGTGTTTAACATAACCGAACCTCTGCTCACTGTGGATGAAGTGGAGACGGTAGTCTCAAAATACTATCAGGAGGGACTTCCCTGTGGGCCAGTGGTTAAGAATCCACCTTGAAATGCAGGGGACGTGGGTTCAATGCCTAGTCGGGGAACTAAGATCCCATATGCCATGGAGCAACTGAGACCACGTGCCACAACTAGAGAGATAAGAGAGCCACAACTAAAGAATCTATGTGCCACAAGCAAAGAGCTTTCATGACACAGCAAAGATCCCGTGTGCTGCATCTAAGACCTAACACAGCCAAAGAAAGAAATAATTTATTTAAACGCTGTCAGGACTCAGTAATATATGCTAAGCACTTGAAACAGTGTTTGGCACATAGTAGGAATTCAATAAATAGCAGGTATCTTTATCCACTGAACACCACTCTCTATTCCCTAATTATCTGCCACTGATAGAAATTTGTATGCATTTGGAAGCTGCAGCAGACTTAGGGAATAATCACCTATTGATGTGATTCAGGAAAGTACCTGGGTAGAGGCAATATGATAGATTAGATTCTTTGAAACGTCTCGGATCAGAAGCAAAACAAAAAGCGAGTGAGAAGTTTCCAACGGCTGAGGGGTGCTAATTAACAACTCAATTAAAAAAGGCAAATTAAACTTTATGGTTCGTTATCCTCCGCTGCTTGGTAAATTGTTTTGCTAGGCGAATGATTAAAAATGATCATTTCAGAAAACTGAAATAGCTTCCAAGGAACACAACTATTTTTCAGTATTATACAAAAGGTTTTGCTGCAAAATCAACTTACTTGATTAAAAGGAACGGTACTTCTCTGTGTATGGAAAGCCAGTGGTACCAATGTCGGGCTTGTGATGCATTCGGTATTTTTGGAGGCTGTGTATGAATTTTGAAGAGAAATGCTTGCTTGTGGATAAAACACATCATCAGTTCCCTTCGTGGACTCTTTGTGGGCCCCATAAAGGTTTTTCTGGCTACCCGGAGAGTATCATTTACATCAAATTAGTTCTGAGCTCTGCAGAAATGCATACAACTCAGGCATTCCTAAAAATGGGTAGTTTCTAGGGAATCTGAAAGACAAACAGAAAATAGACATCCTGACTTCCCTGGTGGTCCAGTGGTTAAGATTCAGGGTTCCCAATGCAGAGGGCACGGGTTCAATCCCTGGTAGGGGAACTAAGATCTCGCATGTCAAAGACCAAAAAAAAAAAAAGCAGGCATTCTAACAAAAGCATCAGCCCTCATCCCTGTAATTCTCCAAGCTTTTTTCCCCTCTGCAATTACATCAGTGGTTCTCAATCATTCTTTTCCTACCCCAGAACACCTGGGACGCACGACACAGTCCCACCAATAACTGGATTAGCTTATGGTGGTGCAGTGGTAAAGAATCTGCCTGCCAATGCAGGAGACGCAAGGGACGCAGGCTGGACTCCTGGGCTGGGAAGATTCCCTGGAGGAGGAAATGGCAGCCCATTCCAGTCATCTTGCTTCGGAAATCCCATGGACAGAGGAGCCTGGTGGGTTACTGTCCACGGGGCCACAAAAGAGTTGGACATGACTTAGTGACTAAACAACAACAGTAACAACTTGCTTCCTCTGGCTTCTCTCTCGAAAAATAAAAAAATCACGCAATGAAATGCACGACAGAGACCTCTTGGAAAGCAACAGTCTCCACTGTCTTTATATTTATCTTTATGTCACGCATTGATGTGCACATGTTTATATTCACATTTACAAAGATTCTTTCATTTATTTTACGTGGCTCAAGGGAAAGAACAAACAGTCATGTGTCCTTCCTCCATGAACTAAGCCCATCCTCGAAAAGAGTCAGACATGACTGAGCAACTAAGCGTGCACGCGCGCACACACACACACCCACACACACACACACACACACCCACACCCACACCCACACCCACACCCACCCCCTTACTGGAAATGACCTATCTATACCATCTACATTTGCAATGTGCTTAGGGGTCTGTTTTTTCCAGTAAGTAACTTAACCCATTACCAATGAGCACTATCTTTGTCAGTAACAAATAACCCTAAAAACTCAGTGGATTAACACAACAGATGCTAATTTCCTGATCACACAAGACAAGATCATTAATCCAGATGGCTTCATTTCATTCCTGGGGTAACTTTATCTCAATATGTGCCTCTATAGGGGGAGAAAGAATGGAGAAGCCACACATTTCATCAGGCAAAATCAGTCACACAACCCACCCAACCAGAAGGGTGCTGGAAATATTGCAGCACAAACAGAATGTTTGTTGAGCATTAAAGTTTCTGTCCAAAGTAACCCCCATAATCATTTAATCTTAGTCACAAAACACCTATGGGGAAAAGTTTCCAGTGTAATAAGTTGTTTCCTTCTTCCTCGATTGGTACTCAAAAACCAGTAAAGAGCATCTGGCTCCTCTGTGAACTAAAGCGTGCTGAAGCCTCCATGTGGCAAAATAAAATAATGATAATAGACAATATATGCTCTGAAAAACTAATTAAAAGAGCAGCTCAAATCATCAAGAAGCCAGATCAGTTTTAACTAAAGCTTCTTAAGGATCTTTATCCGTTAGACGTGCACAGAAAGCGTTCTGCGAGTTTTTCCCCATCCTGCCTGTCTTTTAACCTCTCAAACAGCCTCCTACCCAAAGCCAAACAGTGGCAGCAGACGGTGCCGCTGAGGGCAGAACACACGAGACTCCCCACATTTACGGAAGATGATTACATAACTATGATGAGAATGAACTTTCCACACTTTCCACAGAAAGCTAATGGGGAAGAAATGGGCTTTTATAACTCTAGCAAGAGCAAATTAGTCAGTAAAATCACTTTATGACCAGACAGTACCTATGTATCGATACGGTGACTCTTGAAAGGGTCTGCTCTCTACTTACTGCTTGCCCAGTTCCTCCTGCTTTGGAGCCGTCTAGGGAGTGGGGATAGAATGATAGATTTCTGCCCTCAGCTGCTGTGGATAGGAATGCCCAAGGGTGGGTTTCACTGTAACAATTATTCTAGGACAGGAGTTAGCAAGCTTTTTTTCTGAGAAGTGCCAGATAATAAATAGCCTAGGCTTTGCTAGCCATAGAGTTTCTGTCTGAATTCCTCAGCTTTTATTCCAGCTGCACAAGCAGACACAGACAGTATGCAGATAAATCATTATGGTTTTGCACCAATAACGTTTGACTTATAAAAACAGGTGATGGGCCACAGAGGGTCGCGAGCTATAGCCTGCTGACCGCTGTTTTAGAGGGTTTTTTCAGGAAGTTTTTAAAAGAAACATTGTACATCGAGTGAAAGGCACAGATCTTTGGGTCACGTTTCTGAATTTTGATAAATGCATATACGATCTAGCCAACACTCTAATCTGTGGGTCGTTCCATCACCCCAGTGTGGTACCCAGGCCTCTAAAGGCAATGACTGTTCTGAATTCTATCATCAATCATTTTGCCAACTCTTGAACATCACATGTATGAAAACATACGGCACGCACGCTTCAGTGTTTGGTCCCTACGTTCTTGCTAATGCAGTATTTGAGATTCACCCACATATCATTAGTCAGACTTTTTCACACTGCTGCGAGTATGAATTAAACTGCATGAGCTTCACCATTTATTCATCCATTCTTCCCCCGATGGACATTTCAATTGCTAGCTTTCGGTTTTGTCTATTACAAATGAAGCTACAACAGCCTTTACCATTGTACACT
>SJXO01000479.1:463356-515575 GCA_006408615.1 Connochaetes taurinus | reverse complement strand
ACCATTGTACACTTGTGTGTGGGTGGGTGGGTAGGGGGGTTGGATGCTCCTATTAATCCTTAGGTAATTACTGAGGAGAGGAACTGCTGAGAAATAGACGTTGCACTGTGCAAATACCCACCATACAGATCCCAAAGCACTTGTGCCATGCACACTCCTACAAGCAACGGATGAGTGTTCCTGTTCCTCAACGCCCTCAGCAGCATTTGGTGTTTTCCTCCCTTTTTAGTTATTTTAGTGGGTGTGAAGTGGTGTCTCAGTGTGATTGTTTTCAGTATGAATGTCCCTGATGACTGCAATCTCCAGCACTTTTTAATATGCTCAGTGGACGCTTTTATAGCCCTTGATATGCAATGTACACACAAGTCACTCTCCCACTTTCCTGGGCTGTCTCTCTACGTACTCAGGATATAACTCCTCTGGCAGACTGCAGGATTGACAATACACTCTCTCACTCCATAGTCTGCCGTTCCATTTGCTTTATACTTTTGATAGGTTTTTAATTTTAATGAAACCTAGTTCATCTTTTTCTTTCTTCTATCATGAGTGTTTTTGTACACACCAACACTGCAAAGATATTCTCTTACAGCTTCTTCCAGAAAGTTTATCATTTTAAACATTTAGATTTGTGAACTATAGGTTCATTTTCTTCCACAGTAATATAAATTTCTGTGCAGCCTTATTCTAGTGGAACTTATAAGGACTTACTTGATTAAAGTGAAACAGGAGAGTGAAAAAGTTGGCTTAAAGCTCAACATTCAGAAAACTAACATCATGGCCTCTAGTCCCATCACTTCATGGCAAAAAGATGGGGAAACAGTGAAAACAGTGGCTGACTTTATTTCCAGGGGCTCCAAAATCACTGCAGTTAGTAATTGCAGCCATGAAATTAAAAGATGCTTACTCCTTGGAAGGAAAGTTATGACCAACCCAGATAGCATACTAAAAAGCAGAGACATTACTTTGTCAACAAAGGTCCATCTAGTCAAGGCTATGGTTTTTCCAGTGGTCATGTATGGATGTGAGAGTTGGACTATAAAGAAAGCGGAGCACCGAAGAATTGATGCTTTTGAACTGTGGTGTTGGAGAAGACTCCTGAGAGTCCCTTGGACCTAAGGAGATCCAACCAGTCCATCCTAAAGGAAATCAGTCCTGGATGTTCATTGGAAGGACTCATGTTGAAGCTGAAACGCCAATACTTTGGCCACCTAATGCGGAGAGCTGACTCATTTGAAAAGACCCTGATGCTGGGAAAGATTGAGGGCAGGAGGAGAAGGGGACGACAGAGGATGAGATGGTTGGATGGCATCACCGACTCAATGGGCATGGGTTTGGGTGGACTCCAGGAGTTGGTGATAGACAGGGAGGCCTGGCATGCTGTGGTTCATGGGGTCACAAAGAGTTGAACACAACTGAGTGACTGAACTGAACTCATAAGTCACGGACATTCTGGGGTCACAACTGATTGTATGGGATGTCTGGCAACACCCACCCCTCAAACCCTCATTAGATGGATCCCAGCCCTGCATCAGGCGGTCTCTGCTAAGTCTGGTGAGGTCCCTCCCCTCGACTGCACAGTCCAGCCCTCGGCCAAGGGCAGTAAATTCCTGTGAAGATATATGAGTCCTCCCCTGCACATAAGCCTCTTTTCTGGTACCCTGTCCCCAAAATTCCACCTCAGAAGCCAAGAAATTCCAATTCCTACCTCTTAGTTCAGCAGCATGCTCCCCCAACCCAGTGCCTCCCACCTGCACCGAAGCAGAAAAGTGCTCCTGGATGGACAGCCAGGGCTTTGTGAGGCTCAGTACCTATGTTTCCCTTCTCTCCAGGACCACATTGCTTTTTGATGAATGCCTGCAAAGAACAGCCTCATATATCTTATTTGGTTTTACAGTTGTTTTCAATAGGAGGACAAGCCTGAGTGTCAGTTATAGCATGAGGACAGGATGCGGAAGTCTTTTTAGAGTAGGATAATCCAACAGGGGGCTTCCCAGGTGGCTCAATGGTAAAGAACCCACCTGCCAGCGCAGGAGATACGAGAGACTCGGTTCAATCCCTGGGTCAGGAAGATCCCCTGGAGAAGAAAATGGCTATCCATGCCAGTATTCTTGCCTGGAAAATTCCATGGACAGAGGAGCCTGGTGGGCTACAGTCCATGGGGTTGCAAAGACTTGGACAAGCCTGAGCACACAGACTATCCAACAGAAACAGAATCCAGGCTACATATCATTTAAAATTTTCTAACAGCCAGGTAAAAAATAAAAAGCAAAAATGAAAAAGTGAAGTCTCAATGTATTGTACTTAACTGAACATATCCAAAGATGATCATTCAATTGAGTAATCCATAAAGTGCTTGCTTCAGCAGCACATATACCAAAATTGAACAATTCATGTAAAAATTATTGAGATGGTTCACATTTTTTCACACATAGTCTTTAAAAGCCTGTATTTTACCCATATAACCAAAACTCAATTTGATCCAGCCACACTTCAAAGTGTTCAGTAGTCACATGTGGCTAGCGGCTATTGTATTGGCTGGCCAGCTCTAGGATGTCCTTAAGCATAAATTGAAGAAACGTTAGACTTTAGGGGTTTTCAAACTGATTTGTAGCACCTCCAAGTATAGTGATCAATGCACGCTTCCCTTATCCGATTCTCNGATGGTTCACATTTTTTTCACACATAGTCTTTAAAAGCCTGTATTTTACCCATACAACCAAAACTCAATTTGATCCAGCCACACTTCAAAGTGTTCAGTAGTCACATGTGGCTAAGCGGCTATTGTATTGGCTGGCCAGCTCTAGGGTGTCCTTAAGCATAAATTGAAGAAACGCTAGACTTTAGGGGTTTTCAAACTGATTTGTAGCACCTCCAAGTATAGTGATCAATGCACGCTTCCCTTATCCGATTCTCTGAAGGAGAAAAATGCTCAGGCCAAAAACTTCCTTTATCTCACCAAAAATATAGGAGAAAAGATTTTTTAAGCTTTACAAATGCAAACCAAAGTAGCTGTTACAGAAGCAGTAACTTAATGTCACTCCACTGAGAATGTATTCACGTCCCATCTCTCCCTGAGTGTTAAACGTTTATTTAATGGTGTGACCTTTCCTGGGTCTTGATTTCCAAATCTATGATGTGAACAAAGCTATAAACTGTGCTGGCTAGGAGGCAGGGTGGTTTAAATTGACCGGGGAACAGAATTATTTGAAAAGGTCCTACATGAATCTTCTTTAGAGGCTTAACGCCACCTAATGTGGGATCCGTTTCCACAAGGTCAGCTTCATTTTCACTTTTGGAATTCAAAGCTCGGTGTTTCCGAGCTGCCCCCCACCACACACACATCACTTCTTTTGGGGCCGTGCACTACCTCAGAGTTTGGCATATGATGCTTCAAGATTTCTGGTCCAAATCAACAGACAGTCATATATTTTCATCAAGGATCCCTGGGGCAGGTATTTGAATTAGGTGGAGCAGGAGAAAAGCAAGGTGGAAACGGGACTCTTAAAATTAGAAACAGAGAAAATACTCTACAATTCAAAATATGTTTCTTCCACCCTTTTTATCCAAACCACTGAATCCCAGCAAGCCTGCCTCTCTGAACAGTCTGTCCCTCCTACCACGCTGAACACTTTCCACAAACACATCAACTTGATGCCCATCACAAGATCATCTTTGTATGTGCTATTCCCTTGGCCTGGAATTTTCTTCCCATTGCTGCTGGCAAAGTCTGCTCCTCTGTTCTCCCCAAGATTCAGCAGAAGCATTATCTTTTCAGGGCGTCTTCTCCATGGCCCATTCCTGACTGTCCTCCAAGTCATAACCATGTTGATTACTTCCCCAGTGTTTATCCCAAGGGGCCACTGGTATCTGAGGTGTGTACTTCCTTGTGGTCTGTTCCCCCATGAGAATGTAATTCCACAGGGGCCGGGGGAGAGAGGGCTCTCTGTGGTCTCTCCTCTGCTTCCCAGTCCCTAGTCCAGTGCCCAGTCTCTACTAGACCCCTGACGCACACACATGTTGCCTATTATGCGAATATTATGCCCTTGAACTTTAGAGTTCTCAGGCGGGGAGAAAAAGAACCCTGCTCTGCTCAAAACCAATGAAGGACTCAGATCCCTGAACATATGTAATAAGTGATGGGAGGTTAATCAATGGTGAGCATTCCTGGAAACTTTACAGGGAAGAGCAGATCCCATGTTGAACCCGTTCTTTTATTTTAACCTTTGCTTCCCACTGCTTTTGTTCACTAAAAGAATACTGTCCATACATAATGGCCTGCCTCGGGGAACCCCGCCTCTCTGCCTGAATGCTAAATGAAAATGCCTTTGTTTGGGATCCTGTCCACCAGTGGAAGGCTACTGGAAGGAAGAAATTAACACATCCTCTTCCTGAGGCTGGCCATTCCAGGAGATATCTGTAAGACTAATAGTCTTTTTTCCTTTACCTCCTCACCACTCCCATCTCTGTTCTATAAAAGAACCTGGCATCCAGACCCTGATAAGATGGTTATTTTGAGATATTAGTCTGCCATCTTCTCAGCCAACTGGCTTTTTTTTAACAGAGTTGTAGTCCTTGCCTCAACACCTTGTCTCTCTGTTAACTGGCCTGTCATGCAGGGAGTAGGGGCTTCCCAGGTGGCGCTAGTGGTAAAGAACTCACCTGCCAGTGCAGGAGACATAAAAGAAATGGTTTTGATTGGGAAGATCCTCTGGAGGAGGGCATGGCAACCCAGTCCAATATTCTTGCTTGGAGAATCCCACGGACAGAGGAGCCTGGCAGGCTACAGTCCATAGGATCTCAGAGAGTCAGACATAGCTGAAGCAGCATAGCACACACACAGGCAGGAAGTAGAGTGAGCTTGAGTTTGGTCACTGAAAGGCACATGGTAACTCAGACTATGGGCCTGAAGCCAGATGGAAGTGGGACCTTAGCCTTACCACTCACTAGCTCTGTGAACTTGGACACATTGTTGACTATGTGTGTCTATTTTCTCCTTCTGAAATGAGATTAATGAAAATTTTTACTTGAAGGTGTGTGTGTGTGTGTGTGTATGTGTGTGTGTGTGAGTGCATGCACACACATGTATGTGTGCTAAGTTGCATCCCACTCTTTATGACCCCAGTGGAATATAGCCTGCCAGTCTCCTCTGCCCATGGGATTTTCCAGGCAAGGATTTTGGAGTGGGGAGTTGCCATTTCCCCCTCCTGGGGTCTTCCTCATCCAGGGATCAAACCTGCATCTTCTGAGTCTCTTGCATTGGCAGGCAAATTCTTCACCGCTGTGCCACCTGGGAAGCTCCCTTGAAGGCACTGTCAAAATTAAACAAAATAATGGAACAAGCACTGGGCCTGGCACATAAGAAAGGTTCATTCATTGTGAGGCCACTATTAGCCATGAGGGTCTTTGAAAGATTGATCTTATGGCCCCAGCAGGAAGCTAACAGGGGATACCAATGGCCTTACAGACTCAAGATCACCTTTGTTAAATTTTCTGGCCCTCTCAAATAACACTTGGAAACTCTGAAGCCTGCCTCAACTATGGGTGAACTGCCCTTTCTTTCTGTAACTCTCCAAAACATTTCAAATGGGGCACTTAATTCTTGGGGTTTGATTTCCTGACTGCAGTAGAAATAGAAAATGCAAGTAAACACCATATTGGAAATCTGACTGTTCAATGAATCTCAGAATTCTTTTCTCATTTGTCATAGGCAAGGAAAAAAAAAAGAATGAGTTAAAGTTGTTTATAAGACAATCAAACTAAGATCCTTGAGAAGCAATTATTTTGGAGGAACTTCCCCTTCCCCCATTCTTTATGGCTTTACCATTTTCATACTGAAAGGTGTTTAACTGGAAATCATTTTTTTAAAGCAGCCGTCTCATAATCCTCTATAAAATCTCTCCCCGGCAATAGCAGTAGGAAGGTTTGTACAACTCATAATATAATGGGGAAGAAAATCGCCTCCTAACCCTTTGCTACTGATCTGCAAGAACATCCTAGGGAGAACTGGCTGCAAACGGTAATTGCATTACTCCACTCCTTGCGAATTCTGATCAACCAGAACCATCAATCCAGCTTAGAGACGTGGGTCTGCTGACTGTGACCAGCTCCACAGCCTTTTCACCTTGGACTCGGAAGCTGCAATGAGGCCAAAGCAGCTCTGAGTCAGACTTCCCCAAGAATTTAATGCTTGGCCAATGAGAAACATTCTCCAGGTACCCACCACTCACAGTTTTAAGCACTAGAGGGGTTTCCGTCAGTAAAATATCCAGGGGGTCAATATGAATGGTGGGGCTTCCCAGGAGGTACCAGTGGTAAGAACTCCTGCCAGTGCAGGAGACATAACAGATGTGGATTTGATTCCTGGGTGAAGAAGACCCCCTGGAGGAGGAAAGGGCAACCTACTCTAGAATTCTTTCCTGGAGAATCCCATGGATAGAGGAGTCTGGGGGTGGGGGGTGGGTACAGTCCATAGAGTCGCAAAGAGTCGCACACGTCTGAACCGACTGTGCAAGCAAACATAAATGATGCCGATTCCTGAAAGGCCTATCCATGTGGCCCAAGTAGACAAATGGCATACTCTCTCGTGATTCTGGAAAACACAAGGGTCCTCCTCAATGCTCACTGTAAGGTTCTTTCATCTTAATGCAGGAGACATGAGACCTCCATGAGGAGACCCCAGCTCTTCTCCACCACCAACCCCACCTCAGCTCTGCCTAGTAATTGGACTTTCAGATAACTGCATTTCCAGGACAACTGTAATAATTATAGGGAACGTGAGGGATTCAAGGGCTGATCAAGGAAAAGGTATGATCAGAACTTCCCTGGTAATTCAGTACTGAAGAATCCACTTTTCAACGCAGGGGACATGGGTTTGGTCCCTGGTTGGGGAACTAAGATCCCACATGCTGCAGAGCAACTAAGCCCACACATCACAATTGGAGAAGTCCGAGCTGCAACAAAGACCCAGCACAGTGCCCCCATCAAAAATAAAATTAAATTTTTTCTAAAAATTGGAAAAGACATGACCGAGAGAGACAGTCACCCACAACAAGCTCTGCTGAGGGAGCAGGGGGTGGGCACCTGGGTAGAGGTGTACAAGCGGGGCTTGCTCCTCACAGCAGGGACCGCCCGTCTTAGTCTGGAGGGGCTGCCATGACAAAGCTCCAAAGACTGGGCAGCTTAAACAGAGACACCTTTCTCAGTTCTGGAGGCTGGATGTCCAGATTAAGGTGCCAGCAGATCTGTTCTTATCACTTTCTAGATCCCTAACTTTATTTTCCCATTCAGAAACAGACACCTATGAGTCACACCTACTTCCTTTTCCCCTTCCGTTGTTGTTTGCTCTCTAAGTCATGCCCAACCTCATCAAAACCTGATTCCCTTCTGGAAGACTCATCTCCAAATACCATTGCTTTGGGGTTAGGGCTTCCAACACAGGAATTTAGGAGGCCCACAAATATTCAGCCCAAATGCTTTCCAGAGGTTTACATGGAGAGGTCCAGGAAAGGGAGAAGAGAGAGGGCAGCCATGAAAAGGTGGTATCTCTCAGCAGCACAGCAGGGGGGTGCTGGGCCCCAAACTTCAAAGCTGTAGCAATGTGGGCCCTTCTAACTACAAAGTCCTGTCTTACCAATGGGTGAAAGCTGCCTCCTGAGGTTTTGTGAGGCATGCAAAGCAGGCATGTTCCAAATGACTAAAATCTGCCTGTCGGGGCTATTTTTAAAGTAATTGGATACGTAAAAAATTGGGTTTGGCAACCGTGGAATTTTGAGCTAACAGATCCCAGCCAGCAGCGAAGAAATAAACAACCAAGAGGGGGCCAAACCCAGGGGCACGTAACAAGGATCCAATCCTGTTTTGAAGGCAGGAGAACAGACAGTGATCGACAGCAGAAGTGACCCACCCCCTGACTCTGAACAAAGAGAGTCAGCAGCGGGGGCTGCAACTTCAGGTGCCCACAAGGCCCAGGCAGGTGCCCCACCACCTCTGTCAACAGGACAGACAGGGGCCCCTTTAAGGAGAGATGGTTGACGTGGGAGGATGTGGAGCCAGTGTGGCCGGATCACCCAGGTTTTAAGAGACAGGGCTCCAGCTTCTATCCTTCATGCCAAGTCTCTGACAGGAAGAACGTCCCTGGGAAAGGGAATAAAGTGGTAAAGAAGGACTAAGGACTATGCACGCTAAGTCGCTTCAGTTGCATCCAACTCTTTGCAACAACATGGACTGTAGCCCACCAGGCTCCTCTGTCCATGGGATTTTCCAGGCAAGAATACTGGAGTGAACCACCATTCCCTTCCCCAGGGGATCTTCCCGACGCAGGAATCAAACCCATGGATTCTTTACCACTGAGTCAAGTGGTAAAGGGATTCATTAAATAAAGGGCTCAGTGGTAAACGATCGCCTGCCAATGTGTTAGACTCGAGTTCAATCACTGTGTTGGGAAAATTCCCTGGAGAAGGAAATGGCAACCCACTTCAGTATTCTTGCCTGGAAAATCCCATGGACTTAGGAGCCTGGCAGGCTACAATCCGTGGGGTCACAAAAGAGCCAGACATGACTGAGCAACTAAACAACAACTCTTCTAGGAAAACACTGACAAATACTATGAATTTCAAATATATAGTGAGGCTCACACAAAACACAAAACTCTTCCCAGGCCACTTACAGCCTGCAGCAGCCAGTTTCAGACCTCTGAGTCTGACTCAAAAGGCAGATAACAAACACATCTTCCATATGGGCACAAGTGGGCATCAGAAGGAAAGTCAGCACCAGCACCAACCAAGTAAGAGGCTAGATTCTCCTACAATTTTTCTCAGCTGCTTATTTTTAAATTTTCTTAATGTGGTGAAATATACATAAAATTTACCTTTTAACCATTTAAAATCTACAATTCAGTGGCACTTAATGCTTTCATAATATGGTGCAATGGTCACCTCTCTCCTTTTCCACACTTTTTTCATCCTCCCAAACAAAATCCTGTCCCCATTAAATAAGAACTTGCCATTCCCTTCCTCCACCCACAGCCCCTGGCAAGCAAATTCTATTTTTCTCTCTGAATATGACTACAAGGAAATGGCAACTCACTTCAGTATTCTTGCCTGGAAAATTCCATGAACAGAGGAGCCTGGTAGGCTACAATCCATGGGGTCACAAAGAGTTGGACACTACTTAGCGACTAAACAACAATGTATCACATATAAGTGGAATCATACGGTATTTATCTTTTTGTGCCTGGTTTCTTTCACTTAGTATCATGTTTTTAAGGTTCATCCATGTAATAGAAGATGTCAGATCTTCATCTTTTTATGACTGAATAATGCTCCATTGTACAGATGAACCACATCTTCCTATCCATTTATTTATCACTAGACATTCAGGCTGTCTCTACCTTTGGGCTATGGTAAATAATGCTACAATTAACACTGGTGTAAAAGTATCTGCTGCACTTTCTACTTTTGTTTCCTTGTGGTAGATACACAGAAGCAGTAATTCTATCAGTAGCTTTTTGAGGAATTACCAAAATTTTACAGTTTCAAATTACCTCCCTAAGTTAAAGCAAAGATTTTTCCTATAGTGTGTTCCTAACTTTAATATTCTCTAGAGAGTAGCAGTGGTTTATATATTTCCAATATTTTTATGGGTAGCTGAAAAATAGTTTTTTCTCACTGTGTTATTTCAGTATTTTTAACTAATTTTCATCTATTTAACCCACAGTCTATTGGGAGTAGCTTTGGCACTTTAATCAGAAAAAAAAAAATATTTTTTTTCTACACACACACACACACACAGATCACATTCTGCAACCCCGCAGAGCAAATGACAAAGGCCCCATGGTCTTCTCTTCCCATTAACTGGGAAGATAGAATTACTCTTCCCCTTTCAATGAGGGGGGAGCCAGTGAGCCCCTGGGGTGCTGACTCAGCACATCAGCCCTCTCCCTTCCCCACCGTCAGTCATTAAGGGGAAAGGGGATACCTCAAGAAACACAGACTCAGCATAACGTAAGCACGACAAATAGCCAGTGAAAGAAGGTGGCTTCAAGGCAGAGTATGTCTTCAGAGATGAACTCAAATGAGAAAATGATGAAAACAGCAAAGAAAGGCATTAAGGGATTCATAACATTCGTTTGTTCATTCAAGAGCCCCTGGTGCATAGAAAATCCTTTAAAACTGTGTGTGTATGCATGCCTGTGTGTGTACGTTTGATCGCCCTTGGACACCAGGCCCTCAGAGAAGTACTGAAGATACACAAATCATTAAGGAATCTTCCCCAATATCAGGGAGCTCACAGAGCAGAGGAAGCAGTCAAATAAGCAAAATACATGAAAAAATAGCCCAGGCATTCGCTGAGCTCTAGCTCTGTCCCAGGCATTACTCAGGGGTTGCCTTCTGTCATCCCACAGTCAACCTATAGAGACAGGAACTGTTAACAGGCTTCCCCAGGGGCTCAACAGTAAAGAATCTGCCTGCCAATGCAAAAGCCACAAGAGATGAGGGTTTAACCCCTGGGTCAGGAAGATCCCCTGGAGAAGGAAATGGCAAGTTACGCCAGTATTCTTGCCTGGAAGAGTCCCTGGACAGAGGAACCTGGTGGGCTACAGTCCATGGGGTCACAGAGAGTCAGACATGACTGAGCATGCACAGGCTGAGAGGACTCAGACTTCCAGGAACAACATGAACACTTCTGATCAGACCCTGGTTCCTAAACACTGTTAAACAAAAGGAACAAGAGTTTATTGAAGAAGGGAGAGATTCTGGGCGCAGGTCAGAGAAAACAAAAGATGAGCCTGGAGCAACGTATGGTGCCACAAATTTAAGAAGTGCTCAAAAAGGGGAGTATAATTTAAAGGGCATAAGAATCAAATGGAAGGAGCTCCTCAGAGCAAACCTGGAATACTGCGAGCAACAGAAATGATGACAAAATCAGATTATAACCTAACAGAAAAGAAACATTCTAGAGTTATTGTGTGTGTTATTATCACACACGATATAGATGTGAGAGTTGTACTATAAAGAAAGCTGAGTGCCAAAGAATTGATGCTTTTGAACTGTGGTATTGGAGAAGACTCTTGAGAGTCCCTTGGACTGCAAGGAGATCCAACCAGTCCATCCTAAAGGAGATCAGTCCTGGGTGTTCATTGGAAGGACTGAAGTTGAAGGTGAAACGCCAATACTTTGGCCACCTGATGCAAACAGCTGACTCATTTGAAAAGACCCTGATGCTGAGAAACATTGAGGGAAGGAGGAGAAGGGGATGACAGAGGATGAGATGGTTGGATGGCCATCACCGACTCAATGGATATGAGTTTGGGTGGACTCTGGGAGTTGGTGATAGACAGGGAGGCCTGGCATGCTGTGGTTCATGGGGTCAAAGAGTCAGACACGACTGAGCGACTGAACTGAACTGAACAATGATATAAACAACTAAATAATAGAATAAATGGAGAAGAAAGGAAAACGCCTCCTTATAGAAGAGTTCCAATTAATACATGGAAAAGGGTTGACAGAAACAGACAATCACCGTTTTTACTACTAAAGTAATAAATTAGTGTGCTCTTAAGCACAAAAGGAAAACAGTAAACTTTCAGGGAAGAAGCCTGGCAGATGCCTTGTCAGCCAAGTGACGAAGGGAACTAGCACCAGTAATTGGAGAAGGAAATGGCACCCCACTCCAGTACGCTTGCCTAGAGAATCCTGTGGACAGAGGAGCCTGGTGGGCTGCCACCTATGGGGTCGCACAGAGTCGGACATGACTGAAGTGACTTAGCAGCAGCAGCAGCAGCAGCAGTAATAGGATACAAAGATCTCATGTGTCCTGACCCTTAGAAGGACTCAGCACTTTAGGCATCCTTTCTAACCATAGGTAATTTCAGTCTAATCAGAGGCAAAGGGCAGACAACCCTAAACTGAGGGGTATTATACCAAAAAATAAAAAAGACAACACTCTTCAATAATGCCAAACCCATGCAAGATATAAACAAACAAACCTGAGAAGCTTCCACAGATTGGAGGAAACTAAGATGATATGCTGGGAGAAATATCAATAACCTCAGATATGCAGATGACACCACCCTTATGGCAGAAAGTGAAGAGGAGCTAAAAAGCTGAGTGCAAGGAGATCCAACCAGTCCATTCTGAAGGAGATCAACCCTGGGATTTCTTTGGAAGAAATGATGCTAAAGCTGAAGCTCCAGTACTTTGGCCACCTCATGTGAAGAGTTGACTCATTGGAAAAGACTCTGACGCTGGGAGGGATTGGGGGCAGGAGAAGAAGGGGACGACCGAGGATGAGATGGCTGGATGGCATCACGGACTCGGTGGACGTGAGTCTGAGTGAACTCCGGGAGATGGTGATGGACAGGGAGGCCTGGCGTGCCACGATTCATGGGGTCGCAAAGAGTCAGACACGACTGAGCAACTGAACTGAACTGGACTGAAGATGATATGACAATTAAATAAAATGTGGATAATAAATTGAATCCTAGGAGAGTACATGAGTTACAGGACAAAAGTAAAAACTGGTTTAAAAAAAAATCCTAGGCTTAAGACTTCACCTTCCAAAGCAGGGGTTGCGAGTTTTATCCCTGATCAGAAAGCTAAGATTCCACATGCCTCAGGGCCAAAAAGCACAAAAGGTAAAAACAGAAGCAATATTGTAACAAATTCAATAAAGACTTTAAAAATGGTCCACACCAAAAAAAAAAAGAATCCAATTGTAAAATGACCTATGAGAGAACAAATTTACTCACCATCAGGCCATCCTTTAAGGACACAAACGTCCTTCTTTGTGCGTATCAGAGAAGCTGAAGGAAGGACAAAAAGTGATGAGTACATACCTATCCAGAGATTGACAGTGAGGAAGAATGGTAAATCAAGACTTTCTCCCCAGGTGGCAGTAGTTTGAATACAGCCAAGCTTAGTCCTAAGTGAAATCTCTTTGGCAGAAACCTGCTCTATTTAGAACAGCTGGATATCAACCCAAGGTTTTCAGATCCTCATAATAAAATGTCATTATTATGCTGGTGGTGATGCAGTTTTCTCTGGGACAGGAGCAAAGGAGAATGGCCTGGCGGTGGCATAATAGATGTTAAGAGTAGCAGAGACTGTGGCCTGTCTGACTCCTTTGAATCAATTCAAGACAACAAACATTTCTAGAGTACACATTACATGCAAGGCACCACGTCCCTCCCATACTCCAAATGGGGGTGAAACCCAAGGTTCAGCTTCAATTTCTGCTTTCCTCCTTTCTCTTACCCTTACTGGGTCATTAGAACTGCTTTCCACTGTAAGTAACAGAAAACATGACTTCAGGGCTTCAATACCAATAAATCCGTAGCCAGGCAGTTTCTGCCCTTGCTTTGTTGGCTAGACAATGTCAAGACTGTCTCCATGATGTTGCTGACCTCTTTATCGTGACTGCAAGAAGGATGGCACAGTACATGTCAACAAATGAATCCACACGAGAGCCAGGAAGATGGGCAAGGAAGCAGTCCCCGTGCTTCTGTCTCTTTTTTTCACAAATATGTAAGCTTCTCAAAACGTTCTGCCTCCAGCACATTTCCTATTGTCTCTGTGGCCAGGTTGGTCCTGAATCCTCACTCTCTTGTAATAGCATTAAAAAAAAATCACAAGCCAACCATGGCTTCAGGCTTCCCAGGTGGCTCAGGGGTTAAGAATCTGCCTGCCAATGCAGCAGATGCCAGTTCGATCCCTGGGTGAGGAAGATCCTCTGGAGAAGGAAATGGCAACCCACTCCAGCATTCTTGCCTGGAGAATCCCATGGATAGAGATGCCTGGAGGGCTGCAGTCCATGGGGTCGCACAGAGTCAGACACAACTGAGCGACTAAACAACAGAACCAGGCTCCACGACGAGCACGCTCACATCTGACCTTAAGTCTTGCCAAACAGTGAAGGCGCTCTACTCAATGGATTGTTAGGGAATGTGGAGTGAGCAGAAGCTTACAACATGCTTTCACAGCTGGCCTTGCCCTCTTGGCCTTAGGTCATCCACCATGAGAAGAACATAGCCCAGGAAGTCTCTAGTTCAAGGAAGATGAAAGACATCTCAGGAAGGTCTAGACTCAACATGCAGTTTGGAATCTGCAACTCAATGTGGACCAGTCAAATGGCACTTGTATCACTGTGGACCCACAGATCCATCAGAAGGAAAAACATACTCATATGAGCCACTGTGTCTTAGCATCACTTGTTACACAGCACTATGATGTTAAGAACTGACTGATACATTTTTCACTGGCTGGAATTTTGTCCCATGGCTTCTCCAAGCCCCAAAGGAGATTAAAAAAGCAAGCAACAGAAACTAAAAGAACTGGTAGCAGAAAACTGTCAGCCACACTTTCTGATTCAAATTTTCATTCTACACAGATTTCCACGGCAGCAAACCCTGCTTTGGTCTCTCAGATATCAGCTGTATAGCTTCCAAACACCCACTAAGCATTTTGCTTTGCTCTGTGCTGCCTTCATCTCAAACTCTGAGCACACAAAACTGACTTAACTCCATCTCTCACCTCAAAACTTACTCCCCACATGAGCTGCTTAACACACCTTTATTATGACAGTGATGAACACTCACCATCTCAAGGTTAACTCTGATTTCTTTATTTGAATTCACATTTGGGATAAACATTATAAATAGCATTTATTATATTCATTTATTGAGCACTTGTAAGATTTCAGGCAATGTCCTCAATGCTTTGCATGTGTTATCTCTTGTTATCCATACAGGATAAGATTGGGAAGCACATATAATTAATTCTCATCCTCACGATAATGAAGAATTCAAAGCTAAATTTTCACCATGGAACTGTTGGCAGAATCAGAACACGCCACATATTGAATTCAAAACCGCTTCCTCTTTAAGCCCAGTATACTATGTGAACTATTTCATTGAATCCATACATTAAGTACCTATGTTGATACATAATCATGCCTTTAGCAAATGTCTCTCAATTCCAAACCACTTGTCCCCTGGGCCAGATATTTTATGTATATTATTCCAATCAACTCATACTTTTACCCTCTTTTTTCAAATCACTAGAAGTTGAGAGATCAGATTACAGATTCTATAATAATCACACTCCAGGTGTATGTCACTTAATTTTTAAGCCACTGCCAATAAACAATCAAAAAGGCCTTCCTTTCTCATTTCCTCTCATCTTAAATCATTTTGTCCCCAAATTTAACTCAGTATAAGACTGCCTCCCTCATCACATTTTTCTCCTGCCCTGTCACCACCCATGTCTGATATTAGAAACGTCCAACATTTTTAGGAGGAACATCATTCAAAGCCACGGTCATGAGGCTTTCCCTACACCTGCCCAGGGACAATCCCTATGAGGAGATACAATTACATACCTAACATCTTTCAAGAAATCCACTGACAAGGTGGGTGGAAGTGGAGTGTAAAAGAACTTTTTCAGGAACTCCTTAATGCAAAACTTTTTGATGGTTTCATAGGCCACTCTGCCTATCAGATCACAATTTCTTATTCAAGGACCGCAAAGAGACAAATCAATTCCAGTTTATCCCAAATCAGTTCTAGCAAGACTGGACTTTCGATTGAGCCTGGAGCAAGGACAGCTGTCCCACGGCTGGCCCAAGGCCTCTCAGCCATGGTCGGTGTGTACACCAGACTCATCAGTGAGGATTATGAACAGCATGCTGGTGTTGCTATCTCTATTAAGGAGATGCCCACAAGTTCTCCCCACCCATCTTTTTAGGGCACATTCCACTTCATAACTCTAGCATGACACCTGACCTTCACGTCCCAGCCCCATATAATGCACAGGAATCTCTTGTCTCCTCAGAACCTCAATAAACAGGCTGGGCATTATTATGACTGGCTTGAAACAGCAAAACTCATGCTACGTGTGTTTTCTCTTTTTGTCTTAGATCAGAATTTTGCAGACTCAGAACCATGGCCTCTGACAGCAGATAATTCTGGGTTGGGAGGGGTGGTCCAGCGCTCTGCACTATGTTGGGCAGCGTCTCTGACCTCTATCCACTAGATGTCAGCAGCACCATGACCCTAGCTGTGACAACCAAGGATCTCTCCAGATGCTGCCAAAGGTGGGCCCTCTTGGTGGGCAGAACTGCCCGCCTCCCCGCCTCCACTGGGAACCGTCACTCTACGCCACACAATTCTCAGGACTGAGATGACTCCCAACTCTCCTCATTCACATCAGCAGCAGAGTGTCATTCATGGCAGAGGTACTCAGCATTATGGGGGATTGATTTCACATTTTCATGGATCCATCTTAATTGGAGGGTTTTGTTTTTTGAAACAGCCCAGCAGGTAGTTGTTTTAATCTGCCATTAAGTCCACACCATTTCCTAAATGACTGCTTAAAAATGCATACTGCTTAGGCATCAATTTGTTTGTGTAGGATACAGGATTCTGCTTCTCCTAATAGGATCATCTTCTGAAAAGGCAACCTTTTATTTTCTTTAGTGCCTACCTAGGATTCCATGTTATTCTCTAGAAGTCATCAATTTCCAGGGAGGTTATTTATGAAGCTGTGGAGAATTGTGATGATGCTGCAAAGAAGTCACACTGACCTACAGAGAATGAACCAGAACACCAGAGAGCTGTTAAGAATAATGGATTAAAAAAATAACAGTAATAATAATAATAATGAAGAGAATAGAGGGAAAAAATCAGTGAAAAATCTGTTCTGATCATCTGTTAAATACAACCTTCTATAAACAGCAGACATGCTTATTATAGATAAAATATTTATGCTTTTAAAAGATTTTGTTTTATAAAAAGTCATGAGGTCATTTATTCCATGTGTGATATCAACATTAGCTTGAGAACATCAAAACTGTATTATTAGGAACCCAAGGTACACAAAAAAATGATTGCTAAATGTAAAGGGTAGAATCATATGACTTTGTGAGGGGAAAAGCTCTATATCTGGATCAACTGAACAAGAGTGCTAGTCTCCTTTATTTTTTTTTAATTTATATAAAAACCTGTTTGATGTAAAATTGAAGAAAAGAATGTAAGTTATCCCTAAGCCAACTTTTTAAACTAAAATGTTGTACAAAGATTCCAGTGGCATTTCAGCTAACCTTAAATTTTAATAATACTGATAAAATATTCTACTATCCCCAGCCAAGTAATTTTTTATCTTTAATTGGTAAGCCCTCATTTATTATTTCTAAAGCATAAAAATTCTAATATCTAGGATTTATAACTTACCCAGGCAATCGTGGCTGCAAATGTATTTTTAAGTGCACTCAAAAATAGAGAAAGCAAATGAACACTAGGGAAATTTAAGTTTGGACTACAATGAAAGAAGAAATTTTTTTTACAACAAATATATCATCGACTAACTATATTATGCCTCATCCGTTAAAAAACATCCTTTGGCAACCCCTGGGGTGATAAGAAAGGCTTTTCGTGGAATGAGAAGATGAAATTAAGTTGGTAGAGAAGATTCAGGCCTTCCCAACATGGAATTAGCAGAGATCATTTCAAAATTGACAGAAGAGCAAAATCTGAACTATAGTGTGAAGATCCAGTGAAATATAAATATTATATATCGATCCACAGATGGTCAACACATGCTTTTTTGCTGCAGGCATTTTTATTCATAAAATAAGCTTTACTCAAATATTAAAGGAGAAAGGGGCAAGGAACTTGCAGAAAACAAAAAGCACCGTTCAGAAAACGCCCACACAGATGCTGACACACGGGCTTTGCCACCTGGTGAAACTGCCAGGACAGACCATATCCCTGTGACAGGGGAAATCGAGTTTCATGTCTAACCTACTGTATTTAGCTGAATAATGGCCACCCAAAGCTTTCAGGTCCTATTCCCTGTAGACCATAAATGCTACTTTATATGGGGAAAAAAGGTCTTTGCAGATATGATTAAGGATTAACAAAAAGCACCGTTCAGAAAATGCCCACACAGATGCTGACACACGGGCTTTGCCACCTGGTGAAACTGCCAGGACAGACCATATCCCTGTGACAGGGGAAATCGAGTTTCATGTCTAACCTACTGTATTTAGCTGAATAATGGCCACCCAAAGCTTTCAGGTCCTATTCCCTGTAGACCATAAATGCTACTTTATATGGGGAAAAAAGGTCTTTGCAGATATGATTAAGGATCCTTAGACAGGGAGATATTATTCTGAGTTAGGGTCCTAAATCCAAAGACAAGTGTCCTTCAAAGAGAGAGGCGGAGGGATATGTGGCAGATTCAGAGAAGGCTGTCATGGGAAGAAGGAGGCATAAATTGGGGTCATGGGAAGAAGGAGGCATAAACTGGAGGTGACTATAAGCTAACAAAGGTCAGCGGCCACCGGAAACTGGGAAACGCAAAGAGCGCCCCCCTATAGGAAGCAGGTTCTGCCAGTAAGGCTGATTTTGGGAGCTGAATATCCTGTCTACTAGAACAGTGAGAGAATAAATTTCTATTGGATTAAGTCACCAAGTTTGTGATTACTTGATGCAGCAGCGACAGGAACCTAACAAAGCCACCATATTTCGAGTCCTCCTTTCTATTTCATCCCAGACTTCACTAAAAAGTGAGTGCAAGTTGCTCAGTCGTGTCCGACTCTTTGTGACCCCATGGACTATACAGTCCAGAGAATTCTCCAGGCCAGAATACTGGAGTAGGTAGCCTTTCCCTTCTCCAGGGGATCTTCCCAACCCAGGGATCAAACCCAGATCTCCGACATTACAGGTGGATTTTTTACCAGCTGAGATACATGGGAAGCCTGAGAACACTGAGGTGGGTAGTCTATCCCTTCTCCAGCGGATCTTCCCGACTCAGGAATCGAACCGGGGTCTCCTGCATTGCAGGTGGATTCTTTACCAACTGAGCTATCGGGGAAGCCCTACTGAATAATAATACTGGCAATGATAACAACCCAGGACAGCACACCACTTCCTAGCAGGTGTTAGTGTTTACTATCTGATAGCCCCTACCACATCTTTAGTCCTCACACTATCACCATATTTCAGGTGTTAGGATGTCCACTGCACGGAAGAAACACTGGTCCTTTGTCACATGGGCATCAGATGGCAGACCTGTCGCTAGAACTCAGAGAACTGGCTCCAGGGTACTCTCCCATAACCATTCTGTGACACGGCCCCCTGTACAAGTCTGTATCACAAAGAGCAAAACCTTTGGTCTGCAAAAGGACAGATGTTGTATACTGCATTAAATTCATGGGCCATTCATACCATACTGCATCCTTAGACATTAAGAAATAACAGGTAGACTTCCCTGGTGGTACAGTGGATAAGAGTCTGCCTGCCAATACAGCGGACATGGGTTAGATCCCTGATCCAGGAAGATTCCACATGCTGCAGAGCAGCTAAGCCTGAATGCCGTGACTCCTGGGCCTGTGCATCCTGGAGCCCAAACTCTGCAACAAGAAAAGCCACCACCACGAGAAGCTCACTTATCAAAACTAGAGAACGCCTGCAGCCAGCAATGAAGACCGGGCGCAACCAAAGGCTTTTTAAATTTTAGAAAAAAAAGAATTTTTTTAAGTTGTTTTGGTCACTCTCTCCACTTGATTCTTTCTGATACATTAAATCTTTATATCATGAATGAGTCTATTAATTTCCACCATAATTCATAGAAAAATAGTACCTGCGTGTAACATCAAGAGCTGAAGTCTTTTTCAGGCCTATTCCTAACTGATAAGGCAAGTAAATCAATGTTTTAAGAGATAAATATTGCTAAAACTCTGACTGGAAGTCTACTGAAAGTGACGCTTAGTCGTTCAGTCAAGCCCAACTCTTTGCAACCCTATGGACATAGGAGCCTGCCAGGCTCCTCTGTCCATGAGATTTCCCAGGCAAGAATACTGGAGTGGGTTGCCATGCCCCTCTCCAGGGGATTTTCCCAACCCAGGGACTGAACCCAGGTCTCCTCCATTGCAGGCACACTCCTTCCTGTCTGAGCCACCAGGGAAGCCCATACCTTGAACCAATTATTTTACTTTTGAAAGCTTTTCCAAAGGAAGTGGAGATGGGCTCAACGATCTCTGTTCAAGAATTTTCACTGCAACTTTTAACAATTAAAAAGAAAACTAAAATAATATCAGTATATAACTGATGGAGAACAGTAAGTACAATGGCACACCCCAATCTTGGGCTCCTATGGACCATTAAGTTTACCTTCCTGAAGAATATTTAATGACGTGGAAGAAAATGATCATCATAAAATGTCAAGTGAGAACAGCAAGGCACAGTAATATATATAGTTTGAGCCCAATTAAATAAATACATGAGTACTCACATATACATGGAAAAAATAAATACAAATGGAACCTACCAGAATGGTGCTAGCAAGTATCCAAAACAGTAAGAGTTTTACAAGGGAATTTATTTTTTTTAATTTTTTTTCTTTGTTCCTTCACAAGAATATATTATTTTACCAACAGAAGAAAGGCATGCACACACACAAAAAAAGACAAGGTTAGTGAAAATAACCACTGAAGTTTAGTAACATTTATCTGCCCATTTCTAAAAGAACTTAATTTTTTTGATTTGTCTTTGTTTTGCTTCTTACATCAGCATGCCAACAGTCCCTTCCCCAGGATGCTAGTTTAAAATAGGCTAGGATGGTATTACATTTAACTCCATAAAAGTGAAATCTGTGAAAATTCTGATAAATAAACCTCTGACTTTTTTTTCCCCCTTCTGAGCTAAGAATATGTCACAGTTTGAATCATGGTATTTGTAAAAGGTGCCATGTACCTTCCAGCCACAGATGAATCACGCATTACAAATGGCTTATGTTTAAAACAAATGATCAGCTTAAACATCCCTGCCTGCCACCAGGTCCGAGCAGACACAGTATATATTTTCTCCATCATGTTAACTTAAGAATGGAGCTTGGTTCCAAATGGGCTTTGAGTAAGTAAGGTAAGACACAGGTAAAAGGAATGACGGGCTTTTCCATTTCACCCAAGCAAAACCACCATCTTCTTCCTGGTTTCTGGATTTCTTCCCTCAGCAGATAAAATGGAAAGGGGAGTCGTTTAGGCAACAGAAACTTGAGGGCTATTTGCCTAATGGGAAACGATAATAACAATCTACTGCCCAATAAACAGTTTTTTTGCATCTGATTCCTTTCACACAGCAAAATGTGTGCATCACGTGTTTTGAGGTCCAAAAGCTGAGTTTTTGGTATCGTACCGAGGGTGGAGAGGGTGAAGAGGAACCATCCAGGTTCAAAAGGAATGGTTCTCCCAATTTAGGACCCAGCAGAGAAGGGAGAGGCAGTAAGGAGGTCTGGGATTCCTATCTCTTTAAGAATTTTCCACAGTTTGTTGTGATCCACACAGTCAAAGGCTTTCCTGTAGTTAATGAAGCGGAAGTAGATGTTTTCCTGGAATTCCCTTGCTTTTCCTATGATCCAGTGGATGTTGGCAATCTGATCTCTGGTCCCTCTGCCTTTTCTAAAGGCCGTTTGTATATCTGGAAGTTCTCAGTTCACATACTGTTGAAGCCTAGCTTGAGGGATTTTGAGCATTATCTTGCAGTGTGCGAAATGAGCGCAATGGTAGTTTGAACAACCTTTGGCGTTGTCTTTCTTTGGGACTGAAATGGAAAGTGACCTTTTCCAGAAAGGGGGAAGTTCACTTACAAATAAAAACACTGCGGCAGTGTGCCCAACCTGGCGCCCTATAGTAAGATGCTCTCCCCTCCATCTCCAGTCAGAAGAGGGAACTGAGGCCCAAATAGTTTGTATATCTGGAAGTTCTCAGTTCACATACTGTTGAAGCCTAGCTTGAGGGATTTTGAGCATTATCTTGTAGTGTGCGAAATGAGCGCAATGGTAGTTTGAACAACCTTTGGCGTTGTCTTTCTTTGGGATTGAAATGGAAAGTGACCTTTTCCAGAAAGGGGGAAGTTCACTTACAAATAAAAACACTGTGGCAGTGTGCCCAACCTGGCGCCCTATAGTAAGATGCTCTCCCCTCCATCTCCAGTCAGAAGAGGGAACTGAGGCCCAAAGGACGGGAGTAACTCAAGGCCACCACACGGGTAACGGGCAGAAACAAGATGCAACCCAGAGGCTTCAGCCCTCGGGTCTCCACTCTTGGGCCGTAGGACTTGGGGTCACCAGGAGCCTTCTACAGAGTGCTCGCTCCCATATTTGTGACACGATTCTTGGCCTGCTGAGAACCACGATGTCCCTTTCCTCCTAAACTAGCAGCCAATCAACTTCACCCCCCTCTGCACTTCAATATCCTTCATCGCCCAACAAAGGCTAGCACACCCTGATTGCTTATAACAACAGTTACTAAGAACCAGGGTCTCCAAGTCCCTGAACACACTAAGATGCTTGCACAGAAAGACCTCCCGTTACTTCCTACTAAAAGAATAAGTGACCACAAGTCACTTCCAAAGTCAACTCAGAACACAAGACTCGGAAAGGACGGACCTAGTCTAGGCAGTAACCCAAGTTCGTGTGCCTGATGCACAGTGAAACTGAAACATCTGAGTTTGGAGCTGAGAAAGGTTTACTGCAAGGCCACGCAAGGAGAAGGGTGGCTCGTGCCCTCAACAGCCTTGAGCTCCCTGAAGGGTTTCCACGAAGCACTTTTAAAACCCAGATGAGGAAGAGGGGGGCGGTGGTCACAGGGTCTGTGATCACCTTATGCATGGTTCACTGATGGTGAGATACCAGGGTGCTGTCACTGGGGTTAACGTTATCAGGCCTTAGGCTCCTGGAGGCCTGGGGCTCTGTGCTCAGGTTCATCAAGACGTTAACAACTTCCATGGGGTTGGGGGACGGGGTGGTTCACATCTGTAAAACAGCTGGGAAAATGTGCCTCAAATACTGTTACCTAGGCACTTCAGAGAGGAGCTAAAGCAGAGGATGTGGGGGAAGACCTGTCCCCAGAAAGGCCCCATAGGGTCCTGCTTGGTTACATAGGAACTGGGATACCCTCTAAGATGAAAGGGGGAGAAGGGGGCAACAGAGGATGAGACAGTTGGATGGCATCAGCGAATCAATGAACATGAGTTTGAGCAAGCTCTGGGAGATGGTGAAGGACGGGGAAGTCTGGCGCACTGCGGTCCATGGGGCCGCAAAGAGTAGGACGTGACTGAGTGACTGAACACCGCTCCCAAGCCTTCCACACACCCTTTCCTGCCTAAAGAGGGCTCCTAGATCCGAAATGATGCTAACTTACACCCCCTGCCTATCCAGATGAAGATTCACACATGTTTTCCTATTGACCATGAGGATAAATAAGGAAAAGAGAAAGGAACTCCTTTTCCATGGAAGTAAAAGAGAAGATTTGTTTTGAATAGTCCCTTAAATTAGGGCAAACTCTTTGAGAAAGAGGAAGGAGGCACCACATTGGGTTAGAGTTTGCTTTGTTTTTATGTGTTGTCTGGATCTGTTCTTGTTATTTTCATTTTTGAGGTGAAACGTACATAACATAAAATTAACTAAATTTAAGTTAACAAGTCGGTGAGATTCAGTACCTTCACAACATTGCACAGTTCTTACTCTGTGCCTGAGTGCTGTCGCTTCAGCCGTGTCCAACTCTGTTACCACTCACACCACCTGGGAGGTCCCTACCCCCCACCTCCCCCTAGTTCCAAACATGGTCAGCACCCCAAAAGCAAACCACAAACCCTGTAGGGAGTCCCTCCCCGTTTCCCCCTCTACTAGACCTTGGCAACCACTGATCTGCATTTGCCTGTATGGATTTATCTATTCTAGATGTTTCATCTCAATGGAGTCATACACTGAAGTTGACTAGGTTGATTAGGTTGGCCAAAAAGTTCAGGATTTTTCATAACATCTTATGGAAAAATCTGAACGAATATTTTGGACAACCCGATACTTAAAACAACTGTGGGGGCACTCAGAACTAACCCTTCCATGCCTACGCAGGCCACAGAACCAAACCAGATGCCAGTGGTTAGGGTTCCCATAGCCCATTCGCAGATACCATCGTGGAATCATCTATAGTCCAGGGAACAGCAAGCCAAAAAGCAGACCAACCCTACAGTTCAACTCAAAACAAACGAAAAATGGTGGACCCCCTGAACACTGACTATGGCCGATTTCCATTTTGACTCAAACCAACGGATTTTTCCATTCTTCCAGATGAGTGCTGGCTAATGAGAAAAGCCAAATGGGTTAAACCAAATTTTCTTTTTTGTAAATTCTGAAATATACCGCCCACCAGAGTCATACAACGCGACAGACTCTCAGCCAGATGGAGAAACATTCTCTGCCTAGTGAAGAACCAGGAACCCGCCTACCCAGTCCATCCTCTGTTGATTTAAATCATGTCCTAGGAGAACCACAGAATGTGGCTTACAGAATGCAGTCCAAACCCCCTTCCCCGCCGCACACCACATCCCTCCTGATTATTTACCACGTATCTGGGAAGAGGGCTATTAGTACTCCTGGAAGCTCCTCCACCTCCTCTACTTAGGAATTTTCCAGGAAATGTTTGCATGAGAATCACCTGAGTGAGTGAAATGGGTGCTTGGACTCCAGCCCTGATTCTGGTCTCCAGGACTGAGTTGGTATCTCAGCACCTATATCTGCAGTTGAGTGTCTGAAGGATTGACTCGCCAGTGGAACTGGATGCCGGAGCTCTCTCAAAGGTGTGCAGAGACAGAGAACAGGGGAGACCCGGACCGCCTCCGGCAGCAGAAACACCAGACTTGAGCAGCTCTTCTGCCGGATGGATGTTTCTATAGTTAATTGCTCTTGACTCAGAATCATCCCAGAGTTCAAGTTACAAGGAGCTCAAAAGGTGCTCCGTGCTAACCTTGAACCTGCATCTCCTGCAGGTAGGGTTAGAGAGACAAAGCTAATTTGGGAGGCTGTGCAAGTGGGCATGGACAGAGGGGGCAAGGGGAGGCTTCCTGGGCTTGGGGGCTTGCAGGTTCAGGGGAGAGAGGGCCGCAGGGCTCAGAGGCAGGTGGCCGCATTTCTATTCCTGGTTCATTCAAGAGGTGCACCGTGACCTTGGGCCTGTCACACTTCCCCAGCACCACGGCCTCTCCATCTGTGAACTAAAGGCACCAGTGTCCCTCACACAGGCACTCCCGGAGCGAAGAAGATTAATGAGGTGAGGTTCACAAAGTGTGTAGAATGCCAGGCAATGACCAAGGGCAGCAAGGGCACAGAGTAACTGGTGGCCACCCTCCCTCCCCGCCACATGCACACACAGACACACTTCTCTTGCCTTTGAAAAATGGCACAAACTCTCTGATCCCAGTAAGGTCTGCAGACCAGCAGCAGGTGCGGCACCACGTGGGAGTTTGTCAGAAACGCAGAGTCTGGGCTTCCATGGTGGGCCAGCGGCTAAGACTCTATGCTCCCAGGACAGGGAGCCAGGTTCCATCCCCAGCTGGGGACCTGGATCCCACAGGGCACAACTAAGAGTTTGCTTGCTGCAACTAAGGATCCCAAGTGTCACAACTAAGGCCTGGCACAGCCAAATAAATAATAAATATTTTTTTAAAAAGAAAGAGATGTAGAGTCTTTGGCTCATTCAGACCTGTTGAACCAGATGCATGGGGGTGGGGTCCATCACCCACGTGGTTATTCCCTCCAGGGGAAGAGAGAGTTTGCTAAAGTTCCTAGCAATGTCAATCGGCAAGACAGCTGTGAACAAGCTGGGTAAGTCCCAAATTTCCAAGGAGCTCACATTCCAGTGCTGGATGGGGGGACAGAAAATAATAAAAAAGAATTTTGGAGAGTGCTAAGTTCAATGGAGAACAGAGCTCAAAGAGATGGTAGCAGGCATCACCGACTCAATGGACATGAATTTGAGCAAACTCTGGGAGACAGTGGAGGGCAGAGGAGCCTGGCGTGCTGCAGCCCATGGGGTTGCAAAGAGTCAAACACGACTTAGTGACTCAACAACAACAAGAGGGCTTCCCTGATGGCTTAGTGGCAGGGAATAGCCTGCCAATGCAGGAGACACTGGTTCAATCCCTGGTCCAGGAAGATCCCACATGCTGCGGGGCAGCTAAGCACATGTGCAACAACTGTTGAGCCTGGGCTCTAAAGCCCCAAGAACCACAACGACCAAAGCCTGTACATCCTAGAGCCCCGTGAGCCGCAACAAGAAAAGCCTCGACAGTGAGGAGCCAGGGCACCACCCCTACAGATAATCACTCCAGTATTCCTGCCTGGAGACTCCCATGGACAGAGAAGTCTGCTGGGCTGTAGCATGGGGCAAGGCAAAAATGCATTTGGGAGGCAATTTTCAGAAGGATTTATCTATGTGTTTTTGTTTGTTTCATTCTGTTCTTTCCTTTTTGCCTCCTTTCAATGGGATAGAATTTTTCTCCTCCACACCATGGAACAATTAAGCAGAACAATGCCCCTCTCCTGGGATTTTATTCCACCAGGTTATAAATAACTTCAGCAAAATAACTAAGAGCATATATAAAAGCAATGACAAGGTCGTTTACCACAAACAAGCCACGTTCTGTTTCCATGGCAACATGGCGGCAAAAGCAAATGACATCTGATGATGTTTCCATAATCTGCTCCCCAAAGTCTCACACCCTAAAAGGGTCTGCTCAGGCTCAGGTCAGGCTTCTTCAAAACTCCTTTGCCAATTAGGGGTGGGTGACTAGGATCTGGCACCCAAGCTCAAAGGCAAAGAACTTGAGACGAGACTTCTCTTGGAGCCGGGCAAAGGGTGATGTTAAGAAAGAAAGCAAATCACTCTAATTGTGGACACACTTTCCCGTGCATCGCCATGAAAACCAGAGAGTGTCTGGGACAATTCCAAACTCCGGCAGGTCATTAGTCTGCCCCTCTGCCTCACTCAGCCTTGGACTTGCTTTGCTATCTTGCCTTCCATTCTTTCAGTTTCAGAAGAGAAGCTCAGAGCAAGACTAATCAGAGGTGCTAGCTGGTTACCAAGCTCCTCGCAAAGGCAGAGACTTTATCTGGTACAAGCTCGTTAGAGGTGTCTGCCTTCCAGAATGAATGGCAGACAGAAGTGCTTCCACTCGCTTCCAATTCTGCAAGCCCTTCTCCCTAGTGCGCAAGAAGCCAGGAAGCAAGACAAAAAGGGTGAACACACTCTGGTAGCTGTCTAAACGGCAAAGGTCCGATCTGTTCCATATAAAGCACTCGGACAATCTGTGGGAACAGTGAGGTGGCGGAGTTTCTCGACATCAATCTTAGAAATGGCAGAGGTGTTCTAAACACTTAGACATCTATGAAGGACTAGGGACTTCTTTAGCGGTCCAGTGGTTAAGACTCACATTTCCAATGTGGGGGTGGGGGGGTAAGACAAAAAGGGTGAACACACTCTGGTAGCTGTCTAAACGGCAAAGGTCCAATCTGTTCCATATAAAGCACTCGGACAATCTGTGGGAACAGTGAGGTGGCGGAGTTTCTCGACATCAATCTTAGAAATGGCAGAAGTGTTCTAAACACTTAGACATCTATGAAGGACTAGGGACTTCTTTAGCGGTCCAGTGGTTAAGACTCACATTTCCAATGTGGGGGTGGGGGGTGGGGGGGGCAGGTTCAATCCCTGGTAAGGGAACTAAGATACCATGTACTGCTTGGTATGGTCAAAAAATAAAGAACAAAAATAAATACGAATTTTAAAAGAAATCTATGAAGGATTTACCACCTTGAGTTCACGTGTTTGTGTGTTTGCTTTAAAAAAATTATCTAAAATGTTTCACTTTGAGAGGAATCCAAATCTCCTCGATTATTTAAATCTAATGAGAACTTATTTCTGTGACTAACCTCTGTAGTGATGAGGACAATGATATTTAATAATGATGGATGGAAAGAGAGGTAGCTGAATGGATGGATGGAGGGATGGACAGAGACCTCAGTCATTAAACCTCAATAAATCTGATTTCTGTTACTAACCTCCAATAAAAATAAGGATAATGGTATCTACTAGAGATGAATGAGAGGATGGTAAGGAAGGGTGAATGGAAGCAAGGGGGGATGGATGGATAGATAGCTAGATGGATGGATGGACGGATAGATGGATAGATGGATGGATGGATATACAGATACCCAGGCAGGCTTTTACCACATGCCAAAAGGTCTACTGAGTGTTTTCCTCACAACAACACGATGAGGTTGATATTATCATCATTTCCAATTTGCAGATGGGGAATCTTCATGATCTTAAACACTAAAGAAGTTGAGGCTGAAGTTGAAACTAGAAGGAGCTTGCCTCCAAGCTCTTAGCTATGACCTACCTGCTTCAAAAGTAGCCTTTTCATTTATCCTAAAATAAGTCCTTCCAAGCTTCCAATGGAATGCCTGCCATGGTGGGTATTCGAGCGTCTGGCGTGCATGTCAGTTTCTCCCTTGGTGACTTTTTAATCTGATTCATTCTGTCTTTCTCTATAAGTCCAAGAGTTTCAGGTTTTACATAGAAACTGTTGCCTCCTTGCCTAAGTGTTTCCTCATTATCAGGAAAAAAATCACCTGGGGTTATAAGAAACCAAACGGATGGTGGACCTCTTAAAAATAAAATCCCTGACATCCTCTCTTCCTTTGGATGGTGACTCAAGGAATGAGGAAAAGAAAAGATGCTACCAAATGAATATGTGTGGTCTTTCCCATCCATGGCAAGCACACTCAGGGACAGTCTGCTCCCCAACAAAGATATGTCATTGGGACAAAGCTCAGATCAAAACCTAACATCCATTTCATAGCAGATTTCCTAGGCACATATTAGGCCTTTTTCAATGGCAACATGGGGGTGAGTAACCTGGAGGATGACTAATTTAGAAAGCAAATTAAAAAACCCTCTACAGAACACAAATGACCTAAGAGGTGAGGAAGACCTAATGTCTTTGATCATTAACTTTCATCCGAAGTTCACCTCTTATTACGGGCTGACTTTGAAGCCAAAGACACTGGGGGTCAAATCCCTGTTCTGACCCCTCCAGAGCTGTGGGGGCTGTAATAACCTTGGAAGCTACTTCCACAGTAGAAGAGAGGAGATGCCAATGTATGGTCTACAGAACGATGGCCTCCTAAAGACGACCCAGGCTTCTCGGGTGGGTCTAGTGGTAGAGAACCCGCCTGCCAATGCAGGCAACGGGACAGACGCAGGGCTTGATCTCTGGGTCAGAAAGATTCCCTGGAGAAGGAAATGAAAATCCGCTCCAGTATTCTTGCCTGAGAAATCCTAAGGACAGAGGATCCTGGCAGACTACAGTCCATGGGATCATAGAGAGTCAAATGCAACCGAGCGACTGAGCACACAGCACATAAAGATGGCCCTGTCCTAACCTCCCAAGCCGGTGACTATGCTGCCTTCTCAGGAAAATGGAGAATCAAGGTAGTAGACGGAAGGAAGGCTATTAATCAGCTGACCTTAGGATGGGAAGATGATAGAGGATTACCCAGTGCAGTCACAAGGGTCCTTCCACGTGGGAGAGGGAGACGGAAGAGTCAGTGTCAGATACGACGTGGGAAGAACTCAAACCATCACCGCTGGCTTTGTAAGGACCCTGAGCCCTAGGAGCACAGGCAGCCTCCAAGACCTGAAAAAGGCAAGGAAATGGACCAGCCCTGAGGCCTCCTGTCGGGGTGCAGCCCCACCCACCCCTTGACTTTAGATAGGGAGGCCCACTCAGGGCTGAACACCTGCAGAACTGTAACTGAACCAATCTGCTTCCTTTCAGGCCACTACAGTGGTGATTTGTTAGAACAGCAATAGGAATCTAATTCCCAATCTACGCCTTTGTAAATTCTTAAGAGGATTAAATGAGCTGTTATGGAAAGCTGATGGTGCCTTAGGAAGGCCTCAACATGATGGCTCTCCTCCATTTCTGTAAACTGCCAGAACTGAAGTTGGCAAGGCTGCCACTTACCTCGCCAGTGGCTTTATCCGCTCCAACATCCACATCCCCAAGTGCCTCATGCCCCCAGTCCTCAAGGGACCATCAATTAAATTCTGAGCTGATGAGGCTACTCGAGTCTCTCCCAGAAATATTTGCTTTCAAAAGACAAATTTGTGGAGTCACTCTGTTTCAAAATCTTTGAAGTCATTCAAGGTTTCCAGCGGATTCCAGTCCAGGATTCACAATGCCTTTCAGCATCTGCTCTCTTCCAATTTCTCCACCCTCAGTTCATGCATGTCCCCCAGGGACCCTCCATTTAGGTGCTGATCAGCTACCTGAGTCAATGTTTCTTGATTAAACCTCTTAAGCGTCTGGGCCTTTGCATGTGTCCTTCCCTCAGCCCAGATCAGATGCTTCTATGGGACATCTGTTCATCTATCAGTGTCCGAGCCGTCCTCAGGGCTCAGTGTGACCACCCCAAGGAGCTCCCCTGAACACTGGGCTACTCGAGTAAATTAGGACCCACTTCCTCTGTTCTCTAAGCATAGAATCCATGCCTCAGCTTCAGCAATTTCTCACACCATGGTACAACTGGCCACCTGGTCGTCTCTTCCAATTTGTCCTAAATACCAATGTCTTTTTTTAGGATCATGGAGCCATTTAAGGATCTGAAGACTCAGACCCCATTTTCAGGGGGTCTACATGCATAAAGATTTTATATTTAACACATATATATATGCTTATATATATTTACACATTATATATATATGTATATATATTACATAACATAGTTCACAAGCTGGAATCAAGATTGCCAGGAGAAATATCAACAACCTCAGACAAGCAGATGACATCCTTAAGGCACAAAGAAGAACTAAAGAGCCTCTTGATGACGATGAAAGAGGAGAGTGAAAAAGCTGGCGTAAAACTCAACATGCAAAAAACTAAGATCACGGCATCTGGTCCCATCACTTTATGGCAAATAGAAGGGGAAAGAGTGGAAGCAGTGACAGATTTTATTTTCTCAGGCTCCACTATCACTGTGGACAGTGACTAAAGTCATGAAATTAAAAGATACCTTACTCCTTGGAAGGAAAGCTATGACAAATCCAGATAGCATACTAAAAAGCAGAGATATCAATTTGCCAACAAAGGTCCATACAGTCAAAGCTATGGTTTCTCCAGGAGTCATGTGCAGACGTGAGCGCTGGACCATAAGGAAAGCTGAGTGTCAACAAACTGATGCTTTAGAATTGTGATGCTGGAGAAGACTCCTGAGAGTCCCTTGGACTGCAAGGAGATCCAACCAGTCCATCCTAAAGGAAATCAACCCTGAATATTAACTGAGAGGACTGATGTTGAAGCTGAAGCTCTAGCACTTTTGCCACCTGGTATGAAGAGCCAACTCACTGGAAAAGACCCTGATGCTGGGAAAGATTGAGGGCAGGAGGAGAAGGGGATGACAGAGGATGAGATGGTTGGATGGCATCACCAACTCAATGGACATGTGTTTGAGCAAACTCCAGGAAATACTGAAGGACAGGAAAGCCTGGCCTGCTGAAGTCTATGGGGTTTCATAGAGTCAGACACAACTTAGGGACTGAACAACAACAAGAATATAGTTCACAGGGGCTTCTCAGGTGGAAAAGAATCCACCTGTCTATGCAGGAGAATTCAGAAGACGTGGGTTCGATTGCTGGGTCAGGAAGATCCCCGGAGTAGGAAATGGCAACCCACTCCAGTATTCTTGCCTGGGAAATCCCAGGGACAGAGGTGCCTGGCGGGCTACAGTCCATGGGGTCGCAAAGAGTCAGACACAACAGAGTGACTGAGCAGGTACTCATAGTTCACAACTAATTTCAAAGAGCCTTGAACTTCAGCAAAAAGAATCCAGCATTTAAATGTGAGTGCTTTCAGCCAAAGAATTCACCTTAGTTCATGTCTTTGTCCCAGTACGTAACTCACAGCCCAGCACAGAGTTGGTACTCAATCAATACTGGGTAGATGGATATTTGGATAGATAGATGTATGGATGGTTGGATGGTGGCTAGGAAGGTGGATGACTAATCTGTATGTTTATAAATCATTGGAAAAACTCATCCAGAGACTTTTTCCTAATAACAGACAAATGAAGATTACAAAACCACATCAGAGTACAAGATGAATCATACTTCTTGGGCTAATCCCATTTGTGTGACAAAAAGGCATCTGTGAAAAATACCCTTATTGACCACATGTTCCATATTGCTTGGTAGCTTCAGAAATGTTCCTGAGAAAAACAGACATGCCCCATCTGATGCAACCAGGATGAAAATGGAAAAACAGAAACAAAAAAGCATTAACTAGGAGATACATTTTCTGAGAGAATTAATCAAAGGATTAGGTTCCACAACCCTCGTTACAGATGAAAAAGTGAAAGTGTTAGTCACTCAGTCCTGTCCAGCTTTTTGTGATGCCATGGATGGTAGCCCGTCAGGAGCCTCTGTCCATGGAATTCTCCAGGCAAGAATACTGGAGTGGGTAGCCATTCCGTTTTCCAGGTGATCTTCCCAAACAAGAGATTGAACTCTGGTCTCCTGTACTGCAGGCAGATTCTCTACCATCTGAGCCACCTAGGAAGCCTTTGCTTCCTTGAATTAAGGAAGAATGTGAGGTTGAATTAAGAAGAATGTGAACCCATTTTCTCTGAAATTCATCTGGGAAAAGGTTAGTTGTGGTTGGTCCAGAAATTGTGAAGCTAGGCTTGGGGTGGAACAAGAGTTTAAGACTCAGGCACATGGTTTCATACAGGAAGCAAATTAAATATCCAACCAAGGGGTTTAACTGATTTCTCCCCAATCATACAATGGAACGCTACGTAGCTGGTTAAAATGTTACACCTTGGGACTTCCCTGGCATCCAGTGGTTAAGACTCTGTGCTCCCAGTGCACGAGGCACAGGTTTGACCTCTGGCCGGGGAACTAAGATCCTGCATGCAACAATATGCAGCCTAAAAGAGTAGAAAATAAGACATAATTCATAATATAAAAAGTTATATTTTAGAAGGACATTTAAGAGCATGAAGAAATGCTTGTAGTATCTTAAGCAAAGACAAAGCAACTTACAGTGATCCCCTATTAGCAAATATGTATGGACATGTACAGATGCTTCTAAACTGTGGTGCTGGAGAAGACGGTTAAGAGTCCCCTAGACAGCAAGGAGATCAAACCAGTCAATCCTAAAGGAAATCAACCCCGAATATTCATTGGAAGGACTGATGCTGAAGCTGAAGCTCCAATACTTTGGCATGAGAACTGACTCACTGGAAAAATCCTGATGCTAGGAAAGACTGGGTGGCTTCCTGGGTGGCCCAGATGGTAAAGCGTCTGCCTCTAACGCGGGAGACCCGGGTTCGATTCCTGGGTGGGCAAGATCCCCTGGAGAAGGAAGTGGCAATCCACTCCAGCACTCTTGCCTGGAAAACCCCATGGATGGAGGAGCCTCATAGGCTACAGTCCATGGGGTCACAAGACTGAGGGCAGGAGAAGGAGGTGACAGAGGAGGAGATGTTTGGATGGCATCCCTGACGCCATGGACATGAGTCTGAGTGAACTCCAGGAGATAGCGAAGGACAGAGGAGCCTGACATGCTGCAGTCCATGGGGTCCCAAAGAGTCAGACACGACTGAGCCCCGGAACAACAACATGGACATGTAAGGGGCTTCCCCAGTGGCTCAGTGGTAAAGAATCCTCCTGCAATGCAGGAGACGTGGAGACACAGGTTCAATCCCTGGGATAGGAAGAGCCTTTGGGGGAGGAAATGGCAACCCACTCTAGTATTCTTGCCTGGAGAATCCCATGAACAGAGGAGCCTGGTGGGCCAGAGTCCACGGGGTCACGAAGAGTCAGACATGACTGAGTGACTCAACAACAACAATGGACATGTAAAGAAAAGGGGCCAGAAAAACGTTAGCAATGATTATCTGTGGAAGCTGGAATCACAGCTCCTGGAACTTCTTTTTGGAACTTCTTTCATCATATCTGTATCTATCTATGGCATCACCAACTCAACGGACATAAGTTTGAGCAAGCTCTGAGAGTTGGTGATGGACAGGGAAGCCTGGCGTGCTGCTGTCCAGGGGGTCGCAAGGAATCTAACAAGACTGAGTGACTAAGCTGAACTGATATCTATCTATACAAATACGGCTGTTAAGTCAGAACATTTTAGTTAATTAACAGCTTGCCTGTGTGTGTGTATTCTTATGTAGAACAATATGGATTGGTGGATGTTTTAATTCCTACCTAAGGAAAAGCCTCTCTGTGGAACTAAATTCCTCTAAAAAATGTGCCACTTTTCACCTAGCAGCAGTTCCAAAGTCATAATGCCTAGGGAGAGTCAATCCATCCTCATAAATCTAGCCTTTCATCTCGTAATCTAAATCTGGTGACAGAAATTGGATTTCTGTCAAATGTGCCTCCTTGCTCTTGGGGCATTTTGCATGTCTGTACTTTTCTCTCCACATCGCCACTCAGTGTGGACCTGCCTGGCGCCAGGAGGGCTCCTCCTGCAGGTTTCTCTGCCACAGCTCTGTGACTCAGTTCCCACATTCATGTGCTCCTGGTCTTTCCATGAATGTCACAAAGACTTTAACACGGAAAGTCTCTAAGCCAGAATGAATGATGACCCGTCTCTTCTGTGTTACATTCAGCAGAACAGTGCTTTGGGGAAGAAGGCCTGAACTGAGCGTTATTCAGTTTAGTTTATTAAATACCTGCAGAACATCTTTTTTGTGCTAAGTGATGGAATGGATTTAGACACATATTTAGGTCCCATGCAAAAAGATGCTGCTCTTCAAAATGCCATCTTTCGCTGGGAACTCATAGGTGGTCTCCGTGATGTGTGTTCAGGTTTCAGGAAGAGCACAGCTTACACTAAGCCAAGTGAGGAGCACTCTGTCCCACATCTATGAAACATTCTACGCTCGCTTTTGGTTTACATTTAAGCAGAAATCCAAAGACCACTCAGGGCTCGATGACTCTTGCTGCAAGCAGTATCAGGTGGGACAGGAAAAGGGAAGTTCACCTCTGATTCCTCAAGTTGATTTAACACTCAATACAGTTCATGGCAAATAGATGGGGAAACCGTGAAACAGTGAGAGACTTTATTTTGGGGGGCTCCAAAATCACTGCATCACTGACTTAATGGACGTGAGTTTGAGTGAACTCCGGGAATTGGTGATGGACAGGGAGGCCTGGTGTGCTGCAATTCATGGGGTCGCAAAGAGTCAAACATGACTGAGCGACTGAACTGAACTGAACTGAACTGAAAATCATTGCAGATGGTGACTGCAGCCATGAAATTAAAAGATGCTTACTCCTTGGAAAAGTTATAACCAACCTAGATGGCATATTAAAAAGCAGAGACATTCCTATGCCAACAAAGGTCTGTCTAGTCAAGGCTATGGTTTTTCCAGTAGTCATGTATAGATGTGAGAGTTGGACTATTAAGAAAGCTGAGCACTGAAGAATTGATGGTTTTGAACTGTATCATTGGAGAAGACTCTTGAGAGTCCCTTGGACTTCAAGGAGATCCAACCAGTCCATCCTAAAGGAAATCAGTCCTGAATATTCATTAGAAGGACTGATGCTGAAGCTGAAACTCTAATAGTTTGGCCATCTAATGCAAAGAACTGACTCATTTGAAAAGACCCTGATGCGGGGGAAGATTGAAGGTAGGAAGAGAAGGGGATGACACAGGATGAGATGGTTGGATGGCATCTCCGACTCAATGGACCTGAGTTTGAGAAAACTCCGGAGTTGGTGATGGACAGGGAGGCCTGGCGTGCTGCAGTCCGTGGGGTCGCGCAGAGTCAAACATGACTGAGCGACTGAACTGAACTGAACTGAACTGAAAATCATTGCAGATGGTGACTGCAGCCATGAAATTAAGAGATGCTTACTCCTTGGAAAAGTTATAACCAACCTAGATGGCATATTAAAAAGCAGAGACATTCCTATGCCAACAAAGGTCTGTCTAGTCAAGGCTACGGTTTTTCCAGTAGTCATGTATAGATGTGAGAGTTGGACTATTAAGAAAGCTGAGCACTGAAGAATTGATGGTTTTGAACTGTATCATTGGAGAAGACTCTTGAGAGTCCCTTGGACTTCAAGGAGATCCAACCAGTCCATCCTAAAGGAAATCAGTCCTGAATATTCATTAGAAGGACTGATGCTGAAGCTGAAACTCTAATAGTTTGGCCATCTAATGCAAAGAATTGACTCATTTGAAAAGACCCTGATGCGGGGAAGATTGAAGGTAGGAAGAGAAGGGGATGACACAGGATGAGATGGTTGGATGGCATCACCGACTCAATGGACGTGAGTTTGAGAAAACTCTGGAGTTGGTAATAGACAGGGAGGCCTGGCGTGCTGCAGTCCATGGGGTCGCGCAGAGTCAGACACGACTGAGCGACTGAACTGACCTGAGAGTGAGTCTAGGCAGCAGAGACCCTGCGGGAAGAGTCTGAAGTGCAGACTGAATGGGGCCGAAGACACTCAGCACAGCAAACGGCATACCAAGGCCCACTTCCAACCTTTCAATCTCAAATTGCAAATCCTATAACTGTGTGTGTTAGTAATAGGTTAAGAATCAGCATCTTCTACAAAGATAAGATGGAAGTTCGGGGAGAATGAATGTTGTGGGCAAGACACCACCCTTTGGGGAAGGTGGTATTTGAGATCTGCTGTATCCACATTCCCCCTCACTGCTGAGACACACACATTCACTCACTTCACTGCTCAGGTTGCCCATCTTCAGGTTGCCAGAGGGGATGAACCAAGCGCATCCTAAAACCCAGTGACAGCGAGTTGGTATCTTCCTACCTTAGACAAGATAATAAATCCCTTGGCCTCCGTTTCTCCATCTGTCAGTTCGGTTGAGTCGCTCAGTCATGTCTGACTCTTTGCAACCCCATGAATCACAGCATGCCAGGCCTTCCTGTCCATCACCAACTCCTGGAGTTCACCCAAACTCATGTCCATCGATTCAGTGATGCCACCCAGCCATCTCATCCTCTGTCGTCCCCTTCTCCTCCTGCCCCCAATCCCTCCCAGCATCATAGTCTTTTCCAGTGAGTCAACTCTTTACATGAGGTGGCCAAAGTATTAGAGTTTCAGCTTCAACATCAGTCCCTCCAATGAACACCCAGGACTGATCTCCTTTAGGATGAACTGGCTGGATCTCCTTGCAGTCCAAGGGACTCTAAATGGGACTAAATAACACCCTGCCCCCCGCCACTGCCATCTCTTGAAGGTGTTCTGACGAATGACAGAAATAACATCTAAGTACTTTTGCACGGTGCCCAGAAATTTGTGCTAAGACGCTTCAGCTGTGTACGACTTTCTGCAGCCCTATGGAGTGTAACCCTCCAGGCTCCTCTGTCCATGGGGATTCTCCAAACAAGAGCACTGAAACAGGTTGCCATGCCCATCTCAGAAATTTACCATGATCAATAACCCTGCCTATTGTCATCATTTCTGAGTCTCTTTGCCTTCAAAGAGTGCTTTCAACAAGCATCTTTGTAGAAAATGTCGATTCTTACCTAATAATAACAGACACATTTATAGGATTTGAATTTTGACACTTAGATTTCTTACCAAGAGAGACTCATATGAACGGAATGGGCAGGTCTCCCAGTAAGAAGGGCTCTGGGTAGGAAGATGAAAGGGGAAGAATATGAATGGCAGGTGACAACAAGCTCCACGATGAGGCATTTGCCATTTTCACTGAGCCTCTAGCCCTGTGCCTGCGATATATCTGAATAGATGAATGAATGAAACAGGCAAGCCGAGGAGAGATGTGAGCATTGACAAGTTGATCGGGAAAGGAAACCACGTCTACAGATGAATTCTGATCACTAACAACTTTTTCTCTTTTTTGGACTCATAAGAAAAAGAAGAAACTGAGATAATCATCTCAGAGTCCTTATCTGGCCATGAGCCACTTCAAGCCAGATAAACAGTTCAAGGTCAGAGTGAACTGGTCGCTCAGCATCTCAGACTCCCCATCTGTGGAATCCCCAGGTGTCTGTCCGACAAAACATATGCAGAAGACAGTTGATGCTTCCCTGTGTAGGGCCCCCTGCAATGTCTGACCTTAGCTCCCAACTAAGTAACCCAGATGAATAATCAAAAAAAAAAAAAAAGGCAGTGAGAAACAGGCTCCCTTTGTTGCTGGGTCACCAGTTTAATTCTAGAAAGGGCCTTTGCCCTTTCAAGGCAAAGAGACTCAGAAATTGGAACAGTGGGGGGCGGGTTATTGAACATGCTAATCCTCTGTTCACCATTCAAATGTACTTAAATATATATCTTAGTCCCTCCTCAGAACATCCTCAAGAGGTGGGGGTAGGGAGGTTGTTATTATTAGCCCATTTACAGATTAAAAAACTGAGACCTAGGGGATTAATTCGGAGAAGGCAGTGGCAACCCACTCCAGTACTCTTGCTTGGAAAATCCCATGGATGGGGGAGCCTGGTGGGCTCCCATCTATGGGGTCGCACAGAGTCAGACACGACTGGAGCGACTTAGCAGCAGCAGCAGCAGCAGGGGATTAATTAACTTGTCCAAGATAAGAAGGTATCAGAGTTAGGACATCTTAACCAATATAGTCTAGTGAACTTTCTACTCATTTTCTAACATGAGACAGCATTTTTCAAAATTTATTTACTTATTTTAATTTGGCTGCACTGGGTCTTAGTTGGGGCATGCAGGATCTAGCTCCCTAACCAGGGATCAAATCCAGGGCCCCTGCATTGAGAGCGCAGAGTCTTAGCCACTGGACCACCAGGGAAGTTCCATGACATCATTTTTGAAGAGTGAAGTCAGAAGGAAAATGCCCCAAGCTCCTCTGGGGGCCTTCCTCTTGACTCAGCCTCCAAATGAAGTCACGGGTTTCCAATGAGTCAATTCTTCTGCTTACACTGGGGTTACAGAGGGAAGGAAGTGGGTGGAAAAGGATTCTTTGGAATTTCAGGATCCAGATCAAAGAGGGCGCCAGAAAGTAGGAAAAAAAACACCTGGCTTGAGAGAAAAATCAAATCTAAACAGCCCCACTATGGGCCAGTGTTTTAAACCTGATCAAACCTCTGAATGTATACATGTCTGTGGCTATAGATGGTACAGCACATTCTGTATATCACAGATTACTTTCTGATGTGTCTGCCTCTCCATCCTGAGAAGAGCAACTGGGTGAACAAAATGCCAGAAACACTAGGGAACCTTCAGAGAGGAACTCTAAGTGCCAGGCTCTGAGCTCAGTGCTTTGTACATCATCCGTGGGTTGTGGACTCTTGGGCCAAAGTACCTGATCTTGAATAAGCCTTGGTGAATCCAGGTGAGTGGGGTAGACCCTGCTGGTTGCCAGTAAAGCAGCCGTGCCCCCAGAGTGTTCTTTCTCCCAGCACTATCTGAGTGATTGCCCTCTGTGGGCTCCAAGAAGATGCCTGGAGCTGTGGTAGCCGTCTTGTACTATGAGGATGAGATCCTGAGAGCTTATACGCTGAGGAAGGGAAGATGAAAAGATGTGAAGCACCCAGGACGCTTGGTGAAATAACTGCACTGTTCGTGTAAGCAACTGTGAAGCTGTTTACCTTCAGGAATCATGAAGTGCAATAACAACTTCTGTATAAGACAAGCTTCTTTTAGTGGGTTTTCTGCTGTTGACAGCCCAAAGAAAAACAACAACAAATCTATTGGCAGATGCTATGCTTGCTTGCTTACCCTTGTGCATATTCCTTCATCTTTTGAAATTACTACTTTCTCATTTGTAAAATGGGGATGTTCATCTGAATTTTGTAAGGATTCAAAAGATAAGGGAAGGACAGTGCTTAAAAATGCCCTGACGTGAGATTGGGATTGACATATACACACTACTACATATTAATGTATGCAAAAGGTAACTAATAAGGACCTACTGTATAGCACAGGAAACTCTACTCAATATTCTGTGATGACCTATATGTACAAAGAAACTAAAAATATATATATATATGTATGTATGTATACATATAACTCGATCATTTTGCTATACCACAGAAACTAACATAACATTATAAATCAACTATATGTGCCTACAAGCTCAGTCATGTCTGACTCTTTGGGATCCTGTGGACTGTAGCCCACCAGGCTCCTCTGTCCATGGAATTTTCCAGGCAAGAACACTGGAGTGGACAGCCATTCCCTTCTCCAGGGGATCTTCCCAACCCAGGGACGGAATTCAGGTCTCCTGCATTGTAGGTAGATTCTTTACCATCTGAGCTGCCAAGGAAACCCCAAATCAACTACACTCCAATAAAAAAAAAATTTTTTAATGCCCTGACATTAGTACATGAACAACACATGATAAACACCATTGTAATGCTCTCACTGTTTCTCACAATCACCCACACATCACCTACTCTAAAATCCATTTCACCAGATACAGAGACTAATGTTTAAGTAACTCATCCAAGTCACAACCAGCAAGAGATGAAGCTCATATTCCAAGGCATGTTCTGACTCCAGAGCTCAAAATGTTCATGTGGCTGTGCCTGCCTTCCTGGACTGTCCCCAGCAGCCAGGGCGGGACCTGACATACAGTGGGGCCCTGAGGTATTTGTTTAGCTGAACCTAATTCTGGGGCCCGACTATAAGGAGCCAAGGATCCGGACCCTAAAAGCAGCAAAGGTCCTAAAAGCAAGCAGCTAGATGGTGCCAGCTGGAGCCGGGCTCTCACAGTCGTCCACTTCCTTCATGTCCTTGAACTCAGGAACCCCTGCCGTTTCTAGGTGCCTTCTTCCTCATGTAGCTCAGCTTTCACTTAAAAGTCAGTTTCACAGATCAGTCGCCCTTACCTGAAACCAGAAACCCAACAGTTCAACCTCACACAAAGCTCTCGGCAAGGATTATTTTAAGAACCACGGTGAGGGGAAAACCAGCTGTTCTCCTTCAAAATCAACAGGGGGCAGCAGAGAGCAGCAAACCGCTGGGTTCCTAAAACATTCAAAAGGGGAAGGAAAAAAAAACAACAAAACACACACACACACAAACCTTCAACTTCAGCCCAGAGCATCCTAGTGTAAAAATATTTGAGGTCATAATGGGTAGGCAAATTCGCATTCCTGGTCTTTTGCCAGGAAAAAAAAGTAACAAAGACCTGAATTCCGGAATGATTGACTGACCTTTATAGCTTCCAGGGAAACAGCCCAGCCTGTCTTGGGAAACTGTCCAGCCAGGGATCATCTTGGATGAGCTGAAAGGGGTAGACGCTTTTAACCTGAACAAACTCACCTTGTTAAATTTTCATTTCGTTTCAGATTTAAATCCGTCCTGGGAACAGCCGTCATCGGTCTGCTAAAGTGTATCTGAAAGATCCCTAGGAGGAATACTTGGTCTATTTTTAAATACCCAGGGCAAAGGAACACTATGTTCTACATTCATTTAAAATCCAGCTTCTTAGACCAGGATGCTGGGAAAGTAAATTAAATCCCCCTCTCAGTGGTTTTAAACTGTGACAAGCATACTTCTAACAGGCATGATCGGGATTTAGATTTGTATTTCTTGGTTTCTCCAAACGGAGAAAATATCTTTGGCTAGCTCCTCCTATTGAAAAAATGAAAGTGTGAGTTGCTCTGTCGTGTCCGACTCTTTGCAACCCCAGGGACTGTAGCCCGCCAAGACTCCTCTGTCCATGGGATTCTCCAGGCAAGAATACTGGCGTGGGTAGTGATTCCCTTCTTCAGAAGATCTTCCCAACCCAGGGATGGAATCTAGGTCTCCTGCAGTTACAGGCAAATTCTTTTTTTAAAAAAATATAAATTTATTTATTTTAATTGGAGGTTAATTTATTACTTTACAATATTGTATTGGTTTTGCCATACATCAACATGAATCCGCCACAGGTATACACGTGTTCCCCATCCTGAACCCCCCTCCCTCCTCCCTCCCCGTACCATCCCTCTGGGTCGTCTCAGTGCACCAGCCCCAAGCATCCAGTATCATGCATCGAACCTGGAAGCCAGAAAGAAAAACACCACTACAGTATACTAACGCATACATATGGAATTTAGAAAGATGGTAACGATAACCCTGTAAGCGAGACAGGAAATTCTTTACCACTGAGCCACCAGGGAAGCCCGTTAAGACCCTTACACATTAGACCACCCACACGAGGTCACAAGCACCTAGTCTGTGAGTGATGGAGCAGAGCCAAGAAAAGCTTGGGATGGAAACCCTGCAGGTCCTGTCTCTTCCCTGGTTCTCTCCTTCATTCTCTTCATGTAGCAAGGTGGAAATTACACCATCTCGTCTGCTTCGATATATCACCTGGTGGATGAGAATACGTATGCCTCTTGCTTTCCCTAACAGCATTAGCAGACTTGAATTCACTCCTAGAATCTGGGAGGATTGTTACATAGCGTTCAGTCTCAATCAGGGGCTTCCCTGGTGACTGAGTGATAAAGAATCCATCTGCCGATGCAGGAGACTCAGATTTGATCCTCAGGTCAAGAAGATCCTCCAGAGAAGGGAATGGCAACCCAGTCCAGTATTCTTACCTGGGAAATCCCATGGGTGGCAGGGAGCCTGGCAGGCTACAGCCCATGGGGGTCACAAAAGAGTTGGACACAACTTAGCGACTAAACAACAGCAACAAAAAGCCTCAATCACACATGATTTTTAAAGCCAATCCAAGTCATATAAGCATTTTAAGTTAATTCTCAGTGGGCTAGACACTCGGTATTTTGTATTCAAAGGAAGTTACGATGGAGGGTTGTAACAATACATTTTTTAAAGGACTTTTACAACAGTTCACTAAATGTATAATAAATGTTTATATAATAAGTGCTATCTGTGGAATAATAAATTAATCAATATCTGAGACAACGGAGGAGAAAAATGCCCTCACCACCATAACTACCATGCAGCTTTTAGATAGGTCCTCAGGGCCACAGAAATACAGGACTTCTAAGAGGGCAGCAAACTTGAAGACCTGGAAATGCCAGAAGGATGAAAGAGGAGGAAAAGAGTGACAAAGCAGTGCACACCCTGGATAACAAAAGAACATCAACAACATCAATAGCTGTTCGTCATGGCACATTTACGATGGGCCGGGCACTGTTACAAGCANAGGTAGAAATGAGTCCTCTGTGCACAAAACCTTCAAAAGTGTTTGGCACATAATAAGTGTTAGTAGCTCAGTTGTGTCCAACTCTTTGCAACCCCATAGACTATAGTCCACCAGGCTACTCCATACATGGAATTATCCAGACAAGAATACTGGAGTGGGTTGTCATTCCCTTCCCCAGGGGATCTTCCCAACCCAGGAATCGAACCCAGGTCTCTGCACTGCAGGCAGATTCTTTGTCATCTGAGCCACCAGGATCTCGATAAATACAGTTTGAGTGATGAATGTTAACGGTGGCCCCCCTGGGATGGTACAATGGTATGACTTGGATCAAAGGGTATATGGTATGACTTGGATCAAAGGGTATAAGGTTGTCTCCTGGTTTGAGATCATGGTTTTCTAAAAGGATAATGCCTTGACTATTTTAAATTTCAATGTAAAGTACCATGAATGCAAAGGATTTCCTAAACATTGGGTTAGCTTCCATTTTAAGGCATATTATGGATTTGCTTTTTCAGCTTGATAAAGGGTCATAGGAGGTTCACATGTGTGCTCACATGAACTCACAAACACGTGGCTGGGTTGACATGGGCCTCTTCTGCCAATCCATCTCAGTGGTCTTTGCTCATACTACATCTAAGGGAAAGCCCACCCATTTGCCATTGGCAAATGGATTTCCAGTGAACTGGATTTGGTAAACCCATCATTTCATGATGTGATTTTTCTTTTTCATTTTTTTTTGAAATTAACCAAAATCACCTTCCCAAACACTGTAGGATGTTTGTGACTACAGAGAACATCTCTCAGAAGTTACATCTCATTCAAGAGGTTGCCAACTGATAAGATACAAAAGGCTGAAATCACCCTGTGTGTTTGGTTTGAAAGGTACAGAAAGACAGAGTCAATATTTAAGTATCAGGAGGTTTCTCCAATTAAAAATCTAGTTCTCAGGCTTTTCTTCATAATAAGGTGGCATTGGAAGGTGTTCCTTTTCGATGGGTTATCCAATTTCAGTTCAACACTGACCTCAGCATTCCAGATCATCTCCCCGATCTAGTCACCAAGTGCCTGCTGTGATTTATCATCACATTTGCCCTGTGGTGTTTCTGATTAGCAGACAGCTATTTCTCTGAATTCATGTCTCTATCAAAGTGGGAAATAACATGCAGACCGAGAGAGTTGCACATATTTTGAAGGGCATAACTCTTTGAGAAAAGAATATCCCTGTGTATTTAAATATGCCACCCTGACTTATTTCTGCTACCTACATGCCCCATAGAGGCATCTGTTTGTGACCCCGTATACTCTGAGTTGGAAAAGAAGAAGCAAAAGTATCACTGTTTGCAGACGATATGATGCTACATGTAGAAAAATCCCAAAAATGCTACTGGAAAACTACTAGCAGTCATTAATGAATTCAGTAAAGTTGCATGATAAAAAATGAATATACAAAAATCTGTCACACTTCCATACACTAACAACAGAATATCAGAAAGAGAAATTAAAGAAACAATCCCATTTACCATCATATCAGAAAGAATAAAATACATTGGAATAAACCTACCTAAGGATGCAAAAGAACTGTACTCTGAAAACTATCAGATGCTGCTGAAAGAAACTGGAGATGATACAAACAGATGGAAAGATATACCATGTTCTTTCACTGAAAGAGTCAATATTGTCAAATTATCAGACTACCCAAGGGAATATACAGATTCAATGCAATCCCTATCATAGTACCAATGGCATTTTTCACAGAACTAGAACAACAACAAAAAAAAGGTTACATTTTCATGAAAACACAAAAGACTCCATGTAGCCAAAACAATCTAAAGAAAAGAACAGAGCTGAAAGAATTGCATGCTTGGACTTCAGACTATATTGCAAAGCCATAGTAATCAAAATAGTGTGGCACTGGCACAGAAACAGAGAGATCAATGAAACAGGACAGAAAGCCTAGAAGCACTCACAGTCAATTAACCTAGGAGAAAGTGGGCCAGAAAATACAGTGGAGAAAAGACAGCCTCTTCTATAAGGAGTGCTGGACAGCTACATGTAAAAGAATGAAATTAGAACATTCTCTAATATCATATACAAAAATAAGCTCAAAATGGAATAAAGACCTAAACTCAGGACTAGATACTATAAAACTCCTGGATGAAGTTCAATAAAGCTTTTTTTTTAAAAAAATCATGCCCATTTTTACAAATCATACCCATGACATAGAATTGAAATCTGCTGAGAGCATCAATTCCTGATCTGGGAAGATCCCACATGCCACGGGGCAACTCCTGAGCCTGTGCTCTGGAGCCCAGGAGCCACAACAACTGAGCCCAGGTGCCCTAGAGCCTTTGTTCCACAGCAAGAGAAGCCACGGCAATGAGACACGCACACATCACAAGCAGAGAGCAGCCCCTGCTCACTGCAGACAGAGGAAAGCCTGCTCAGAAACAAAGATCCAGAACAGCCAAAAACAAACACAGAAAAAGTAAGGACACATGAAAAGAAATCTGCTGAGAGCAAAAGGAAGCATGTCAATGACAGTGAACACAGAGGTGACGTGCAAGACAAAATGTTTCTGATGGTCATTCACAGGGCACCAGTCACCTCTCTCCTACCTGTGCGCTGTGAGGATGACCTGTGGTCAACAGGACCTCAAGGTCTCTGCATCAGGCTAATTCCAGCGAACTATAAGCCCCAAGAGGTCAGAAGCCATGTCTGTCTCACTGGCCTTCACAGAGGCAGCACCAAGCACAGTGGCTGATACATACTGCTCCTTAAGAAGCGTCTGCTGAGTGAATGGATATTTGAGCTGTAGACAACAGTGATTAAACAGAGAAAGATGAGGATTCCCCAACAGCTCATTTGGTAAAGAATCCGCCTGCCATGCAGGAGACCCCAGTTCGATTCCTGAGTCTGGAAGATCCGCTGGAGAAGGGATAGACCATGCCCTCCAGAGTTCTTGGGCTTCCCATGTGGCTCAGCTGGTAAAGAGTCTGCCTGCAATGCGAGAGACCTTGGTTCAGTCCCTGGGCTGGGAAGATCCCCTGCAGAAGGGAAAGGCTACCCATTCCAGTATTCTGGCCTGGAGAACTCCATGGACTATATAGTCCATGGGGCTGCAAAGTCGGACACCACTGAGCAACTTTCACACGGGAGTAACATGTTATATCTATTTTCAGTTGCAAATCAGCTCTCTCTCTTGCAATGTTTCACTTCAACATGCGAGGCATCTCAGGATGCCTTCTTGTCTCTACGAATCTGATTCTGGTACATTCAGACCCCTTGGATTTTCCAACTCCAGGAAAGATTTTCTGCTGGACAATCCAATGCAACTCAACAAGGACAATTCAGTGCACTTGAGGAAAAAAAGTAACATGAGCACCATTCTTGAGTTCCACTACAGGGTGAATTGGGCCACACACACGGGCTATAATCATGCTCCAGCAAGGAGGCAACTCCAGCTTCACATTAGCAATTTTCAAAATGCTACAAGTACATGACATTTTCAAAAATGCTACAAGAATGATGTACAATGATTATACTACAATTTTCAATATGCTACAAGAATTTGTGACTTGCCTCTTCTAAGAAATGCATTTCTTTTTCTAGAGTTACTAAAAACACAATCCTAAACAGCCTTCCTCATAAACACTGTGCTTTGAAGAACAAAGAGAAAACAAACAGCAAAACAACACACAAAAACAAACAGCATCAACCTCCTAAAGAAAAAGCACAACACGATTTTAAAAGGGATTATGGTGGTGAGGTTATAAGCCATTTTCTTTAGCATTCTCATTTCCCAGCTCTTTGCCATGAGGCAATACTACTTTTCTCATTTGAAGAATAATAAATAAGCTTGCCCCAGACTGTTATTTTCATTGCTCACACAGTTAGTATAAACCACACTGACCTTTTAAAGAGGTGATTTATTTTTTAACACCTAAAGCAATAAATGCTAGATATGAAAACTAGTACCTCACCAAGGTGCTAGGGCAGCTGCAACCCAGGGCTGTCCACCCACCTCTGAAATGCCAGTAGAGAGGGCCTGAAATGTGATGTGTTACAAGACATGGAGCTCCAGGGTCTAAAAGCCATCTACCCTGAAAGATACTTAAGGCAGTCATCCCTGATTCGCTTCTTCGACTAAAAGACACCACAGAGAGTTACCAGTCCTGGCTTACGAGGCTGTAAGTAAAATGAAATTGGCCGAGTGCTTCGTCGGCACTCCTAGGCAGGCTCGACGTCCGCTGTGAGTCTGAGGACCGCGCGACCTCGGATTCCGACATCCGTATGAATCTTAGTTTCCTGAGTAAGAGACTTGACCCCACCAGTTCACACCTTCCCAGCTCAGGCTAGAGCCACAGGATCTCCTTGCTGGTTAGTTATTTCCTTTTCTCTAGTTTGGCCTGATGGTTTTTCTTTCCATACCTTTCCCAAGAACTCTTTAGATTAATACACCTGTCCCTTTTCATCAATGTAAGGAGTTTGAAATTGAGGTTGACCTCATTTCCACACTGCCTTTCTACACTGCACTCTAGGCCTCTGAATCAGTAAGGCAGGGAAGAAAAGGGGCAAGCTTAAGAGACATGGGAGAAATGTAAAGATTTCTCAGTTTGAGTCTTGACCCACAGAGCATAAGCCTCACTTTCTTCATCTGTGAAATGGGGTAACAGTGGTACGTAGCTTGTCCGGCTGTTGTGAGGAGTAAACGAGACAGTACATACATGACAACCCATCTGCAGGGTGCCTGGGAACTGCATATTCAGAATAAACAGTGCTCAATATAGTGGGTCCTTTGAGACAGTTACAGTTAATTTTTGTTCAAGAGACAAGAAGGTAGAAGAGACGTCCCCTAAGTTCCTTCGGGCATGATTTAATCATTTAAGGAGAGAGGAGAGGGATCACTTCAATGTAAGACCAGCGTACTCAGCTCCTCATGGGAAGGGCCGGATTGAAGAAGCCACAACCACACAGACTTACGTCCTGAATTAATATGTGTCTGTGTAATAAGAATCACATCTCTGTTCTATGGTATAGATCTTATTATGTACTTTTCACCCCTCAGGAATAGTGAAGTATCTAACACTGGGCAGTACACATTATATTTTCAAAAGCAGTGTGCTCTTCTCCAGATGACGCCAGTGGTTAAAATATATATATATATATATATGACTGTCAATGCAGGAGCCACAGGTTTGATGTGGCTGTGCAGGAGATGCAGGTTCGATCCCTGGATCAGGAAGATCCCCTGGAGGAGGAAATGGCAACCCACTCCAATATTCTTGCTGGGATAATCCCATGAACATGGGGTCGTAAAGTCAGACAGGACTGAAGCAACTGAGTACACCAAGTATGTAACACTTGCAAAGACGTGGGTTTTTGTGCATTTTGTTCTGTGCTGTATCTCCAAGTGTCCAGGACAACACCTAGCACAGGGAGAACACCCCCCAAAAAAAATGTGCTAAACAGATGAATATTTCCCTATTTATTGTCCAGTTCAGTTCAGTAGCTCAGTCGTATCCAACTCTTTGTGACCCCGTGGACTGCAGCATGCCAGGCCTCCCTGTCCATCACCAACTCCTGGAGTTCACTCAAACTCATGTCCATCGAGTCAGTGAAAACATCCAACCATCTCATCCTCTGTCGTCCCCTTCTCCTCCCACCTTCAATCTTTCCCAGCATCAGGGTCTTTTCCAAAGAGTTGGTTCTTCACATCAGGTGGCCAAAGTAGTGGAGTTTCAGCTTCAACATCAATCCCTGCAGTGAATATTCAGGAGTGATTTCCTTTAGGATGGACTGGTTGGATCTCCTTGCAGTCCAAGGGACTCTAAAGAGTCTTTTCCAACACCACAGTTCAAAAGCATCAGTTCTTCGGCACTCAGCTTTCTTTATGGTCCAACTCTCATATCTATTCATGACTGGAAAAACCATAGCTTTGACTACATGGACCCTTGGTTGGTAAATAATGTCTCTGCTTTTTAATATGCTGTCTAGATTGATCAGAGCTTTTCTTCCAAGGATCTAGCATCTTAATGTCATGGCTGCAGTCACCATCTGCAGTGATTTTGGAGCACCCCCCCCCCAAAAAAATAAAGCCTCTCACTGTTTCCATTGTTTTACCATCTATTTGCTATGAAGTGATGGAACTGGATGCCATGATCTTAGTTCTCTGAATGTTGAGTTTTAAGCCAACTTTTTCACTCTTCTCTTTCACTTTCATCAAGAGACTCTTTAGTTCTTCACTTTCTGCTATAAGGGTGGTGCCATCTGCATATCTGAGGTTATTGATATTTCTCCCGGCAATCTTGATTCCAGCTTGTGCTTCATCCAGCCCGGGATTTCACCTGTTATACTCTGCATATAAGTTAAATAAGCAGGGTGACAATATACAGCCTTGATGTACTCCTTTCCTGATTTGGAACCAGTTTGTTGTGCCATGTCTAGTTCTAACTGTTGCTTCTTGACCTGCATACAGATTTCGCAGGAGGCAGATTAGGTGGTCTGGTATTCCCATCTCTTTAAGAATTTTCCACAGTTTGTTGTGGTCCACACAGTCAAAGGCTTTGGCATAGTCAATAAAACAAAAGTATATGTTTTTCTGGAACTCTCTTGCTTTTTTGATGATCCAACAGATGTTGGCAATTTGATCTCTGGTTCCTCTGCCTTTTCTAAATCCAGCTTGAACATCTGGAAGTTCATGGTTCATGTACTGGATTTATTGTTCATCTCCTCAGAAAACTGGGTGGAAAAATTGGTTCCCTTTGCTCTCAAGGCCAGTCGAAGGATATACATCTGGACTGACACTGAAAAGTATTCATTTAAGTTTGATTTTTTAAATAATTTTGCTTCAGTGGTTTTTGTACTTTCTATTTATTCATCTTTTTGGCATGCCACACAGGGGATCTTAGTTCCCTGACCGAGGATTGAACTTGTGTCCCGTGCAGTGGAATCTTACATACTGGACCACCAAGAAAGTCCCTGCCTCGGTGCTTATCACCTGAGTGACTTTGTTCAAGTGCAGCAGATTCTACACACAGGTAAATGGGAATACTGGACACAGGGGCATCCACTGTCATTATCTACCTAGGTTCTCTTTTACCTTCTCTGCTCTAGGGATACATGCTAGGTGTGGTTAGGTTGGGGACCAGCACGCTCTATCAGGAAGTACTGCAAGATTCAGCCTCAACCAATCCAATGGTACTGTGATTGGTTCAGGAATGGACCATGACAACACGAGGCTGTTTTGGTCCTTCTAGGGTGTATCTGCAGAGCTATTTATGCAGGAGAGAGAGAGAAGGACAGGGAAGCCTGGCATGCTGCAGTCCATCGGGCCACAAAGAGTCGGACCTGACTTAGCGACTGAACAGCAAATGTTTATAGGTAGGGTTGCTAAACATCTTGGGTAAAGACACTTCCTACATACAGAAAATCTATGCAACTGTGCAGGAAACAAAGAGAGCAAGAGAAAGAGAGACACGACATTGATCAGGTTCCTGGGTTCAGCTGTGTCTTCAGCCAGCCTCCCACCTCCATATCTATTGTGTTGAACCCAGAATTTCTATCGCTAGAGGGTTATTGAAAGAATCTAACAATATATACACTACTATATATAAAACTGATAACTAATAAGGACCTAATGTATAGTACAGGGAACTCAATACTCTATAATGCTCTATATGAGAAAAGAACCTAAAAAGAGGGAATGTATGGCACCCCACTCCAGTACTCTTGCCTGGCAAATCCCATGGACAGAGGAGCTTGGTAGGCTGCAGTCCATGGGGTCACAAAGAGTCGGACACAACTGAGCGACTTCACTTTCACTTTTCACTTTCATGCATTGGAGAAGGAAATGGCAACCCACTCCAGTGTTCTTGCCTGGAGAATCCCAGGGACGGGGGAGCCTGGTGGGCTGCCATCTCTGGGGTCGCACAGAGTCGGACACGACTGAAGCGACGCAGCAGCAGCAGCAGCAGCATGTATACATATAACTGATTCACTTTGCTGTACACCTGAAACTAACACAAGATTGTAAACTAACTATATTCCAATAAAAATTGAAAAAAAAATTGTTAAGGTTAACAAATATAAGAAATATAAAAATAATATATCCCTTAAAGTTATACTTCAAATCATTCCAGTTTTAAGACTTTTTTAAGTTTTTATTTTGACTGAAACATGTGCAGGTTGAAAATCAAAGGGGAATCTAGGCGGCTTCTGTGTTCTCAGCTATAACAATTTTTAATATATTTGTGGACTTTATATATTTTTAATCCTTTTTAGTTCCAAAACAGAAACGTTTGAGATTCTCAAGCAAACATGTAAGAACTGCTTCAGCGAAATGAACATGATAAACACATTTGGGGTTGAACAGCTGAAATCAGTATATATTTTTCCTTTTCCTGAGAGTATACATTAGCAAAAAAAACCTATAATAACAGTGGTTGCCAATTTCCTGGGTTTTTCAGTTCCACAATTATCCATTAAATTAGAGTGAACTAATTCAAAAGCAAAGGGAGGTGGTTCCTACACTGTCCAGATACTCGGGTGAAATACATCGCTTGTGAGCATCTGTCTTCCTGAGAAACACACATTTTGAGCAGCTCATCTCAGCCCTGGAATCCAGGGATGACATGGAGGGATGAGGGCTCGGTGGTCCCTCAGCGCTCCTTTCAATGATAAGAGTCTGATGCTAATTCTGAAAACTGAGCGCACAGTAACAGACACAGTCCAGGCAGGGCCTCTGGCTCAGTGTGACCAGTCACACAGTGTTGCTCAGAAGCATCGCGACGCACGAGGTTTCCACAGGAGAATAGCTCAGGTTTCTGAGTACATCCATTTTTCATTCCAAACTCAAGTGCAGCCGTTTGGCTGATTTATCCAAAGAAGCACTGATTTCTTCTTATTCAAATAAAAAGCATTTCATAAAAATCCTTCCTGCCTCTTACATGGCACACGAAAAATTGATATCTTTCATTTAATGGCTGATACAGAGAATCATAGGCAATCAAAATCAGAGGAGTAACATGAAAACTTGACAGATAATTTAATTGGATGCCATGCTTTATTCCAAGAATTAAAAAAAAAAATCTTAACTTCTATGCCCACTGTCAGGCTAACATCTGTTAAGAAATATATACACCTATGTATACACAAAATGCATATTATATATAATTATATGTAACTTGCTTCTATAGTAAAATGTTGTATATAACATATTTATAAGTTACATGGAATTATACTTAAATATAT